>JASDQU010099858.1:540029-622584 GCA_032191745.1 Picea mariana
ACATGACATTAAAGCAAAACGGTTGTGTTGTTCAAAGTCATCCAACTGCTGATGGATTTCTCTCAAACTTCGAGTTCTCTGATTTTGTGGTTCAGAGAATGATTCTCTGCTGGAAGTTGAGTTATCCTGAGAATTTTTAGGTTGTCTTTGTACTTGCAATCTTGGAAGAATAGTTTGAGGTACTTGTTGTTCTGAATTTTTTGCATTTTCAGAACTTGGCAGCAATTGATTTTGAATGTCCATTTGCTGATTTTCTGAATCATTCCAGAATTGATTTTCTAGAAATTTTACATCTCTGTTGAGAATTAATTTCTTAGTGATTGGATTGTAAAGCCTGTAAGCTTTAGATGTTTCACTATATCCAGTGAAAATACATTTCTCACTTCTATCATCCAATTTCTTCCTTAATTCAGAAGGTATGTGAGTGTATGCTATGCATCCAAATGTCCTTAGATGTGCTACATTGAGCTTTGTCCCACTCCATTCTTCTTGAGGAACTTTCATCTTTAGACTGGTGGTTGGAGATCTATTCAGGAGATAAAATAAGCATGCTACTGCTTCAGCCCAAAACCTATCTAACAACCTTTTCTCTTTAAGAAGTGTTATTGCCATATTCATTCTTGTCTGATTTTTCCTTTCAGCCACTCCATTCTGTTGTAGAGTATACATGGTTGTTGTTTGCATGATAATGCCTTGTGTTTTGCAGAAATTTGCAAATTCTCTGGAGTTGTATTCTCCTCCTCCATATGACCTGAGTGCTTTGATATATTTGTCACTCTGTTTTTCAGCTACTGCCTTGAATTCTTTGAATTTTGCAAATGTTTCAGACTTGTGTCTGAGAAAATAGATCCATATTTTTCTGTTGAAATCATCAATAAACGTTAGAAAGTAAAAACTACCACCTATTGACTCTATTTGCATTGGTCCACATAGGTCAGTGTGAACAAGTTCGAGATGATGTTTGGCTTGATTGTAACACTATGGAAAAGTAGTTCTCTTATGTTTTCCAAGTATGCAAGACTCACATGGGGGAATTTGCTCTTTAAAGATAGGAAGACCTTTGACCATGGAGTTATTCTGAGGAAGACTTAGACTTTGAAATGGTAGATGTCCAAATATTGTATCCCAAACCATTGTTTCATTCAGGGTTGATGCACTTTGTGCATATGGTTGACTCAGATTTGCAGTTCTAAGGGTAAGGGGAAACATCCTATTTGGAGTCATATGGATTTCAGAAATTAATTTTCTGCTTGGGATTTTGTCATATATCTTGCAAGATGCTCCCTCAAAAAGTACCTTATAGCCATGTTCAATGAGTTGTCCTACACTTAACAAATTATGTTTCAGTTCTGGAACATGATAGACATTGTATATGTCTTTCTTGACATTCTCTTTAGTAAGAATAGGAATAGTTCCTTTTCCTTGAACTTTGACTAAGTAATCATTTCCAAGTGTAATATTAGATGAGATTGAAGAATCAATGCATGAAAGTAATTATTTTTTACCTGTCATGTGATTGCTGCATCCATTGTCCAGCAACCAGAGATCTTTAGGTTGTTCTTCAGTCTTGTGGCATGAGAGAAACATACCTCTTGAGGTGTCTCCCGTATGATTTGACACATGTTCTCTGCCTGAGAGATGATCTGCTTGCTTCTTCATGCATTCAGATTCATAGTGCCCATACTTTTTGCAGTAATAGCATTGTATGCTTGTTTTTTCATTTGATATTCTCCCTCTGCCTCTTTGAGGCTGGAAATTCTGATGTTGATTTTGTTGCTGATGTCTTTGACCTTGGGAATTTTAATTCAGATACTGTTGTCTATTGCCTCCACTGGAGTGAGGGTTACTTTGATTATTCCCTCTGCCTTGGTGACCTCTTCTTCTTCCTCTGCCTCTCCCTCTGCTAAAGAAGAATTGAGTTTTGAAAGCATTGGAGATTGAATCATCTGTGAGATGCAGTCTGGTCTCATGTGTCACCAAAGAACCAATTAGTTCATCTGTTGAAAAACTTGACAGATCCTTGGATTCAAGGATTGTTGTTACAACCATTTTGAATTTCTTTGGTAAACTTCTGAGAATTTTCTCAACAATGCGTTGATCAGTGATGGTTTCACCAGTCAGTCTGATCTGGTTCATGATGCCCATGACTCTGGTCATGAACTGATCCACATTTTTGGACTCTATCATTCTTAAAGTCTCGAATTGTGTCCTCAAGGTCTGCAGTTTGACTGTTTTGACCCTGTCATTTCCTTGGTAGGAAGATTTAAGGATGTCCCAGGCTTGTTTTGAAGTACTAGTGCCTGTGATTTTTGAGAAAATTAAATCATCCATAGAATTTTGAATCTAGAATTTTTCTTTGTTTTCTCTGTTTCTCTGCGTTGCCTGAGCACTTTTTTTTTGATTAGTCATGGCGGACAGGTCTGCTGGATTTGGTTCCACATATCCATCATCCACCGGATCCCAACATTCGTGTGCTTGAAAGAAGGATCTCATTCGAAGAGACCAGAACTCATAGTTCTTTCCAAGAAGAATCGGACCTTGAGTTGGTCCTAAATTGCTAGATGACGCCATATTTTTTTTTTTTTAAATTGAACAAAACATAAATAAAATTTCTTACTTACTTGTCTCCTGCGTGTAATTTGCAGTGACTTCAGAACTCTGCATTCAAGATTTCACGAGTTTTTGGCTTTGCGATTTTGACGTCGGGGATTCGTTATACGAGTCCTCCGATCTCTTGTCTCGCCAACCTCCGATCGCTGAAACGCCGATTTGTCGATAGCCGAAGAGAGCTTATCAGCCTCGAATTTGGCCTTAGTCACCATGCAATCGGACCACGCGCCTTAATGTTAAAGCTCTACGGGATTTTCCGGTTCTTTGTCGTTCAATTTGCCAAATTCCGAAATTTGCCTTTGGACAAATCAACGGTCCAGATCTGTTGATGATCTGATGATCCAGATCTTATGACCAGAACTCATAAGACCATAGTCAAACCTCTTATCGGGATTTGGGGTTTTGAGAGTCGAAATGTATTGGACCTCTTCTCCACGGAATCCCCGATTTCCCGATTCTCGATTTCACGATGGATGACCTTTCCTTTCGGGAAATTTGTTGATTGCTTTAATCTCTGCCATGCATCCTCCTATATTGGACGGTCCTGATTTCTCCTCGCGATTTCGTGACTTGATCTATTCCAAATGTCTCGTCTCTAGGATCCGTGATTTTTTGAATCCCGTAATGCCGATGGACTCTCCTATCGGGACTTTTTCCGAAAGCCTCGATCTTTGCCACACCTCCCAACAAATGGACAGCTCAAGTCTGCTTTGGGGGTTTCACTGTGGAGATTTCCGATCCCTCGTTTTGACGAGATGACATCAGCTGGGCCCCATAACAGAGCTTTCCTCCTTTCGGGATTTCGGAGTTCACAATTCTGAAATGCTCGTGCTTCTTGTCCTCAGGATTCGTGATTTACTGAATCCCGATGCACCGATGGAGTCTCCCCTTTCGGGAATTTTTCGGAGCCCTCGGATTTATGCCACGCGTCCCCTCAAAATGGACAGGCCTCGTCATTTCGTGATTTCACGACTTGTGACTCCAAATTCCCTGTCAACTGAGAACCTCGATTGCCAAGATGCCGACGATTTCCTCAATGTCCACCACGTGTCCAAACAAATGGACGGCTGTGATCTTATCGCTATTTCGTGAATCGCGATTTCGCGACTTTCGCCGTGGAGTGTCTTTCGTCAAAAAGACCTCCGATATCCCGAACTCCGAAATGATGATGGAGTGATGGCTTGGATCTGCTGCCACCTGTCCTCTGAGATGGACGGCTCACAATCCTCTTGGGATTTCGCGATACGTGATGTCAGGATTTCGCGATTTCGCATATCGGGGTTTCGGAGTGCAATCACCTTTGCTCATCCAACTCTCGATTCTCGATTTTGCGATCGGATCAGATCAATGGTTGACAATCTATCTCGATCCAATGGTCTAGAATGACTCAGAATTTTGTGAGTCGAAATTTCTCCTGTGCGCTCCAGAGGACTAAACCTTGAGCACTTTCTCGTTGATCCAACGGTTGTCGGTCTTCTGCGCAAGATCTGAAGGCTGAAATTCTTTTTCCTTTTCTGCGCTCTCCTCGTCCCTTCTGAACTGGTTTCTCGCTCTGGATCTATTCGCAGGACGAATCTTACAGCCGCGACGGTTGTTCTTTGAACCTGAGACACGTTCTTTATTGTGTTTGCAAGGATTTTCTTCTGTGGAAGAAAGATTCGTGAATCTTTCAGATTTGAAAGAATTTCACGAGTTCTTTGTTCTCTGCTCCAGTCTTTGACAGATTAGAGAGAATTCCCGTAAATCTTTAAATGATTTTGCCTTTTGCAGGAATCTTTAACGAATTTGAGCGAATTCTTCAAGTTCTTCAAATGTTCCTTCGTTCTGCAGCTCTTCTTCGTGAATCTTTGATGATTCTTGAAAATTACAAGAATCTTTAAATTTTCTTCTTTCTTAGTCTCTGCTTCCTTCTCGTGTTTCTGCTCCTCGAAACTTTCGAGCGCAGTACGCTCTGCGACCTCGCGTGAGCTTCTTACGTTGATTCTTTGAGCGTATAAGTGGACAGCTTCCTCGTGAAAGTTTCCTGCGAGGATCTTTTATGACGGACAGCTCTCCAATCCTTGTGAAAAGACTGTGTCGCGTGCTCTCAAGATCCGTGAAGTTCTGTGCTGTTTGAGGATCGTGTTGCTCTCCAACGTGTGTGAAGAGGCTTACTGCTAAAGCTCTGATACCATGATAAATTGTGAAGTAAGAAAATGCAGAGAGAAAAGAATAGAACACTATATTAGAATATATGAAGAAGAGTACAATGAGAAGAAGGTCTGAAGGAGTAAGTCTGAAGAAGTACTATGCAGTGGGAGATGGCTGAGCTAAATAGGCTCAAGCAAATCAAGAATAGAAAGTACAGCTGGCCAGGACAGCTGGCAGTGTACAGTCAGACTGTTGAGGTTACATTATATTTAACAATTCTGGGACTGTTGGAAAAGATTTGGGTTCCACCCGCTACCGTTTCAGCCTCCTTGATTCCATGGGCGTGGTTATGACCGAGGCTACCTTGTACTGTCAATTTGAGCGTGGAAGATAGTTTATTCTCTACAGGCGGGGTTGACATTTGCTCGTTCTCAATCGTCGATCTCCTTCTCATGGTTGTATCTCGAAGCATATTGCCCACTTCGTTCGGTTTATGAAGGGCAGGCGGCCGTGGAGGTTGAATAGCGTTAGGGTTGAAGCCCATAAGGCGAGCTTTCACAGTGAAGGAGTTCGATAAAATACATGAAAGCATTAGAGCTCCACATAATGACCACAAACCGATCTTCATTGTGCCTTTTCACATTACCAAAATTGAAATAAAGAGTGGAGAATAGGCTTAGCTTAGTAATACAGTGCCAAGGACGTATAAGAAAGCTGGAATCATTGAGAGAGAGAGAAACGACTGCTTCTGCATATAGTGCTTTGACGTAGAAGACTAAGAAAACCTATGAGACTTTACTACATAACAACAGCTGTTATCATAAAACCAGATAATCACATCAACAATCTTCCAGACCGTGACATTGTTATGACCATTCACGTTTACATACACACAAATGGTAAATCAATAATTAATTCTTCTCCTTTGGAGCTCACAGGGGGCCAAATTCAGATCAAATGGGTGGTGTAAGAGAAGAACGTACAAGCTTGAAAGAATGGAAAACAGCCTCTGTAAAAGGCAACAGAAGAAACAGGAACAATAGCAGGGCCATAAGCGTGGAAGCATATGTGTGAGAGAGTCGTATTTAAGCTAAAACATTCTTCGTCCTCCTCTATATGCATGGCAATATGCAGCTACCAACTAATTTGAATATTAGGCGCTTTTCTGACAATGTTTCCCGTACTATCACATGGAAGTCACTCTTTACATTTCTGCTTCCGCATCAAATTCACCTCCTGTCTTTCACTATTCCACTCCAACTAGTATATTGCCTCGCTTCAAGCTAGAGATTCTGTAATATTCAATGGCAATACAGAGTTTTCTGTATTGATTATTGATGGTTCTCACCTGTGCCGCATTCCTTTTCTAGGCTGGCCTCGGCTTTCCCATTCCTGAGAAGTTCCTTTGAATTAAAAAATATTTAATAATTATTTCTAACAAGTATATTAGTTTTAAGTTAATTTATGTTTCAATTAAAAATTCATTTTAATTTGATTTATATAATTATTAATATCCATTTAAATAAAAATAAAAATATATATTAAAGGTCAAAACTGAAATATACTTTTGAATGCTTTCGTCTTTTTACATGTGGTTTCCAAAATTGAAATATACTTTTTGAATGGCCATGTGGTTTCCTTTCTGTTTCTCCTTTGTCTACTACCTTATTCCAACTTCTTTCATAAGTCTGCGGAGCACGTGAGTTCTCTCAGCCTAATCTAAAAATGGGAGTTCTATTTGCAAGTATGATAGGCTCAAGTCGTTATGATTGTCAAAAATGTCTTCCCGAGGAACTTGTCTGCTTTTTTTTAAAACTTGACTGTTTGCCACTCCCGTCGCTATTAAATTGACCACCATGAAAGTACATATTATAATCTTTTTCCTTCCTTGCAAAATTATATGTAGTCTTATATATGACCTTCAACCTGACTTCTGCAAAACCATGGTTCTGTCGTTTTATATATATATATATACATATATAATATATATATGTATAGGGTTCTTTTTCCTTCCTTGTACCGTTATATGTAGTCTTATATATGACTCTTCTGCAAAACCAAAACCATGGTTCTATCGTTATATATATATATATACATATATAATATATATATGTATAGGGTTCTTTTTCCTTCCTTGTACCGTTATATGTAGTCTTATATATGACTCTTCTGCAAAACCAAAACCATGGTTCTATCGTTTTATATATATATATATATATATATATATATATGGGGCTTCCCACTATGCTACCTTTCCTTCACCATTTTATAAGGTTTTACTTTATCCTAATCAAGCACATGCATGGCACAAATGTTTTTTTCTCATAAATATTAAATTGAGTTATATTAGTAATTTTTCGGAAGGTAACTATCCTACCTTTCCTTCACCATTTTTTATAATGTTTTAATTTATCCTAATCAAGCACATGCATGGCATAATTGTTTTTTTTACATAAATATTAAATGAGTAACATTAATAATTTTTGAGAAAGTACACAGAAAAATAAATTAAAAATAATAAATTAGTAACATAAATTATTTTTTAGAAGGTATATAGAAAAATGAATTAAAAATAATAAATTAGTAATATAAATAATTTTTTCAGAAGGTATACATAAAAATGGATCAAAAATAATAAATTAATAATATAAATATTTTTTTCAGAAGGTATACATAAAAATGGATTAAAAATAATAAATTAATAATATAAATGTTTTTTTCAGAAGGTACAAAAAAAAATGGATTCAAAATAATAAATTAGTAATATTAATAATTTTTTCAAAAGGTACATAGAAAAATGGATTAAAAATAAGTAAAAATATATATTTGACTAATACACATTATAAAAACTTAGACATAGAACACTGAAAAACATATATGATTAATATACATCCGAATTTACATATAGAACAGTAAATTAATTTAAAAATATCAATTAGGAATTAAGTAAATTAAGTTAAAATTTATGTGTGTATAATCAATATTATCAATGTTTGCACACTCCAAATTAGATAAAGAGTCATTCACAATGTTCAAATTTGAGGCATAAATGGAATCAACAAAGAAGACTAAATGGATCTATTTGTTTGGGTTCTTGTAAAAACTCTAGAAATATAGTAAGGATATTTAAGATGAAAATTTAATTAGAAAATGAAAACCTCTATCAATTATTTTACTTCTTACGATGGGATGATGGATCTAGCAAAAGGAAGGAGTTAGTTAGGGTTTTGGAGACGTTTTAGGTGGAAGAAGCTAAGATGAAGTAAATGAAAAAAATCATTTAAGGATGAAATAACTGGAGGGAACAACAAGCCGCCAAATGATGTCCCGATGGAAGGGATAGTCCAAAGAAATAAAGCCAATGAAGTAGGTACGAGCAACAATCCTCACAAAAAATTAAAGAATGGATGTCTCGCTAAAACGATGGAGAACCCGAGATACCAGATTAACTCACCGCTCGTGAGAGACATTATTCAATATATGAAAGACCATGCAGTCATTGGAAAATTCATGGGGATCTGGCCCTCAGAAAATGCATTACTAGTGTGGATAAAATTGAGATGGAAAGTCAAAGGTGACATAAGCTTAAAACTCAGGTCCAAGGCATTTTTTACAACAATATTCACCTCCTCGGAGGACATACATTGATCCGAAGTTATGAGATAAACGAAATGAAACACATATTTATAATATTAACACATAGGCATGGTGAATAATAACAAAGATACATTAAAAGTTGACTTGTATTAAATAAAAAATATGTTGAAACTTTAAAATAATGCCATTAGGGGGGGGTTTCAGGAGTAAGCAGAGGGGTGTACATGCCTTGTTTCTTAATGTCCATTTTGGAAATGGTGCAAGTTGTGCATGGCCTGATATACTTGCTAACATCATGTTGAAGTGTCAACCAATAGAAATGTTGTTGCAACACTGCCACTGTCTTTTCGACACCAAAGTGTCCTACCACCCAAATTTAGTGGGATTCCAAAATCAACTTCGCCCGCTCGCTTTATGTAACAAAGAGATGGCCCAAATGGCACAACATCCCATCCTAAAGACATAAATCAATGACAATTGTGTTTTTTCCCAACATCCAGTAGGTAGCAGAGAAGTCAAGATCTCTCTCATAAAATTGTGGCCACCTGAAGGTCTCATGTCATTAATTTTTTAGCACTATGGTGAGTGTTGCAATTGGAGGGAGGTTGAGGTAGTCAATGACACAATTGGTGCTTCATGTATTATACTTGATGTTGATATGGAACTACTACAAGTAGGTGGACCACTTTTGATGGTGGTCATTCTGCAACTTTCCTTGTGTCTTCATGAACTGCAGTAACTTATGATCCGTGTGGATGAGTGTCTCCTTCCCAAGAATTTAATTCCTCCATTGATGGTAGGATTTTACAACGAAGTAAATTTCTTTTTCTTAATTTGGGTTCTTAAGGACGACATATGATAGTGTATCACTATAATTGGCCATGGGGTGTCCGTGTTGAGTGAGAATTACGCCCACGACATAGTCTGAAGCATCTGTATCGATCTCAAAGGGTTATTGCAGGTCAGGTAATGAGAGCATTAGGGCTGAGCACAAGGATTACTTCAAATCATCTAACGCTTGTTGTTGTGATAGGACCCACAAAAAAATTGTCTTACCACCACCTCTGGTTACTTGGTTGAGGACCCATGCAATATGGGAGAATCCCAACATGAACCTAGGATATAAATTGGCAAGGCCTACAAAAATCCAAAGCTTAGTGAGTGTGGTTGGGACTGGCCAGTCATGAATTACCTAGATCTTGGCGGGATCAACATGCACCCCATGATCATCAACAATGTAGCCTAGGTATTGGACATTGTCCATGCCAAAGGAGCATTTTTTCAAATTTTTGTATAGCTTGTGTTGTCGCAAAGTGTACAGAACCTACTGAATATGTTGCAAGTGTTCTGCCCAAGTCTTGTTGTAGATGAGGATGTCATCTAGATACACCACCACAAAATAATTAGTGAAAGGCCGCAAAATATTGTCCATAATCCTCATGAAATTGTTTGGGGCACTCGTCAAACCAAAGGGCATGACAAACCATTTGAAAATACCTTCCTTGAACGTGAAGGCAATTTTCCATAAATTTGTCTTCTCTATTGGGACCTGATGGTAGAAAAAATTCAGATCAATCTTACTGAAGTATTTGGCCCCCTTGAGTTGGTCAAGGAGATTGTCGATTCATAGAATACGATACCATTTCCTGACTGTGATTTTATTTAGGGCTGGGTAATTGATGCAGAGTCAATAGGTCCCATCTTTATTTTGCAAAAGCACGATTGGGCTTCCACATGGTGACGTGATGGGTCATATGTGCCCCTTTTGGAGAATTTATTAGATCTGACTCTTGATATCCTCATTTTATAATAGAGAGAAACAATATAATATCCCATCGGGTAGTGGTGCACTGGGGGTCAGATCGATTGATTGCTTAACCTAACAGTGTAGAGGTACCCCAATGGATGAGGAGAAGATGTCTTTGTATTCTTCCATGATCTTATCCACTTTCTTATGCTGCATGGAGAGATCGATCGTGGAGGCCATGGATGTGGTTACAACCTTTTTCTCACTTTGAGAGAGAATAATGAAGAAGACAAACTTCCTGGTTTAACAAACGACCTTCATGGATTGCTTGGCAGAGATCAATAAAATGGTAGTAGGTGGGACTACCTCAGGTATCCTTTACAATTTCCTATTCAAAGTAATAATAACATTGCAAGGCCTATACTCATATACAACATGAAATTTCCATAAATAAGGTTTTCCCAAAAGAACTTGATGGACAGATAGTTTGGGTTATAATTTTGAAAAGAATCTAAGTATGAAGAAAGGGCACAAAACGAAGGATTCATGTAGAATATAGAAAGGGCGCAAAAGAAAGAATCTGCATAGAATATAGAAAGGGACAAGAAGGACGAAGATAGATCAAAGACAAAAGGATAAAGCAAGCGAGCAAGAAAAGGAAGTGCAAATAACAATAGTGAGACTTTCCAGAAATAGAAGGCCAACAGAAAAGTTGTATAAAGAATAAGAAGTAGAAGAAGGAAAATAGCCAGTTAACTGAAAATGGTTATGCCATGCATTGTAATGGGTTATTTTTGGATAGATAAGAATAGAACTTGAAACCCTAGATTTTGGGGTGTAAATATGTAACGAGATTGGGATATAGAAGAAAAGATAGACATATAGATATAGCGATAAATATATAGATGTATGCATATGAAAGTGTGAGAGGATGTGCATGGAAGAGAATTGAGGTTATGGAAATATAATGAATGTAATAGTCAATTAGTAAGAGAGCATATGAATAAAGAAGGAGTTTAGAAAGGATATTATGTCTTGTGTTTTTACTTGTCTTTATGCATTCATGAAATACTTTGCAGAAAGAACTTATTCTATGAATTAGTTATGCTGGAATGTTCATGTATGGTTGTGATAACTTAGGTAATAATCAAGAACATGCATAAGTTAATATCATGATGAATGATTCACACATCAGCCTCCCTTTCCTTTACTACTGCAAAAACCTATTTCTTGCAGCCCCAATAGATACCTCGGGTCAGACTTCATCTGCGCAAGAAGGTGATGCTAAAAGGGATGTCTTGAGGGTTTTGTTGTTCACGGTCAATCCGAAACCTGGGTATGATAACTCCTACATAGAAAAGAAACATCCAACAAATGGTTCTATTTTTGGGACTGGGAATTTATGACTAAGGGAATGTTTTGGAGGCCAACTAAAAAATAAATCATCGGCTGGTTGGAATAAAAAGAATGAGACTTTGCATGAAAAGAGAAAAAGAACCCTCGGATGAGTGATGAGCAATGGATGAAAAAGTATGTGTTCATAGATCAAGATGAAATTTTCTTTGGTGAATTCCCACTGTTGGTGTCAGAAGTCACTCCTAGATTGCGGCAGGAGTAAGCCTAAGGCTCATCAGTTTAAATGTCATGATTTGTTGATAAAGGGTGATGGATGGAAGTAAACTCGGAACAATATCATTCTAACTCAGAAACTAGGCCAGGCATGCACAAGCAGATGAGGTCTTGATTCAATTTAAGGCAGTAAGTTGTAATAAGGGTGAGTAGGAGGAAGACTTATGTGAGGAAATGTGAAGGGATACTGTAGGCATCGGGCTTCCAATAGCATGTAGAAGAAAACTTTGAACACAAGAACCTCTTATATTCAAAAGAAAAAACACTAAAAGAACATAACAATGTTATAATAAATCCTTTATCATAACACAGTCACGACGATTCATGTGAATCATTCAGTCATGAACTCTTTTAGTATGAGATCGAAACAAGATGAAAAAGAGAGATGCCTTACATTAAACAAGGAAATTTCATATACAGATACATATCCAAGAAAACCAGTGCTTCATTAAAACATTATAGTGAGGAGCTCTACTCTACCATCCATCCTTACAGAAATACAAAAACTGAGTATATATACTCAGGGAAATTTGCCACCTTCACAATARGAAGGTAGATGAGACATTAAAGTCCAAATTAGCATGTGCAGGCTCCTCAGTCAAACATGGATGAAACTCCTTCATCAGACGCCATCTTAACTCAACATGGTTCTTGCAGGGGGACCTAGATACAAGGGTACCATGGGATGATTGCTCCAGGCCTTTTCCATGCCCTTGATTTATGAGTTGAGCTGAGGTCTCAACCACCTGCTCAATATTCATTAATTACTTCTTCCATGGAGGGTGGCCAAGACAAAAAACACAAAAAGCAACCCTTTGTTCTTTGAAGTCCCGGTAGCCGAAATGTCGAAATGGCTCTTGGGCACTTTTCGTATTTTGTGTTTCGGGGTTTTGAAATGCATTGGAAGAGAGAGGCCTCGTGTTCTTTGAGATTCCGGTAGTCGAAATGCTAAAATGGCTCCTGGGCACTTTTCGCATTTTGCGTCTCTGGGTTTCGAAATGCAATGGAAGAGAGTAACCCTTCGTCCTTTGAAGTCCAGGTAGCTGAAATGTCAAAATAGCTCCTAGGCGCTTTTCGCATTTCGTGTTTCAGAGTTTTCGAAATGCAGTGGAAGAGAGAGGTCCCGTGTCCTTTGAGGTTCTGGTAGCTGAAATGCCGAAATGGCTTCCGAGTGCTTTTCGCATTTCAGGTTTCGGCGATTCCTGTGTCAGTGGAAGAGCGTCTCCCTTGTCTTGTGAACTCCCGGTAGCCGAAATGCCAAAATGGCTTCTGGGCGTTTTTAGGATTTCGGGTTTTGGCGATTCCCAATGCAGTGGAAGAGTGGCTCCATTATCTCTTCAACTCCCGGTAGCCGAAATGTCAAAATGGCTTCTAGTCTCTTTTTTGCATTTCGGGTTTCGGGGTTTCTCGATGCAGTGCAAGAGAGACCCCGTGTCTTTTGAAGTCTCGGTAGGCGAAATTGCAAAACGACTAATCACTTCGCAACTTTGGCCATAAGAGATGAGCCCATGTGCTAAACCTCGTGAAATTCCATGACTCAAGCTTACCCAATGATCGTCGATCTTCTCCATGTGTGGATCCTCGCCGTTGAAAACAAAATGTCGGCTCGCTTGATTTTAGACCCGAAATGGACCTTTTCTGTGTGCTTCACTCGTCGCTCATGACTACAACCTTTGAATAGAACATGTTTGATGGGTTTTCAAACCCCATTTCTATGCATTTACACCAAGGGCCTGAAATCAGAGAGAAACACCCCCCCCCCTACAAGAATTAGTGCTAACATTAGGCTCCATGGGGGATAGAGTCATCCGTGCAATGCTCTAAGAACTATTTCTGTAGTTCCAGTTGCCTTTTGTTGGGCTATGGAGTCATTTATTAAGCTGAAAATAAACAGAAAAACGATGAAGACAATAGTTACAAAAACAAAGGAGCCGTCTAATTCTGAAACAAAACATTTCTTTAGGAAATGCCCATTTACTGGGCCGCTAAAGACTTACTCACCCTCCAAATCCTGCAACCTGTACGTGTTATTTAAGAATACTTCAGAGATTTTGAANCTGAAAATAAACAGAAAAACGATGAAGACAATAGTTACAAAAACAAAGGAGCCGTCTAAGTCTGAAACAAAACATTTCTTTAGGAAATGCCCATTTACTGGGCCGCTAAAGACTTACTCACCCTCCAAATCCTGCAACCTGTACGTGCTATTTAAGAATACTTCAGAGATTTTGAAGGGCCTAATCCAGAGGGCATAAAACTTGTTGTGTTTTCCCCTATCCTACCTGGGTGCATCCCACTTAAGCACCAAATCTCCCAGCTCAAAGGAAAGGCCTCTGAAGGAGAAACTTCCACCATTGAACCGGGTAATTTTCCATCTCCTTCTGTAGCAACCCCATTTTCTTCTTCTCAGCTTCCTAGCAAAACTTTTTTTGAAGTTTCCCGTTTCCTGAATTTTGGAAGTGTTTCTGCTGAGTTTTCCCCTCCTGGTCTGGGATTGGAGGGAGAAATCCTTGTCACTCCCTTCTCCCCTGAAGTTGTACGTTGGCGTAGACCCAGAACCACAGAAGATTTCCCCACTCCCATCTTTACCACCCCTCCTCTTATTATTGTTGTTGATACTGAACAGAAAGAAGCATCTATTGATTCAAGCTACTTAGCCTTCTCTCTGAATCCCCTATCATCCCCCCTTCCACCTGGAAGCTCATTTCCAGTATCCCCTATTCAAGCTCCTTCTCCTCTGAGTTCTCCTCCACCTATTATTCCTATGGCAGGATAAAATCCTTCAATGACCAGAATGGAGGCTATAATAGTTGCTAGGCATGCTCCCCTTGTGTTACCTCAACCTCTCAATGCCCTTCTAGAAGATGTCTACCTTAAGAAGTTGCCCAACTTTACAAGCGAAGGGGACATAGCTGCAGAAGAACACCTTAAAGCCTTTTACAGTTTTACAGATGATCATGTTATCATGCATGTGGACGTATGGATGAGGATTTTTGTCAATAGCCTTGAAGGCGAAGCTAGAAAGTGGTTTAGGGCCCTGCCTCCTGGATCTATTGATTGGATTGAGGCTTTGGATAATGCCTTTTTGAGACAGTGGGGACACAAAAAAGACTTCGTGTATTACATGACAGAGTTCGGGTCTTTGAAGAGAAAGGAAGGAGAGTCTGTCTCTGATTTCTCTAAGAGATTCAATAAAATGTACAATAATATCCCCACTGAAATAAAGCCCTCTAAAGCCTCTGCTAAGATCACTTATGCTAGCGCTTTTGATTCTGATTTCTGCCTTCTGTTGAGGGAAAGGAGAGCCACTACTCTGGCTCACATGCAGGATGCAGCCCTGGAAGTATAAGCTAACATATTGGTTGTTGACTGACTTAGGAATAAGGTTGATAGAGACATATCCAGGAAGAGGCCTGAAGCCTCCCCATCCAATTCCTCTCACCTTCCCCTTCATACGGATGAGGTAACTAAAGTGCTAAAATCTCTTTTAGCTATAATGTAAAGGTGGGAGTTAGAAGGGAATCCCATGTACAAAAATCCCCAAAATACTAATAACAGAGGCTTTGGGAGGCCTAGCAACAATGTGCCACAGGCTTTGTGAAGGGAACAAAGGAGCAAAGACAGAGATGAGTAGAGGATTCAAACCCCTCTCCAAAATAACCTATTTTCTCATGAGGAAGGAGAGGAGATAGATGAGCTCGACCCTGAAATTCACTGTATTCAAGACACTTTCCCTTTTCCCTATTTGACTCAATCTATATATGAACAATCCCTTATGAAAATTTAAGTCAATGAGTTAGGTAAAGGGGAAAATGCCAAAAAAACTCCTAACAGATATCATCTCTTCTCAAAGAAGAAAGAAGGAAATTTTGATAACCATGATCAGCCTCTCATAGTGGAAAAACCTACTAAACCTGCTACAATCACTACTAAAGAAAAGAAAACTCAAAATACTTTGCCAACAGCCAAAGAACCTGTCTCCGAGGTAAGGGAAGCTCCTAAGCCTTTTCCCTCCTTTAGTTTTGAGAATGAAATTCAAAAGATTATAATTTCCATACCCCTCTCAGAGCTAGTTAAAAATGAAGATTTCAAAAGGTCCCTCTCCAAACTGCTACAATCTGAGTCCCCCTAGCCTTCTACAGACTCAGTAAATCTTCAAGATGAAAAGCCACCAGTCATCCTAGGTCTCATGGTAGAAGACAGAGATGATTCATCCCCTCCCTTCTACACATCCCTGAACATACATGATAAGGTGATACATAATTGCCTCGTGGATTCAGAAGCTTCCCACAACCTTATGCCCAAAATAATCATGGAAGAATTAAGACTGAAAGTGACAAAGGCTTATCACAATTTGTACTCTTTTGATTCAAGGAGGGTGCAATGCCTTGGAGTCATCAAAGATTTTGTGGTCTCTTTATTTCAGCTGCCAATGAAGAGTGTTGTTATGGACATTGTAGTAGTTAATGTTCCCCCCAAGTTCGACATGCTGTTATCAAGATCTTGGATTAAAAAACTTGGAGGAACATTACAGATGGATCTCACATATGTGACCATTCCAGTCTTTGGAGGGGAACAAAAGAGGTTGTACAAAGAATCTCAACTGGCCTACATTGTTAGTGAGAAAGCAGACCCCACCAATCATCCTATCTTTGCACTTGACACTGATTTGGGGTCTAGTTTATTGCAGATCATCAAGACTCCTGAAGCCCCTTTTCAAATCAGAAAGCAACCCATATATAATCACGGGATACCTTCTCCAACCACCTATGTTTGGAAAATTTTCTTTCATGGAGCTTCTTCTAGCGAAGGCACTAGCGCTGGAGTGGTTCTTGTGTCCCCTTCGTAGGAAACCATATCCCTTTCATACAAGCTAGAATTTGAAGCTACCAATAATGTGGCAGAATATGAAGCTCTTGTTCTGGGTATGAGGGCTGCAAAAGAAATGGAAATTAAGAGGTAGCGGTGTTCGAATATACTGATTTGATAATCTAGCAAGTCAAAAATGCTTATCAGGCTAAGCATCCTTGGCTGAGGGGTTATAGAAATGAGGTGTGGGACTTGATTGATAATTTCTTCTCGACTTTCGACATTTCTTTTATTCCAAGAGAGGAAAATACTTTGGTCAATTCCTTAGCTATCTCATCTAGTCTGTTCAAGATCCCTCCACCACCTAAGATCAAATATGGGGCCGAGATAAGATATAGGCCATCTTTTCCAGACAATATCAAGCATTGGAATGTATTCGAACACGATCTTGAAATCGAAAAATTTCTTCAGTCCATCGATGAATTTTCTGCATTGCACATTGATCAGGATCTTGATCTCGAAAGTCATCCTCACCCTAAGGTACTTTTAAATAAAATTTCTAATCACCATATTATCCATCTGCCTAGCGATCACATTCCAAAGGTACTGGTACCTTTAGAAAGATTGTTTGATGGGAATTATGTGGTAGTAAATGGTAGGGTTTCAAGTGGAGATGTTGATACAGCAGAGTGCAATATTGGCACGCAGGAGGAGCCTAAGTTTGTCAAGTTGTTAAGAGGTTTGACCAAAGAGCATAGGGTTGAATATACCGAGATATTAAGGGAATTCGTTGATGTGTTTGCATGGACCTATGAAGACCTCAAGACATATGACACATAAAGACCTATAAAGATCCCAATGAAGGAAGAGGCTAAACCATTTAGGCAGAAGCTAAGAAAGATAAATCCCATGTTGTTGCCTGTCATGGAGAGAGAAGTGAAGAAGTTATTATATGCCCAAATCATTATCCCCTTGAGATATTCCAAGTGGGTGGCCAATTTGGTCCAGATGAGGAAGAAAAGTGGAGAAATCAGGCTCTGTGTTGATTTCAGGAACCTGAACAGAAGCTCAAAGAAAGACAACTATCCCTTGCCCAACATGGAATACATATTGCAGAGGGTAACTGGTGTATCTAGGATATCCATTATTGATGGTTTTTATGGCTATAATCTGATATCAATCATGCCTGAGGACAGAGAAAAAACAACCTTCACCACTCCTTGGGGCACATTCATGTATGCCAAAATGCCTTTTGGATTAATGAATGCAGGAGCAACATTTTAGCAAGCCATGGACATAGCCTTCATCGAGGAGAAAGATCAGTTTGTGGTGATCTATCTAGATGACATCACAGTCTTCTCCAGGTCCAATAAGGAGCATCGCTGTCACTTGAGGAAAGTTTTCTTCAAATGCTGGAGGTTTGACCTTTCCTTAAATCCAAAGAAATATTTGTTTGCTATGAAGGAGGGGAAACTGTTAGGCCATATAGTATCAGCAGAGGGAGTGAGAATTGATCCCCAGCAGGGTAGAGGCAATTCAGACCCTATCACTTCCCAGGTCTAGAAAGGAAGTTCAGGATTTTTTAGGGAAGATTAACTTTCTAAGGAGGTTTATCTCAAATTTTGCTGAGTTGGTGAAACACATCATAGCCATGCTCAGAAAGGGAAAAGAAGTAAAATTGACTGTTGAAACTAGGGAGTCTTTCATCCAAATAAAAAGGTCAGTGACTGAGGCACCTATGTTGATCAGTCCTGATTATTCCAAGGATTTCCTAATTTTTTTTTTTCAGACAGCGGTATTATTGCAGAAAAATGAGGAAGAGCGAGAGCAACCCATTTCCTTCTTTAGTAAGGCATTAAGAGATGCAGAAATCAGGTTTAAGATCATGGAGAAGCAAGCCTATGCCTTGGTGAAAGCTCTCAAAGCTTTCAGAGTCTATGTATTGCACTCAAGAGTGACTGCATACGTTCCTTCAGCCTCTGTGAAGGACATCCTTATACAGCCTGACATAGATGGTAGAAGAGGTAAATGGATTTCCAAGATCCTAGAGTTTGACCTGGAGATAAAGCCCACTAAGTTGGTAAAAGGGCAGGGTTTAGCCAAGCTATTGGCTGAATACAATTGCAAGGCCTTGGGGTTTAGCTTCATCAATGCTTGCTCAGGAAATCAGCAAGATGAGTCATCCAACAAAAGCACTCAGGGTGGATTATCACTAGCAGAATGCCCATGGTACATAGACATTTTGTACTTTCTGCAAGAGTTAAAGCCTCCTGATGGAATGGGAAAAGACAAGGAAAGAGATTTAAATCTCAAGGCGGTCAGATATTTCCTTATTGGCCAAGTCTTGCACTAGAAAGATCCTCTAGGGGTGTTTTTGAGGTGTCTGAATCCACAAGAAGCCCATAAAGTTATGTTTGACTTCCATAGCGACCTTTGTGGAGGGCATCATTTCTAGAAGACCACAACTCACAAAATTCTTAGGGCTAGGTACTATTCGCCCACCTTATTCACTGATGTCTGCAGAGAAGTCAGAGCTTGCATCAAATGCCAAAGGTTCTTAGGAAAGCAACAACTCAAATCTCTGCCACTAAAGCCTGTAATAGCTTCAACACCTTTTCAATAGTGGGGGTTGGAATTCATTGGGGAAATTCATCCTCATTCAAGTGGCCAACACAGATGGATCTTGGCTGCAATAGACTATTTCACCAAGTGGATAGAAGCTGCCCCCACCAGGTGTGCTTCACACAAGGTAATTATCAACTTCTTGGAGGATATCATAGCAAGATTTGGTTGTCCAAACAGAATTGTCATTGATAATGCTGCTTCTTTCAAGTATGAGCCTCTAGTTAAGTTCTGTGAGCAGTTCGAGATTTCACTAATTCACTCCACACCCTATTATCCTCAAGGAAATGGACTGGCAAAATCTTCCAATAAAAGTCTAATCAAACTCATTAAAAGGTTATTGGAAGACAATAAGAGGGCCTGAGATTCAAAGATCAAGTTCACTCTATGGGTCGATCGAGTGACAACAAAGAAGTCCCTAGGCACCTCACCTTTTCAACTTGTTTATGGGACAGAGGTTGTTTTTCCCACTTAGCTCGCTTTACCTGTAGCGAAATTATTTCAAGATCATGAAGGAGAGCCATACCATATAGTCAGAAGAATTCATCAAGTGGTTGAACTGCAATAGATCAGGGAGCAGGTGATGGAAATAACTCATAGTCATCAGCAAAATATCAAGCAGGCTTTTGAAAAGAAGGTCAGGAAGGAGGAATTCGAGCTGGGAGATTTGGTTCTTTAGTGGAATGCATCCAGGCAGGATAAGGGAAAACACAAGAAGTTTTATGCCCTCTGGATCGGTCCCTTCAAAATCTCTGAAGTATTCTTAAATAGCATGTACAGGTTGCAGGATTTGGAGGGTGAAGAAGTCTTCAGAGGCCCAGTAAATGGGCATTTCCTGAAGAAATGGAATTGATGCAGTGGAAGAGCGGCTCCCTTGTCTTTTGAACTCCTGGTAGTCGAAATTCCGAAATGTCTTCTGGGCATTTTTCACATTTCGGGTTTCGACGATTCTCGATGCAATGGAAGAGAGACTCCCTTGTCTCTTGAACTCTTGGTAGCCGAAATGTCGAAATGGCTTCTGGGCACTTTTCGTATTTCGGGTTTCGGGGTTTTTTGATGTAGTGGAAGAGAAACCCCATGTCTTTTGAAGTCCCGGTATCCAAAATTGCGAAACGGCTAATCACATCGTGACTTTGGCCATAAGAGATGAGCCCATGCACTAAACCTCGTGCAATTCCATGACTCAAGCTTACCCGATGACCGTTGATCTGCTCCATCTGTGGATCCTCGCCATTGAAAACAAAATGCCCGCTCGCTTGATTTTAGACCCGAAATGGACCTTTTTTGTGTGCTGCGCTCGCCACCAGGAGGGGAAAACTCAGCAAGAACACTTCCAAAATTCAGGAAACGGGAAACTTCAGAAAAAGGTCTGCTAGGAAGCTGAGAAGAAGAAAATGGGGTTTCTACAGAAGGAGATGGAAAATTACCTGGTTCAGCGGTTGAAGTTTCTCCTTCAGACGCCTTTCCTTTTCTGATAATCACCTTCGGATGACCTTCAAGTGCAGCTAGAGGTAGTTGTGGATGGGACCACGTGTGTCTACCTCTGGAAGCCACAACTAAAATAGCAGGTTTGCCATAGTGGATTCATCACAATGGAGTCGCAAGGTGCATAGTAGCAATCTCATAGGGCTCTAATGCCTGATGCACCTTCATAATCAAAGGCTCAATGTCGTTCAATCCCAGGGAAAATTTTCAACTTCGTCCTCGGCAACGGTGCCAGAAATGTTGGCGCCAAAAGTCACTCCTAGATTGCAGCAGGAGTAAGCCTGAGGCCGATCAGTTTAAATGTCACAATTTGTTGATAAAGGGTGATGGATGGAAGTAAACTTGGAACAATATCGTTCTAACTCAGAAATTAGGCCAGGCATGAACAAGCAAATGAGGTCTTGATTCAATTTCAGGCAGTAAGTTGTAATAAGTATGAGTAGGTGGAAGAATTTTGCGAGGAAATGTGAAGGGCTTCTATAGGTATCGGGCTTCCAATAGCCTGTAGAAGAAAACTTTGAACACAAGAACCTCTTATATTCAAAAGAAAAAACACTAAAAGAACATAACAGTGTTATAATAAATCCTTTATCATAACACAATCATGACGATTCATGTCAATCATTCAGTCATGAACTCTTTCAGTATGAGATCGAAACAAGATGAAAAAGAGAGTTGCCTTACATTAGACAAGGAAATTTCATATACATATACAGAGCCAAGAAAACTAGTGCTTCATTAAAACATTACAGTCGGGAGCTCTGCTCTACCATCCATCCTTATAGAAATACAAAAAATCAGTATATATACTCAGGGGAATTTGCCACCTTCACAGCAGGAAGGTAGCTGAGACATTAAAGTCCAAATTATCATGTGCAGGCTCCTTAGTCCAATCTGGACAGAACTCCTTTGTCAGACGCCATCTTAACTCAGCATGGCTCTTACAGGGGGACCTGCATACAAGTGTACCATGGGCTGATTTCTCTAGGCCTTTTCCACTCCCTCCATTTATGAGTTGAGCTGAGGTCTCAACTACCTGCTCAATATTCATTAACTGCTTCTTCAATGGGGGGTGGCTGAGACTGAAAACAAAAAAAGAAACCCTTTGTTCTTTGAAGTCCCAGTAGCCGAAATGTCAAAATGGCTCCTGGATGCTTTTTGCATTTCATGTTTTGGCGTTTCGAAATGCAATGAAAGAGAGAGGCCCCATGTCCTTTGAGGTTTTGGTAGCCAAAATGTCGAAATGGCTCTTGGGCACTTTTCGCATTTCACATTTCGAGGTTTCGAAATGCAGTGGAAGAGACAAACCCTTCGTCCTTTGAAGTCCCGATAGCCGAAATGTTGAAATGGCTCTTGGGCACTTTTCACATTTCTCATTTCGGGGTTTCAAAATGCAGTGGAAGAGAGAGGCCCCATGTCCTTTGAGGTTCCGATAGCCGAAATGCCGAAATGGTTTCTGGGCGATTTTTTCATTTTAGGTTTCGGCGATTCCCGATGCAGTGGAAGAGCAACTCCCTTGTCTCTTGAACTCCCGGTAGCCGAAATGTCGAAATGGCTTCTAGGCGTTTTTCGCATTTCGGGTTTTGGCGATTCTCGATGTAGTGGAAGAGCGGCTTCCTTGTCTCTTGAACTCCTGGTAGCCAAAATTCCAAAATGGCTTCTGGGTGCTTTTCGCATTTTGGGTTTCGACAATTCCTGATGCAGTGGAAGAGAGGCTCCCTTATCTCTTGAACTCTCATTAGTCAAAATGTCGAAATGGCTTCTGGGCGTTGTTTGCATTTCAGGTTTCGGTGATTCCCGATGCAGTGGAAGAGTGGCTCCCTTATCTCTTGAACTCCCGGTAGCCAAAATGCCGAAATGGCTTCTGTGCGCTTTTCACATTTTGGGTTTTAGGGTTTCCTGATGCAGTGGAGGAGAGACCTTGTGTCTTTTGAAGTCCTAGTAGCCGAAATCGCGAAACGGCTAATCACTTTGCAACTTTGTCCATAAGAGATGAGCCCATGCACTAAACTTCGTGCGATTCTGTGATTCAAGCTTACCCAATGACCGTCGATCTACTCCATCTGTGGATCCTCGTCGTTGAAAACAAAATGCCCGCTCGCTTGATTTTAGACCCGAAATGGACCTTTTCTGTGTGCTGCACTCACTGTTAATGACTACAGGATTTGAATAGAACGTGTTTGATGGGTTTTTAAACCCCATTTCTATGCATTTATTCCAAGGGCCTGAAATAAGAGAGAAACACCCCCCCCTGTAAGAATCTGCCCCCCCCCTGGTAAGAATCTGCGCTAACACCCACAAATTTTGACCGAGTGGCTAGAGATATTAGTAGAAAATACATGCAGGTTTAGTGTTGTGGCACCGAAGAATTTGAATCCAGAACTGGTAAGGCAACTAAATTTGGTAACTAACCCAACTACTTGAGCAATTGATTTTTTGTTGAATAGTATACTAGGGGATTATGTTATATAATTTTCTATAGATTGAATTTATTCATACAGTGTTGTCCAAAGATAGTTTTTCAAAGTCCCACATGGGAGGTCCTTGAAATCATTTAATATGTGGATAAATATGCTATTATTTGAAAATCATGTGATGATAATGGAGTATGACAGCTAAATGAGATTTGCGCACATAGTGGAGTTGGCGGTTAACATAAGGATCTCTTGAGAAAAGGGATGAGGCCATGAAGGAGGAAGTAAGGGACTAAGGATGCAAAAAGGTAGTGCACTAGAGGAAGACTACAAATTTGGAGAGTTGCGCGGAGGAATGTATTGTAGGAAAATTCCGCTGCGGACAGGTGAATATCCTCATAGATTCTAGACCCTTAATACAAAGACATAAAGATTCTAACATTGGACACTAACATTCCTTTAAATGTATTTAAACTAGTCAAAGGGAAAAGAGGAAGAAAGTATGATGTACCTTTTTATGAAGCATGTCCTTACTTACTCCAGGATGAACTTGATCCCCAAGCTCCTTAATGATATCTGCAATCCAATAGACAACGAAGACAATGCAGACTTCCTACTCTACTGAGATTAGCTTAAACTAAATTTATCAATTAAAGACAAGTACATGTAACCATTCACAAACTTGAAGGAAATAGGCCAAGCATATATTAATGAGAACATTACAAGGAACTTAGAATATGCAGATGCAGTTGAAACAACCTCTCCAAGTCCTCCTTATCCAACCCCTTGCTCGAAAGATCCACGATCATAATGAAAATACTTTTTGATGATTATTATCCTCCTCTTCACCATGACAATGCCTCCTTTTATAGGCTTTGAGAGGCTCAACCCCTTAGTTATATTTGGAATAAGTTGAGGATGTGACTCCATCAACTGTGGCATCTTCCTAAGATGTAGTCTAAAGCTTGGATTTGAGCCAAACAAACTTAGATCATTTCTAGATGTCTTTAGAGATAAGGGGGATTTCTTCCCATGATTCTCTAAACTAATCGACGCTCCCTCAAAACTATCAAGAGAGAACTGCAATGCTCCTTGCTAGATGGACAGGGAGCACAAGTGCTCCCTGCATATGAGCAGGGGAGTGTTGATCTTCCAAAAGTTCGTTAAGATGACCATTTCTCAAGGAAAAACATTTTACTTAGTTTTTCAAATGATTTGGTTTCCCCTTCCAACATGTTCTAGATGATGTATCAAGTGTTTCAAACGTGTTGTTCGCAATGCGACATATGAAGAATGAAAATGTGACATTTAGAATAATTGTGACAAAAATACGACAATTGTGACACTTGCGAAAATGATAATGTGACATTATCGAAGTGAGTAATTTTGACGTGTAACATATTTCCCCCCAAAGTGTGAAGTAAGAATACAGAAGATGATGTCTGAAGAACTTTGTATATTTTCAAAGCAAGGGTATGGAGTCAAAGAACCTGGTAGAAGCTGCAAAAAACCATCAAACAAATGTTATCATGTGTTTCAGACCCAAGGAAGGCACACCTATGCTTGAGTAACAAAGAACTTAAGGTATGGCCTCCAATAAATACATTGTGGATCCATGATGATATTGACTAAGGATATAGCCACCAAATATACACTATTGGTCTATACCTCCATGACATGAACTGATTGTAGCCAAGAGAAATACACAGTGGAGCTACGAGATGATAAAACATAGCCAGACACCAATACAATGTGATCTGTGTGACAATATTTATATATCAACATGCTCAAATGATCTCCTCATCTTGGGGAAAGTAGATAACAGAGTAAATACTTAACCAGGGTCTTTGTCCCAATCCCGATGTGGTACAAATCTAGCCATGTGAATAGATTTTTTGATGTCGAACATGGTAGAAACCACTTGATTACCGATAATTGAGGTAAATCGTTAACAAGTGTGAGGGAAATCACCAATTATGTCAATGACTCCCAAGGTACCCTACTACAATCCAGTGAATGTGAATAAATGAGTTGAATTCGAACATTCATGGAATCATCTAATTAGAGATCAATGATGAAAACCTACTATCAGAGGCGAGGAGGCCTATCATTGAGGCATGAAGGTCCCAAGGTACTAACTTTTTTCTAAGTCTAATTGCTTGATGATGTGTTGAAGTTGACAGGAAAAGACTTGTCGAAGGAGGGACTTGAGGTATCCCCCATCATCAACATGAAACTGACATTGGAAAGAGATGTAATATGGTGAATCAAATTAGTATGGACTGACATGGGTATTGAAACTGAAAATTTGTAATGGTTGAATCTCAAGAAGGATACTTCTCTTGAACACTGAGGCATGACATGACTTGGCAGCATATATGTAACGTGGACCAAAACATAATGCATTGGATGCTGTGACATTCGTCATATGACCCAAAGGAGTGGAAAGACTCATAGGATTGGTTCAATGTAGAGGTTTAGCGGATTATCCAAGTGTTCAAAATGTAGGGGGAAAGAAGTGTCGTGTTCAAGGGGGACTGCAAGAGATACTTGTAACAATTATAAAAGACAGCTTGACTTACTTCCTTCATTTTTTTCACCCATCCAAATAGACGTCTACCTCTTTTTAATTTTATGAGCTCAAGGAGGATAACACATGCTCGATATAATTCACCTTCGGTAGGTCCCTCTTCCTTTGTTTAAAGAAATAGAAGAAGTAAGGGTTTGGTCCCATATGGGCCCTTCAATGTATGATTTTAGCGAGTCCGGAGAAGGAAAACATGGTGGTTTTTCATGTTTAGAGAGTCTAAAAAGAACTTAAAGGAGACTCCAGGGTTGTCCTTTTTTGTAATTTTAGTCTCTGAATTCCAAAAAAGAGATAAACTGCTACTCGAGAGATGCCCTTCCAAGACATTTTAACGAGCATGAAAGGAAACAAGATCACTCGTTGATCTTTTCATATTTAGAGAGTCTGAAAAAGAGATTAAAGATGACTCCAAGGGGTTCATTTTTCATGTAACCTTTACGAGTCTGAAAAAGTGATTAAATTCTACTTGGTTACATTCTCATGTTTCTTCGAGCGCGAGAAAGAACACATATTATGCTCGTTAGTGTCACAAGGTTGTCGAAAAGATGTTGCTTAAAAACCTGTAAATATAAACAGTTCTGGGCTGAAAGCATTAGTAACTCCTCGAAAAAGATTAAAAACCCAAAAAACAACTTTATATTAGTGAGAAATAGCAAAAATCAAACCTATCAAATAATGAAATAGGTTAAGAATTTCATTTACCAATTGATTTTTACCAAATTCTTCCATATTTTGAATTTTCCACCTTTGGGAGGCGATTTTAGAGATGTTATTACGTGAGCTGTAGTCGACCATTTTCAGTTTCATATGGACTAGGTTGGTCATATTACCTTTCCAATCATTTTTTATGGTTTAATTTTTTGTTTTACCTTAGATTTTGGGTGTTCTGGGATCCTTAGGAAGACCTAGGCACCGAACCAGATCGATGCTCCCTCAAAGGGGTGAGGGGAGCATTGATCGAGATATCAGTGCACGAGTGCACATTGCTAGGAAGAGATAGCACTCTATCGGTACATTTAAGGGAACGTTGGTGCATAACCAATTTTTTTTTTATATTTTGGGCTAAAAGGACACAATTTTCTTCCATGAAAAGTTGACTAAGGATGTTTAAATGGTTGTATTTGTAGATTTCACCGGTCATTTAGCCATGATAGAGTGGAAAGAATGTGAACAAAAGTTCAATGACATTGTCTCTTTACAAATCCCTCAAGCAAGAGCAGCTTTGCGAAATTGCGGTCTACTCAAGTATTTTAAACTCCAAAACATGAGGAAAGAGGTACTATTACTTGAGTACTTGATCGGATTATGGGATGATTATGAACAAGTATTTCTCAGTGGGCCACACATGCTCAAGATTGAGCTTGACGATGTTTACTTTCTGACGGGGCTCTTGAGGAGAGGAGATCCTATCCTCTTGTTCATACGTCGGGAAAGTCCTCAGCCAACTGATGCATATGTGGTCGAGCACTGTATACCGAGATTGCGATTGGTAGGTGGATGAATATTGACCAAATATGTAATGGATTTGTAACTTTGGTCGATTCTATTCGCCATCACCAAGTTGGTGGGTTGTACTAGCACTCATCTAGCTTCAAAATCACAGATGTCATATGCTTTACAATGTGTAGAACCCAAGTTGTTTAATTGCATTGCAGGGTTTCTTCGAAATGTGAAGGAACAGATATTGAAGTGCATGACATGTAGACAAAAGAAGTTTGGATATGCCTCTTTTCTAGTCTCATTCTTCTTGGAGCGAGTTCCCTAGATGCAGCCACAGGTTGTGTTCATAGCCCACCCTGCGACTGAGCCATGGATGGAGAGAAGGACTAGTCTATCCTCGATATTGGGGAATTATACCTCGACATTTATATTTACAACTGATTTCTTCGCTTGGTGGAGGAGACAACTAGTTGTTATCAAGGATTTTCCTTGTGCTGGAGTGGAATTTTGGGATAGTGCAGACTTGTTTCTCCCCAAGGGTATTTAATGGGATGTGTCAGGTATGAAACTAAGCGTTGTCATGTAGTTTTGTTTTTTATATATTTTATATTGTTTTTTATATGTACATTGAGGGATCTAAAGATGTTTTTGTTTGATCATACACACAAAGGTGCATCATGTCTAGAGGAGATGTCGACACTAGAGCGTCGTGGAGATGCACAGGCAGTTGTAGATCATGAGGTTGTGGTGGGAGGACTTCGAGAGGTTGAGAGGAACCTCTGGGGTTTGACCATGGGTACCCCACCTCTCAAGACGCAAGACATGCCTCTCCATTTGCAGAGACACATAGTTGGAGTTCCTGAGATTATGAACCATTTACTCTGTCGAGTTCCCCGTGCAGTAGTGTGCTTCGTAGAGCACAACGTGATACAAGAGGATGACTAGGATCCTCAAAATATTATGTATTATTTATTATGATTTCATGTGCATGAAGGCCCAAACATTTTTCCCTATTATGTACCTTTTGATGATGTATTTTTAAAATAAACTTTTTCTATTACGCATCTATATATATATATATATATCCAAGTTTTGTGGTTCCTATTGATGTTGCAATTTATATTATGTGATGATTTTGTGTACATGTGATTCATGTATTTTTATAAATGTTTTATCTATGCACAAGATATCGAACCAATATGTAATTAGCTAATGAATCTTAAATTGTGCTGAGTTCTCTCGATATATGTCTGTATTGTATAAATTCAAGCGATCTTTTGAGATGATGAAATATTAGGTGGAGACATGGTAAGACAGGTTTGCGAACGATGTAAGCTCGATTAAGCTGAAACATTACAAGCTGAGATTCTATGTTAATAATTATATGAGTTATAGCTAGAGAGGAAGATTCAGTTAGGAGTTCGATGACGACATGATTGTTGGGTATGTGTTATATTCTTTGCACGAGTAGTAGTGTTTGATCATATGTGTTGGGAACGGAGGAAACGTGACACCTATCTCGGGAAACGTGACACCTACCTCAGGAAACATGTCATGTATTTAGGTGGCTTTTCGGCACATGGTTTTTGCCAATAGTTTTTCTATTTCTAATTAAGGAATTAGGGTTTTGGACTAATCACGGTCATTGGGTTAGGGTTTTGGATGCCGTTGGATCATATATGTATTTTGTATTGTAAACATTGTAACATAATGAATGAATATAGAATATGTTGGTTTTCTCGGTTTGGGTTTCTAGGGGAAAAATCTCTGTGTAATGTTTGTATTTTCCATTATATCTTTTCTGTTCTTTTCTGAATATATGTTTGCAGTAGATATTGTACAAGTTTAGGATTTATAATGATATTTTGACATGTTATTGGTTGCCGATCCCAGGAAAATTCCTCCTGAACTCACCAACTCACCAGAGTGGTAAATGACCCAAGTTGTGGAAGCAATGTTCTTGGTGTGTCGAGCAATGCCATATGAAAACCCAACACATGTGGGAAAGGGAAATTTCATATACACATGCAATCACAAGACAAAGTATAAGAAACTAAGACAAAACTCATACACGTAAGAGAAAATACACACCAAATCAAAAGTATATAGTACAATAGTGTACAAAACACACATACCAACTTTTCTATGCATAGTACTTCGTAAGGTAAATCCCATTTCAGGGCTCACCGAGAGATACTCCATCGTAGTTGACTAAATCATAGGTGCCTCTATGTAATACATGTTTTATGATATAAGGTCCATGCCACAGAGGTTATAACTTCCATGTCCCTAACTTATCATGATCTTGGTCATAAATGAGGACTAAGTCTCCTTTTGCAAAAGCACAAGGTTGAACGGATTTTTCACATTGACTCTTCATTCCTTTTTTATATGTCTCGTTAATGAGAGAAACATCACGACTTCTTTTGTCCAACTTGGTTAGATACAAAAAATATTCTTCTTCAGTAGAGGTATTAGGCAAGAGTTCAACAGAGTTATGAGGCAGAAGGAGACTTAGTATTCATTTATGACCAAGCTCACGATAAGTTGGGGACAGGGAAGTTAGAACCTCTGTGGCATGGACCTTATATCATAAAACATGTATTACATGGAGGCACCTACGAGTTAGTAGGCTAAAATTTTATATCTCTTGGTGAGCCCCAAAATGGGCTTTACCTCAAGAATTACTATGCATAGAGAGTCTGAAAATAACTTAAAGGCAAATAAAGGGTTTTCCTTTTTCGTAATTTTAGTCTCTGAAGTCTGAAAAAGAGATAAACTGTTACTGGAGAGATTCCCGTTCAAGAAATTTTAACGAGCGTGGAAGGAAGAAAAATCACTCGACGATATTTTAATATTTAGAGAGTCTAAAGAGAGCTTAAAGATGACTCCAAGGGGTTCCTTTTTCGTGTAACCTTTACGAGTCCGAAAAAGCGATAAAAGTCTACTTGGTTACATTCTCATGTTTTTTCGAGCACGAGAAAGAACACAAATTATGCTCTTCATTGTCGCAAGGTTGTCGAAAAGATGGTGCTTAAAAATCTGTAAATATAGACAGTTATAGGCTCAAAGTATTATTAACTCCTCAAAAAAGATTAAAAACCCAAAAAATAATTGTATATTACTGAGAAATATAAAATATCAAACCTATCAAATAGTGAAATAGGTTAAGAATTTCATTTACCAATTGATTTTTACCAAATTCTTCCATATTTGGAATTTTCCAACTTTGGGAGGTGATTTTCGAGTTGTTATTATGAGAGTTGCGGTTGATTATTTTCAGTTTCGTCTGGACTAGGTTGGTCATATTGCATTTCCAATCATTTTTTATGGTTTAATTTTGTATTTTAGCTTATATTTAGGGTTTTTTGGGCTCCTTGGGAAGCCCTAGGCGGCAAACCAGATCGATCCTCCCTCAAAGGGGTGAGGGGAGCATCGATCGAGATATCAGCGCCATGGTGCACATGCCTATGGAGCACTAGTGCTATGTGGGCGTATTTAAGGGAGCACTGGTGCAAAACCAATTTTTTTTTTTGTATTTTGTGCTAAAAAGACACAATTTTCTTGCATGAAAAGTTTACTAAAGATGTTTAAATGGTTGTATTTTCAAATTTCATGGGTCATTTAGCCATGATAGAGTGGAAAGAATGTGAACACAAGTTCGATGACATTTTCTCTTTACAAATACCTCAAGCAAGGGAAGCTTTGCGAAATTACGGTCTACTCAAGTATTTTAAACTCCAGAACATGAGAAAAGAGGTATTATTACTTGAGTACTTGATCGACTTATGGGGTGATGCCGAAAAATAATTTTACAACTCCTCAGCGAACTTAGGCATATTTTTGTGAGCACTGTATACCATGACTACGATTGGTCGGTGGTCAAATCATTATAAAATTTGTAAGGGATTTGGCACTTCAGTCAATTATATTCGGCATCACCAAATTGGCGGGTAGTACTAGCACCCATCTAGCTTTGAAATCACAGATTTCATATGTTTTAAAATGTGTAGAGCCCAGGTTTTTTAACTGGAGTGAAAGGATCCTTCGAAATTTGAAGGAACAGATATCGAAGTGCAAGACAGGTAGACAAAAGCAGTTTGGATATGGCTCTTTTCTAGTTGCATTCTTTTTGGAGCGAGTTCCTGAGTATGGTCGCCAATTTCTGTTGTGGTAAAATTCCCCTGCAAACATGTGAATATCGTCTTGGATTCTATACCCCTACTACCAAGACTAAAAAAATCTAACATTGGACACTAACATTGCTTTAAATGTTCTTAAACTAGCCAAAGGGAAAAGAGGAAGAAAGTATGATGTACCTTTTTCTAAAGCTTGTGTTTTCTTAATCCAAGATGAACTTGATCCCCAAGCTCCTTAATGATATCTGCAATCTAATAGACAGAGAAGACAGTGTATACTTCCTACTCTACCGAGATTATTTTAAACTAAATTTATCAATAAAATACAAGTATATGCAACCATACACAAACTTGAAGGAAATAGGCCAAGCATATATTAATGAGAATATTACAAGGAACTTACAATCTGTAGATGCAATTGCAACAACCTCTCCAAGTCCTCCTTGTCCAACCCCTTACTTGAAATATCTATGATCAGAATGACAATAATTTTTGTTGAGTATTCTCCTCCTCTTCACCATAAGAATGACTCCTTTTATAGGCTTTGAGAGTCTCAACCACCTTAGTTATATTTCAAATAAGTTGAGTATATGACTCCATCAGTTGTGGCATATCCCTTAGATGCAACCTAAAGGTTGGATTTGAGCCAAATCAACTCGGATCATCTCTAGATTTCTTTAGAGATAAGGGGTATTACTTCCCATGATTCTCTCGACCAATCAATGCTTCATAGAAACTGGCAATAGAGAGTTGCAATGATCCCTCCTAGATGGAAAGGGAACACTAGTGCTCCCTACATATGAGCAGTGGAGTGTTGATCTTCCAAACGTTTGTTAAGATGACCATTTTTCAAGGAAAAATATTTTACTTAGTTTTTCAAATGATGTGGTTTCCCCTTCCAACATGTTCTAGAGGATGTATGAAGTGTTTCCAAGGTGTCATTCTTAATGAAAAATATGAAGAATGCAAATGTGACATTTACGATACTTGTGACAAAATTTTAACACTTGCAACAATGATAATGTGACATTACCGAAGTGAGGAATTTTGACGTGTAACAGAAGGAGGTATAAAAGGAAAAAGACTGGAGAGGGGAGAGAAGAGCCACACAGTTAGCCAGAGGTATATAAACCTTACACACAAGTATGAATTGTAGAGATACCAGATATAAGAGATGAAGAAGAAGGGTGTCAGTCCAATCGAGTAACAGAAGAGACAATAAGTCCTACTCAAATAGGATCTTGCGTTGAATCCATGGCCCAATGTGCATCACCACAGTCAGAAATAAAATTTGAAGACTTGTCAAAATTCATCATAGTTAGCCAAGGAGGACATAACAATACTAGTAGAAATAGTGGGAGTAGTGCACAGAGTCAAAATCATAGTGTACCAACATAACCAAGAGGAGAGAATACACAAAACAACATGGCGAGGATATATAATAATCTTAGACTTCTTAAATTCAAGGGAATAGGGTGAGAGGACCCAAAACAACACTTGTTTGTTTGTGAAAGAGTTTGGGCCACTAAAAACATACATGATGAAGCAGTGAATATTGTGTAGTTAGTGATAATGTTTAGGGGTCATGCGCTAGTATGGTATATGAAGTTACATGGTATTACACCTACGAGAGAGTCTAGGAATTTGGCAAGAATAAAACAAGCACTATTAAAGGTGTTTAAAAAGATGAAGTCAGAATTGCAGTCTATTATTGAACTAAAGGAGATCAAATGGGTGCAAATGGATTCAATATGGGATTACACTCAGTGCTTTAAGTATGTAATGTGGAGACTGAATTTCCATATTCCATATAACAACATGAATATTGGTTCATCGTACGATTACTACCCTAAATTCGTAGACCACTAATCTAATAGAAGGTTGCATCGCAACCCGAGGCACTAGAAATCATGATGAAATTAAGGCCATCACTGGAAGGCGACACTAGGGGAATGGCGCAATTTTAGACATAGTTAGACACATTAACAATTCAGTTGAATGAGCTTACCAAAGGAAGTGAAAAACAAGAACAAATTTGGTGTACCAAGAAAATTTTCGATACCAGGATTCTTGCCCGGGAGGTACATATAAGGCTTCGTTGTACCATAATGACAACTCATTTTCCCAACCAAAGTCTTCAGCGTTAATCATATCTTGGGCCTCAATGGATAATTTAGACAATCCTTGACCCTTGACTATTTTAGTAGGTTTTATGTCGAAATCAAATTCCTAGATGACTTCCATCCAATTTACCCTTATTTCTTCCATCTCCCATTGAGTGAACATAGATCAGACCGATGGATGAGGTACTATCACTTTAGTGTGATTCTTCATAATATAAGATCTAAAATGTTTGACCACTTTATAAACTACGTAACCCTATTTGCCTATAGAAGGGTATTTTAGTTCATCTCCTTGGAGGTTAGTTCTCATGAAGGATACTCATGCTTCATTGTTTTCATCATCCTTCTAGGCAATCACCACAACGAAGGATTGGTCAAAAGCGAAGGTATAAAGGAAAAAATCTTTGCTGAAATGAGGGCTTCGTAACACTAGTTCTTGGGAGATGACAATTTTGATGTTATTGAAATCACTTTTCTTTTATTCATCCCATTTGAACTTTGCATCTTTTCAAATCATTTTTTGTAAGGGTTTAATCATTTCAGTGAAGTTAGGACTAAATTTTCTTACAAATCTGATTTTCCCAAAGAAATATTGCATGGCCATTTTATTGTGGGGAAATGGGAGTTGAGCTATCGTGTTTATTTTCTCATGGTTGATGCCAATTCCTTCTTGAGATATAATATGACCTAGTAGTTTCCTTTCTTCTATGCCAAAGATGGTTTTCTTAGGGTTCAAATATATTCCATATTTCCTACATCTTTCGAATATCTGAGTCAAATGATGAATGTGGTCTTCTTTATTTCTTGAGTATATCATTACATAATCTAAATAAACTACAAAAAACTTCTTAATCAATCCCAGAAAAGCTACTTACATGGCCCTCTGGAAGGTCTCCCTAGCATTAATCAGCTTGAAGGGAATGTGTTTATAAGCAAATGTTCCCCATTTGGTTGAGAAGGTATTTTTTAGTCGATCATCTTCTGAAACCAAGACCTTGTTATACCCTGAGAAACTGTGTAGGAGGAAAACAATTTTAAAGATGGATATTGTCTATAGGAGCAGTTCAATGGGTGTGACTGGGTAATTATGTTTTTTCGATGCTCTATTAAGGTTCTGAAATCCACACACAGATGGATCTCCCCAAACTTCTTTCTGATGGGTACTATATTGGATACCCGAGCAAAGTGTCTTACCTGAAAGATAATCTTGGCATCTAATGATTTCTTCAGCTCTTGATACATCAGAGGTTCCAGAGATGGGTGGTAATTCCTAAGGTTTTGTTGGAATGGTTTTACTCCAAACTTTAATGAGATCATGTGTTGGATAATGCGAGTATCATAAGTTTTGAATTCTTGGTAAGACCAAGCAAAGACATCTTGATATTCCTTAAAAATTTTAAGATAAGATTTCTTGTCTTCCTTGGACACTTTCTTACCTAAATTGATATTCTTGGGATTCTCAATGGTGTTTACGTTTATGGTTTCATATATAGGAAATAAGCTACTCATTTTTTCATTCTTTGGCCCTCTGAAACTTTTCCCCAAGTCAAAAAGGTTCTCCAAATTGGACACTCCTTTCGGTATCGTTTGAAACTTGGGTTTGTCATCATAATGATCTATTCCCTCCTTTTGTTCATGGAGTTTTGATTCTGTGAGTATTTCTTGGAATACTTCATCATCAATGGAAAAATCCTTAAAATTCTCTTGATTAGTCAGGAACTCCATAATTTGTTCATCCCCTTCAAACAATTTCCAGTTAGAAATGTTGTTAGGTACCAAAGGTTTGTAGAGAAGTTCCACTACCAACCTCAAGGCTTCATAATCTTCTAAAGGAGATAATATTGAGGCTATAGTGGCTAAAGAATCAGAAAGAGTATTTTTTATCCTAGGAACAATGGTAATGTTGAAGGCTTCAAAATTGTCTATTAGGCTATGTACCTCTTGCTGGTAATTTCTCAAGTGAGGTGAATTGCAATGGATAGAATTCTTTACTTGTTTAATAATAATTCTAGAGTCTCCAAATAATTTCAATTCTTTGACATTTAACTCGATGGCCTTCTTTACTCCTTGGAATAGAGCTTCATATTCAACAGTGTTATTAGTGCATTCAAATTCTAATCTGCAAAATCATAAGTCTTGTTTCCCCTTTTGGGTCAATGAGGTTGCATCCCACTCTCGACCCTTCTTTTGACTTAGAGCCATAAAAGTACAACATCCAAATTTGGGGAGGAAAATTTATGATTTATTCATGTATATCTATCTTTTAAATTTCAACCTCCTTGTCTGTTACTCATGTTAGAGAATCCTGATAGAGGATTCTCTCTCCTACAACTGCTAGTAAGTCCATTTGGAATATCATTTCAGATTGTTTTGCAGAAGATATGTCATACATGTGAGGGGCGAAATTACCGAAATCAGAATCACAAGAGTAGTTTCCTAACACATCTAAATTTGTTGACAAGGGTTCATTTGGGGTATCTAAATCAGTGACTATATGTTTCAATTATCTTTCTCTGTCAATATTGATCATGTTTGGATGTCCTTTCAATGGAAAACAGAGGTTGGCCCAATCGGTACTAAAATATATGTTTAATTTCTTAGACCAGTCTTGGCTAAGTAGCATTTCATAGGCCTTCGGGATGTCTACCACGATTATGTCAAGTACATGAATAAATTTTGGGTGTGTAGTGATAATAATCATGACATATTTTAGTTCCCCAATGACCTTTACATGATTCCTATCTAGTTGTATGATGTGTTTATTACTTTTGACTAGGGTTTTATTCAATTTCTTTTAGATTGAAAATGACATGACATTTGAAGATGCCCTTGAATCGACTAGAAAATTATGTAGATTTATGTTGAAAACCTCAAATGTCAAGAGGAAAGGATGATCAAAAGGAATTCCTCTTTTGTCTAAAGAAAAAGCATTCACACTTGGATTATTTGTTAAATCTGTGGGAGATGGGACCTCACTTTGATCAGTGCTTGTTATAGGGGTATCTATTAATTTTAAGTCCTGTAAAAAAATATCATTTTGTTCAGGGATCCTACACATGTCCATGACAGACACATTATCCTTCATCTTCTTCAACTCTTCTACTACATTTTAATCCATCTTATGCACTTCTCGTGTGTGTATGTTTGTGGGGTTTCTTTGGGAAGAAAATAGAAGATTGGCGTGATCGGTCGTTGGATTCCCTCTAGATAACTGAGTAGTGGTGGGATGACTTTGGATTAATTGAATTTTACTTCTCATATGTATAGATGTAAATTCAGCAAAAGGTCCCTGTACTTCAATGACGACGTTGAAAGGTATTAGGTGGTTGGAATCCCATAACCGCATGGTCATCTCTTCTGGTGGCTCTTGACTTTCTTGATTAATGAGATTTATTACTGATCTACTGGGTTTCTTGGTTAGAGAACATTCGTCTAGGAATCGATTAGACATTAGATTCATACCATGCAACCATTGAGGGAAATCCATTTCTAAATGTTTTTCTTGGTGATACGTACAAAAAGAGTCATATGCTACATTCCCTAAGTTGATGTTTAGGTTGGATGGGAGAGGTTCTATATATTTGAACGGTGAATTTATTTTTAAAAAAGGTTTATAAGGCCTTTGATTTTTCTGTCCTTCCCCATCATTCCTCTTCATATCTACGATCTCATTGGAAAAAATTTTGATCATCCGCTGGAGGTTTTCTATGTCCCCTCCCTCTTTTTCGGGGCCTTGTCCTGTTTTATTGCACAATGGTTTAGTCAAAAAAATTCCCCTCTTGGGTGGAGGTTGGGTTTCATTCTTTATTAGTGAGATATCACCTTCGTGCATCCTTTAATTTGGAAATCAATCGTTTTAGCTTCCTTGAAATTTTCTGCTAGGGTATTCTTGGTGGCGCTTTTTACAAACATAGAAATAGAAGCTAGGAGAGCATTAGCGTATACTTCAATATGTAGCTCTATAGTAGGTCTAGCCTCAGGTTGGAATTTTTTCAAAATGGTGGTGAACCTTTGGTTGAAATGTTTGAACTTTTCTTTTTTATTCATAGTGGCAAAAAACAGTTCAACCATTAAGGCTCCTGTAGTATTTTCTTTAGCAAATTTCTCGATAAAATCCTTTTGAAACTTTGTCCAGCTAGTTATGGAACCAACCGATAGGTTGAAATACTAGGTTGAAGTTGAATTTTCAAAGGTATAAGGGAAACATATACACACCACTTCTTTGTGTTGTACATTCATAAACCTTATGGATAATATGAACTTCTTAATATGACCTTTAGGCAATCCAGAGGTTTCAGGATCAAATTTGGGAAGTATTTTTTCTAGATGTTTGGGTAGGTTATGCATATGTCCTGGAATTTCTAGAGAATATCTTTCTAACCATGGTTGATTATCTCAATGTCGATCACCCCTCGATAGCTATCATTATTATCCCCCATGTCTTCTGATTCATAGCCTAATCGATTAGCGTTGGACCCTTCCTCCTCAGATTTATAATCGTTAGGTTCAGAGTAGTTACCAGGTGGTGTTTCAGGTATCAGAATAAGGGGTTGCTTGATCTCTATGAGGTAAAAATATATCATATATTATACCGTGTGAACGAATACCTGGTAAGGGGTGTCAAAAAATGGTCTACTTATTTGTTTTCTTCGAGGAAGGAAAGGAGCTAAAGGTAATGCTCTGATATGTCAGGCATAATCTCTCATGATTCTTCTTAACTTATATAACTCTTCGTGCGGAAGAGCGTAAGGTATTTTAGGGTATATGAGTTATTCCTCTTCATGTTGAGGCGAGTTACGCATATCGGGAGTACTCTTTGTATGTGGGTTATCTTGAGAATGACTAGCTATGCATGTGGGATGTTTTGAATCTATAGGATCTGTGGAATATATTATTGGAAATATTGTTATCCATGCATTCATTCAAGCCCTCCTTCTAGCGCCAATTCTGTTGAGGGGTCTAATATCCCTTTCACTCAACAACAGGAACCAAACCCACTTAAGAGGCCCAATTACACTCGTAAGTGTTTGATGGGTGGTGAGGTCATCTAGATTTGTGATATGGCTGGAATTATCGATGGGATTTAATCATGATTGATATATATGTCTTTTCTGTGAAACCTTTTGTCAGGCTATGCAATTCTCTTTTTGGTTTTTTGTTTTTTAACATTTGTAACAAAAGAAATATAGATCTTAAACTAAATGACAGAGGCAAGTTAATATATGTTGGAGAAAGATGGGTTTTGGGATAACCTTTATACCTTAGCATGCAAACAAAGAAGGTCTACACTAATTCAAACTAGCAATAATACCATTGTGACTTGTAGACATTCAACATCGTCTGAGATAAAAGTTACAAAAATAAATATATATGTGACAAGAACTCTAGTGGAGGAAAAGTAATTTTCAATGCTCTATTATCAATCACATGTTAACACAATCGATTTCTATTCATAAACTAGAATAAAAGAAGTGTAGAAACATTATAAGATAACTTAAATAACATATACAACAAATATTACTCAATACAACAACAAATATTGAATTTGAAAACAAAGATAATCCCCCTCGGTCCAATCACATCTACGCCTTAGATGAAAGACGTGTCTTTGGTTCTAAACATAACTTCTTAATTAAAATAACTTGCACACAAGTAATTCTCTTACAATAATCTAGAAAAAATCTTTCTCTCCAAAACCATCAACCCTGATCTCAAGGTTGATTCTCTTATTTATAAAATAAATCTAAACTAAAAATAGCTACTAAGTTGTGTTAAGTCAAGAAAATGACACGCAAAAAACTTTATATCTATTCTCTTTTGCTTCTCTTGAGATCATCTGGTTGTTTTAATGAAGTGGATTGTGCCTCTCGTATTTTGACCATCTGCAAAATATATCTTCACATGTATTTTCATATGGGAACCTGTGTTGATCCATTAGATCTGAGAGGACCTCCTTCATCTCAATTTATTATTCTTTGTATTTTATTATTCTGACACTCAAGCATTGTAAGACTGCGAGAGATTTAATCGGAGTCTCCATGAACTTCTTCAGTTGACCTGGGATCATGCTTGACTCCTTTGAAATATTCATTTTTTACACCTAGTATTTCTCTGCATGCTGCTTGACTATGTCACGTAAATCAGTGAAATCCTTCGGTGGGACAAACTCCAAGAAATCGATATTCCTCATTTCCTGATTGATTTTCTCCCAACTTTTCTCACATTCTCCTCATTTTTCCTACATTTTCCATTGGGGTTCCTGGACCATTCTTACCTAGTGTTCAATTTCCTTCCTTATTTAGGCAATGATGTTGTCCATCAGCACTCATATGACATGCTCTTTTGTATCTCATCCCTTCTCTACTTTTTCGATGTAGTCTATCCATTCTAAGGCTTTATGTGCCTTCTCATACCATCATTTCCTGTCTTTGCAGGTTTCCAACCCCATGAGGGTATCTTCTTGGAAATCAATTATGCGAGCGATGAAGAGGTCTCTTTACCTTGTGAATTGTGCATACATTTCTCAGTACTCACAGTTCAAGAGTACCACCACCTATGTTGAATTTTTTTAATACTTTTCTTGATGTCGCAGATGTTCCAGTTCTTTCTTCATGGAAGCTACCTCCATTTCATCCAATTTTTCCCTGTCTAAAGTAGCATCAATTATCGTCATCCCTTCTCTAATTATCTCATTCATCTTAGAACTTTCTGTGTCAAACAACGTGTTAGCACTAGAAGTTGACTCTTGACAACTAAAGAGTCAAGCCTAGCACACCTTGTTTCAAAATGTTTAAAGAAAATAGTTTTAGAGAGAAGGGAGGATCACACACTTGATCTCAATGTAGCTAGATGAATGAGCTATTAAAACCTCTTCTCTATGTCTAGCAGATCAGGTAAATAAAACCTGAGTTCGGGTAAAAAGAGTATAAGGTATGATTAATGAAGATTTATGAAACAAAACTAAAAATCATCAAAGAGCATATATTATTTAATATACTTTACCAATAGAAGAATAAACCTACCCTCGTAAATCCTTTCTGAACAAGATTTAAAAGACTCAAATACACATGTGGAAAATATTGCACTGTGCAAAATAGAGAAACATTTTCAGCACATACATAAAATCATATGAGCATATAACAGTAATCATATGTTCAAGATGAGGAAATAGAATTCATAAACAAATAAGAGAGATACACTCCAATTATCAAATTCATTAACAGTTAAAATCTTTACATAGGTAGCATGGATCACAATAGTCATATAATTAAAACTGTGTTTCCCGTATAGGGATCCCCAACTCTCCCTCACTCCCTTAGACTGAATCCTCCCCTTTACTTATGTTTTTCACCATAATATATATATATATATATATATATATATATATATATAGTACATTTGAGATCCAAAGTTAAAGGGGTCCAAATCCACCCTTAGCTAAATATATAAACAAATTACAACACTTTTGGGATAAGAAATCTGTAAAATCACGTAGGTTCCTACTTTCTAGGAGTTGGTTTTTGACCCACTAGAAATATGAAAATATATGATTTGATTGCATGATATAAGGGAGAAATATCTTATCCCAAAACTCAAAATCATATTTTGATCTGATCTCATCAATTGGGATAGTTATCTTCACAAATTTCAAAAGAGAACCTAGAATTCTGTAACAACAAAATATTGGCAAAATCTGGAAACATAAGTCTCAAAGATCATTGCATATTTTCTAAATAGTGATAGTTTTTTGAAAACTGAGAGAGGTTTTTGTACATAAAATTATTATTGACAAAAAAATATTTCATTTTCCCAAAATACCTCTCCCAATTTGTGGAATCTTTGCCCAAAGATAAGGACTAAAACTAGGAAATTCCAGAATTTTAAAATATGAAAATGAGTTGAAACAATATCTTTGTATCTCTCAAACCATGACACCTATGTAATAACTGAAAGAGGTTTTTGTATATGAACCTGTTATTGAAAAAATATTATTTTATTTTTAATAATTCCTCTCCATATACTCATAATATGTGCCCAAATAAGATGACTAAAATAGGAAAATTCTTGTATTTTAAAATCTGAAAAATGAGTTGTAAAGATCTGCTTGTATCTCCCAAACCATGACACCTATGTCAAAAATGAGGGAGGTATTTTGATATGTGTTCATACATGAGAAAAACCTCTTTCAGTTTTTCAAAATGCCTCTCCCTATGTTCAAAGTCTAAGTTTCAAATTGACTGCAAAAATAGTCATTTCGAGAAAATCCCTTATTTTTTGTGTGGAGAGTTGCGGGAACTTCCTGTAGAGACATACATGAAACCAGTTTTGAACATTTTTAACGTATTTCCTTTCCCAGGTTACAAAAAATAATAACAAAAGGAGGAATGATAACTTAAATACAAGGAAACAAAAAGTTTCTTCCATTATCAGTTATCTTTCAATCAAAATTTAAGATTTTCATTGAGGTGAAATTCTCAAACTACAAACTCTTCTTCAAAAAATGATGTAGCTTCTTCTACCAGGAAATCCAAATTGTTCTTTCTTGTCTGCTTGGTTTGAGAACAAGTTTGTATTCTCTTGATCTTATCCCGTTCAAATTTGATCATAGGGTTTAGCCTTTTTTATTCTTTTTACTCTGTTTTCTTGCAGAAGCTCTTTCTTTTCCTGACCCATCCGACACCAAAATAAAAAACCCTGAGAAATACTAAAGAATCACCTTTGTCAAGCATCTGATCACAGTTTTGGGCTGAAATATTGGAAATCTTGTTTTCAATTACTTGGCTTTTGAATTTATTTGATGGCATTGGAAATGGATGTTTCAAAAAAGTGACAAGAGTAGCACAATAAAATAGGCAAGCATATGGAGAAAAATAGAAAAGTTGAGGTGCTACTTTAGTGAATTTTTTTAATGGGGTATGAAACTTCATGTAGCACCTTTTGAGGCCACAATTTGACACTGCAAATATTGATACTAACATGGGATCCACTGGGGATGGCATGCTCATTGTGATCTGCCAAGAACTTGTAGACTTGTGCCTTACTCATTGGGCTATGGAGTCATTCACCACCTTCCAAACCTTTGTAATTTATTCAAATTTTGAAAAAACACTGTTGAAAACAAAATATATTGTTGCATAATATACAAACTAAAACAAACCAAATTCTCTGAAAGAGATCTTATTCATCCTACATTAATCTACTCTAACCAACTCTCTAATTTTCTGAAGTAAAAGAAAATTTCCATAGCATCCATGAAAGTAGCTTCATAACTGATAGAATCACATGTCTACAACTAATTAATGGATAACAACAAAGATATAACAACAAACATAAATTATTTGGAAAACCATACTCACCTTCAAATGCCAAAGATATGATGAAATCTAAAATCTTCAAAGAATTTAAAAAATAAGACTCCAACATTAGTGCTATTGGGTCTTCCAAACCAATATCACAAAATTGTTGATCCAGCTGAGATGACTGCCTCTGCATGAATTCTATTTTGATGAGAAAAGGGTGACCTCCTTGTTCCTTCAACAACAACAACAACCCTTTCCCATAATGATCAGGAGAAACAAAATTTCTTTGATCATGCAGTACAAATCCTTGATCAAAACTTGAAAAGATATAATCGTGGAGATTATCATAAACAAACAAAGACTATTGATTTCATGTATGAACAATTAGGTGCTTTAGAGAAAATCTTGTTTCCTTAACAAAATAATGATGTGACACTTCAATAGTAGGATTAAAAGGGTTCCTACTATTATCAGCTGAAAAATTTTCACAAAGAAAATTATCCTTTGAAAAATGACCCTCGTGATCATCCTCATAAACACAATCAACTCTTATCTCATATCTAGAAAAATAGTTAACTATATTTGTAAATTCACCTTGTTGTTATAAGTTATGAGCATATAAATATACATTCTCATTAGTAGAAATATCATATTTATCAATTTCAAGACCTAAGAAACAATTGAAATATGAAAATGATGCATGATTTTTTCCCAAATATGACTTATGTTCATAAATATCCTTTTGTTCATATCCTTCTTCCAGTTGATCTACATCCAAATCTGATTCGTGTTGCTCATAAGGTTTACTTTGTTCAAAAATTTCATCGCAAAACTACATTGGAAGCCTCCCATAGGCTCAAACATTCTCCTTGATCTCCTCAACATTAGTAAACATTTGTTCAAGGGATGAGTATTTCCTCTCTCAGAGATAAAGGAACAACTTAGGATATTGAGCTAGCGTATAATATACCATGGAAGCAGTTTCAGAAAGTTGGATATCTAAAGTCATATTGCAAGAAAAATTATGGAACCTCCTGCTGAATGGAGAAAGGGATTTATCCTTCCCTCTTCTCATATTATTAAGTTCAATCAAATGTTGATCAACAGATTTTTTTTCACCCCAATATCTTAGGAATACACAATTAAAATCAGTCCATGAACAAATAGAACAAGCCTTCATATTTCTATACCATAAAGGAGCGTACCTGTCCAAGGATTGGAAAATAACCTCAAATTAATATCCTCATGCATGATTTCAAAATTATCAAAGAAATCCTCAAAATATTCCATGTGATTTTTAGATGTAATATGATGGTCTCCTTTAAACAAGGGAAGGTAATCCAAGAACATAGGATGGTAAGCATTTAAGATAGGAGGCAGCTTGAGAGGTTTAAAAAATTCTCTGATTCTTAATTGAACTTTAGAAGGTGGAACACAAAGGTCAAATGGTTGATTGCAAGGTTCAACAGGGACTTCAAAAGGTGTACCAACTTCGTAATCCACAAGTTTACAATATGAGTCAACTTTAGGAGAAATTAAAACATGCACCTCAGTTTTATCAATAGTTCACATGATGGGATTAAATCAAGGTCAATAGTGCATGAAGAGGATAAATCTTCATTACTGAAGGGAGAATATGCATTTGTAGGCTTAAAATCATCTGAATAAACAAATCATATGATGATCCTCTTTAAATGCAAAGGAAAAGACATGAATGAGATCATAAAGAGGAACAAAATTTCATGGCGAAAGCTAATGAGTTGATACCTCATTTTTCTCTTCCATGCTTTCATTTTTTTTTCAATAGGATTATTCCTCCAGTGAAGTCTTAAATTGTAGAGTCTCTAGGTGAATGATATGCAGTCTGATATATGTTCAGTTCTTATTCACCATCAAGAAGAGAATCTCATCAATGTTGTTCTCCCAGGGAAGATTACTTCATTCTTTATGTTTCCCGACAATGGCACCAAAAGATGTTAGCACTAGAAGTTGACTCTTGACTGCTAAAGAGTCAATCCTAGAACACCTTGTTTCAAAATTTTTAAAGAAAATAGTTTTAGAGAGAAGGGAGGATAAAAATATTAATCTCAATATAGCTAGATGAATGATCTATTAAAACGTCTTCCCTTTGTGCAACAGATCAGGTAAATAAACCCTAAGTTGGAGTAAAAAGAGTATAAGGTATGATTAAGGAGGATTTATGAAACAAAATTGACAATCATCAAAGAACATATGTTCTTTAATATACTTGACCAGTATAAAAATAAACCTACACTTAGAAATCCTTTTTGAATAAGATTTAAAAGACTGAAACAAACATTTGGCAAAGATTGCACTATGCAAAATAGAGAAACCTTTTCAAAACATGCATACATTCATATGAGAATATTACAGTAATTATATGTTCAAGATGAGTAAATTTAAGTGATAAACAAATATGATATATACACACCAAATATCGACTTCATTAACAACTGAAATATTTACATAGGTAGGGTGGACCACAAGAGTCATATAATTAAACCATTTTTTCCAATACAAGGATCTTTGGCTCTCCCTCAGTCCCTTGGACTGAATCCTCCCCTTTACTTGTGTTTTTCAAAATAGTATATATATAAATTACATAGGACATTTTGGGTCCAAAAGTTAAGGGGGTTGAAATAGACCCTTAGCTAAATATAGAAACAAATTACAACAATTTTGGGATAAGCAATCTGGAAAATCAGGTTGGTTCCTACTTTCTAGGAGTTGGTTTTTGACCCACTAGAATTATGAAAAGATATGGTTTGATCACATGATATGAAGGAAAAATGAAAATTATATTTTGATCTGATCTCATCAATTGGGATATCTATCTTCATTAATTTCAAAAAAACATCTCGAATTCTACAACAACAAAATATTGGCAAAATCTAGAAACCTAGGTCTCAAAGATCATTGCATACTTTCCAAATAGTAATAGTTGTGTGAAACCTAAGCGAGATTTTTTTATATGAGATGATTGTTGAAAAAAAAAATATTTAATTTTCCCAAAATACCTATCCCTATTTATGTAATATGTTCCCAAAGATAATGACTAAAAATAGGAAATTCCGTAATTTTAAAATCTGAAAAATGAGTTGAAAGGATCTCTTTGTATCTCTCAAACCATGACACGTGTATAATAACTGAAAGAGTGTTTTGTATAAGAACCTGTTTTTGAGAAAATCCTCTTTCAGTTTTCAATAATTCCTCTCCATAGCCTCATAATATGTGCCCAAAGAAGATGGCTAAAAAATGAAATTTCCTGTATTTTCAAATCTGAAAAATGAGTTGTAAAGATCTGCTTGTATCTCCCAAGACATTACATCTATGTAAAAAATGAGGGAGGTATTTTGATATATGTTTTTTATTCATAAATACCTCTTTCATTTTTTCAAAATTCCTCTCCATATGGTCGGAGTCTCAGTTTGAAATTGACTGCAAAAACAATCATTTCCAGAAAATCTATTGTTTTCTATGTGGAGAGCTACAGGAACTTCCTGTAGTGACATACAAAAAACCAGTTTTGAACATTTTTAATGTCTTTCCTTTCAAAAGTTACAACTAATCATAAAAAAATGAGGAATGATAACTTAAATACAAGGAAAAAAAAAGGTTCTTCCATTATCAGTCATCTTTCAGTCAAAAATTAGGATTTTCATTGAAGATGAAATTCTCAAAATACAAATGCTTCTTGAAAAACTGATGTAGTTGCTTCTACCAGAAAATCAAAAGTGTTCCTTCTTGTCTTCTTGGTTTGAGAACAAATTTTTATTCTCTTTATCTTATCCCCTTCAAATCTGATCATAGGGTTTGTCCTTTCTTATTTTTTTTCTCTATTTTATTGCAGAAGCTCTGTCTTTTCCTCACCTGTCTGACACCAAAATACAAAACCTTGAGAAATACTAAAGAAGCGCCTTTGTCAAGCATATGATCATAGTTTTTGGATGAAATCTTGGAAATATTGTTGTCAATTACTTGTCATTTGAAGTTATTTGATGGCATTGGAAATGGATGTTTCAAAGAAGTGATAGGATTAGCACAATAAAACAGGCAAGCATATGGAGAAAAATAGAACAGTTATGGTGCTACTTTAGTGAATTTTGTTACTGGGGTATGGAACTTCCTGTAGGGCCTTTGGAAGCCACAATTTGACACTTAAAATATTAATACTAACATGGGCTCCATAGGGTATGTCATGCTCTCTGCGAGATTCCAAGAAATTGTATACTTCTCCCTTACTCATTAGGTTATGGAGTCATTCTCCACCTTCCAAACCTCTGCAGTTTATTCAAATTATGAAAACACACTACTGAAAAAAAAAATATACTACTACATATTATAGTCTACCCATACTGTACAAAATGAAACAAAACAAATTCTCGGAAAGAGAGGTTATTCATCCTACATTACTCGACTCTAGCGAGTAACCTGTTAGTGTCATGGAACTCATAAAACCTTACCACAAATTTTGTATTTAGTCTCTCCTTTGGGTCTCTAAGTTTGTAGCATTTTTGTACCTGTAGTGGAAGAAATACACCAAAAAATTCTCCCTTCTCATTATTGAATGTGCATTTCATCGCATTTGTGTGGTCAATCATCCATCCTAGGGTTTAAATGAAGGGAAAAATTGGGGTCCGACAGGCCATCGTATGTAGATATGATCGCCTAATGTTTGGGGAAACCTAGTCATCCAATATCTTGACATCTGGGTCACTGTGAGGTGTAAAATACATCTAATATTCCTAATTTATTTTGTTAAAATGATCACCCCAATGTGAGAGCATTACTTTAGATCCAATGATCTCCTTTGTGTCCCCAAACGCTGGAGGCTGGGTGAACTGTTTCTTAGTAGAACTTCAGATCACCAACTCTATTTTTTAAATGAAATCAAGTTCTCTTGATGAAACTGGTGTCATCCTTTTGTCGATCTCCAATTATTTCAGCTTGGGCATTCTCGGTGACCGTCTAGTCGTTGGCTTTCTCAGAGGAAACTCCCTGCACAAAAATGGAATAATAAGCTACAAGCCAACAAATCTCAAATGTAAACAATAAATACCATGCTTACCTCTTCATCGTAGGAAATGACCTGAGATTACTGGTAATTGAAGTGGCACAATGACTTGTTACCTCTTCGATTCTCTCTCTTGCTCCTTCGTCTACTCGAGAGATCATTGATTTGTGAATCGAACACCATGCCTGGGAATAAATATCATAAATTTAAAACATACCTACATTGTCGCATCGAGTCTTAAATTTACGAGTACATATATGATCTATACAATCTATAACATAATCCACACCATACATAGGATTAAATGTAACATAGGTTGGTGGCACAAGAGCGTGTTTTTTTAAAGTTCATCGACGAATTCAAATTTCAAAAGTTGGTCAGTGCGTAACATCATGGTATCGGTTTCATGAAGTTATTATTTGTCTAACAAATAGAAAGTCCATCGTTTATGTAGCCATCAATGTCTCATGAAATCACCCGAGCACTTTTGCACCCCCATGGAACCACTATGATCGGTATCGAGGATAAGAAGGATTGTTAAATGGAAAACGAAGATCAGTCAGGATTGATATAAATCCTATAGTTCGATGCTTTAGCCATCTAGTAGTAGTCAATTAATTCATCGGCATCGACAATTTGTCTTAGACATTGCTTCGTTGGTGCCTCTCAGCAAAAGTTTCGATGATGACACAAACTGTCATACAATGATAATGCAGAGGTGCTGGCGTGGAAGTACCGATGTGACACAAGGAACATCAAAAGGTGACGTGGGTAATAACCGAGAAATATAGACTTGTCTACGCGGAAACAAATACGTGACAGTTGATTTGACCTACTGGGTGTGAGAAGCGTTACTTTTCGACATCAATGTTTTTTTATTTTTGACAAATGTTACCATACCCCTTTTCCCATTTGCTGATGCCAATGGTATATCGACGATCGATGGTTGTTTTTCCCTATGTTATCAATTTAATTTTTGGACTTTGTTGATGCCAATGGTACATCGACAACCTTTAGAAAACCTTTTCGCAAGCCAAAATCGTTGATTGGCATGCCCTTTCTCCCATTTTTTAGATGTCGAGGGTACATCGGTGATTGAATATTAGAGATTATTGTTGTTATGTGGGGAATATTTCCTTTCGGGTTTTTTCAATACCGACTATACATCGACAATTGTTTTTATGAACTTAATTTTTCACATCTCATCACTGGGTGTTTCTTATCGATATGTTGATAAAATTGATCATAAATTTAAGCACCAGAACATGATCGATCTCAGGTTTGTAAATCCGCAACAACCAATGTATGGTAAAGACGACCTTCAATACCAACCTTTAGAAAACCATTCCAAGACACAAGAAAAGAAGGGTGACAAAAATATGAAGGAAACTAGAAAGTGGTGCAATTTGCACAAAATCACTTGGCACAACACTGATGAATGTTGCTCAAAAAAGTAATTGGTGGCCAAGATCAAAGAAAAGGAGATGAACCATACTTTAGAATCTTATTCAAAAAATAATGGGAGAAGATATAGAATCGACGCAGGCCCCACTTCTATTGTTGCGACTGCAACAATGCAACCAGAAGAGCCAACAGATCCTAAAAAGGGGGAACACCTTTTTCGTTCATAGATGTGGGTGAAGGGGACATCGCTGCATATTTTTGTTGATAGTGGAAGCCAAAAGAACCTCATCTTATCAAAGTTCATCAAACAGTTGGGATTGTTGACAACATCACACCCACAACCATACAACATTGGGTGTCTTATCCATGGATGTGATCTCTGTGTCATCTAGTAGTGTTGATTGTCATACAATATCCAACCCTTTAAGGATGATGTATTATGTGATGTTTCCCTGCTAGATGTCTGTGATATTATTTTTAGCTAGCCATAAATGTGGAAGCGCCATGATATTTATGAGTGTCAAACCCGTAGTTTCATTTTTACTCTAGGGGGTCATCTCTCCAGTGTTGATGATTACAACTTTGTGAGACATCCTCCAGGACATGTACATCCTCCAGGACATGTTCTTCTCAGAGACTAAGATGATTCAACCTGTGAGAGATCCCATGTGTTGGGTGTCCCATGACATGGGTGTGTCGTTCCTCTCCAGACTGATATGAGACGATGTGTACCCCTGTGTGGGGTGAGGATTCCCATGAGATGGGTGTGTCATTCCTCTCTCTATTAAGATGAAATGATTTGTACCCCTATGTGGGGTGAAGGTGCCCATGTGATGGGTGTGCGTCAGAATATGGATTGTGTTGTTATGACGTTTGATCTCCTGCCTTGTGGACTCAGTTGATTCAATCTTGAGATGGTACTCTAGATGATTCTCATGTGGAATCAGTGAGATAGAGATATGTTGATTAGGATTTCCCTGTGGATGAGCACTAGTGTATGTGCAAGATCTCTTGCTATATTGCGTGAGAGTAATATTTACCTATAGTCATAATTGTGATGTAAAGGGTACAGGTCGGCTCCACCATATGTGAAAGATAATTAATGTTTATTGTAATAATTAATTATTTTCTGAGTTATTGACGTTGGCCCTGTTGTTCCAATAGACACCACTTTTGGTTTGTCTATTCTAGTATAAATAAAGGTGATCTTCCCATTAAGGAAACACATAAGTTACTTGCCATTTGGAAATTTCAACAAGTACATCTTTTAGAGATGAAGTGTGTGCCTCCCTTGGGCACAAGTTTCAAGGTAGTAGAGCACCCTCTTGTGTGCATTAGGGTTTCATGGTTGGAGGATGTTCTCTTGAGAATATAGGAAATGATTGATGGGTTTTTATCCCTTTTTGAGAAGGGTTTTCCTATGATATTTCTTGTGTTCTTGTTCATGGTATTTCTTCTTGTGATCTTAGTTATTGCAGCAATTGGGAATGGTGTAGCTACATTTGTTTATGGTTCAAGTACATGAATAAAATGAAATAAAACTCATTCTTAAGCCAAGCATAGTGAAAATTCAACATGGTATCAGAGCATATGTCTTGAATAACCAATTTCACAAGAATTAAAGTAGATGTCCTCTCTCTTCTACAGAACCATACAACCTCCTAGGGTTTCCAGAAATCTGTATGACCCTCTCCTTCTTGGGTGTTCAAGCACTTAAAACTAAAAAATTGGGGAAAAAAATTGCATATGGGTGCATGGCCTCCCTCAGGGCACCTCCAACAACTCTCATATTGCAATTCCAAGAATTTTGGATTTTTGGCCCTAGGGTTTCACAATTTTCTGCAGAAAATTCAGATCTAGGGTTTTTGCATCTAATTGAAGGAGATTTTAAACTCACCACTATTCTTTTGATTTTCAAGTATTATTTTTTGCAGTCATAATCCCAACAAAGCCTAATTTTTCTAGCTTATCCTAGTCATTAGGTTTTCTAGCCCAACTGGCAAGTGTTTGTGAAGAATCTGAAAATATGATGAACATAACCTTAGTGGAATATATGATTGATGGATAAAGAAAATTCAATTCCTGGAAGTCAAGAATTTAGGTCACTCTTGAAGAGGAATACTTATTCTGGGTGATACAAAATTTTTTATCAGAGACAACTACTGATGAAGAGAAGGAAGAAAGGAAGGAAGATGACATCAAGGCAAGGAAGATAATCATCTACTCAGTAAGAGATCATCTCCTACCTCATATTACCAACATGAAGACAAATTATGAAATGTATGAAGCATTGAAGAATATGTTTTAGAGTAACAACACCCTCAAAGCTCTTACATTGAAGGTCCAGCTTCAAATTATCAAGATGACAAAAGGTGACACCATGGCTACGTTCTCCATGAAGATGTCAGAGATCACAGATAACCTAGGTGACATTGGAGAAATCATATCAGATAGAAAACTTGTTTTTTCCATTCTCAATAATCTTCCAAAACATTGGTAACCATTTATTCAAAGTATTAGCGGTAGAGAACAACTACCTACTTTTGATCATCCATGGACAGACTGTACCCAGAAAGAAATCAAACTTATAGCTAGAGGAGTGGAAGACTCCCCTCATGATGAAAATCATGTTCTTGCACTTCATACAAAGAAAGGAGGAATAAATAAAAGAAAGTTTCGGAAAACATTCAAAGACAAGAAGAATTCATGTTATCAGAAAAAACACATGTCAAAGTTCCAGTGCTTTATATGTGACAAGTATGGACACATTGCAAAAAATGGTCCTACATGGAAGAAAGAAAGACAATATTCTTCCACTTCCAACATGGATCCAGACCCACCTCATAAAGTTGAAGACCTGAGAGATGAGGATTACTTCCTATAAAAACAAATACAAGATTGAGCATAATAATAGACTAGGGTAAGTTTTGTACTGCTTTTCTTATTTGATTAACCTATAGTTTCTTTCTGATAATGAAGGGTATTATCCCTGATGTGGGATCCGTCTTGTCTTGGACCATTATCCCTTCTATGGGAGTCCAAATTTTCTTGATTGATTATTTTCCCTAGTACAAGAGACCAAGAAAAGTAATGTAGAATTAGTAGAGGACTTGACAAGACATGATATGCCTCTAGATTAGCAAACAAGAAAAGGAAGATGTCTATCCTTCAGACTTCAGAGGGAGTCACTTGAATCAGAGAGAGCCAAAATATTTGAGAAGATGGAAGAGACAATACCTTCTCCCCTTCAGTAGTTTAGAGGGTGACAACCATTGATCCAATTTTTCCAGTTGATCCAAGTTGCTCCATTCGATGTTCCTAGAGACATTGCAGTAGGCCATAAAAGTCCTTCCAAGGCTCGAAAAACTCTACAGGAGGCATAGGGACATGCAAATCCTCAAGGCAGATTCCGAGAGAGAAGGAAACCAAAGATATTTTTGAGCTATTTTTCAACCATGAGCCACATCATTGATATTGAGCCTTCTTTTCATGGAGAAGAAGAAGGGCAGCAGGTATGGAAAGATGCCATGGAAGAAGAGTATCAGTGCATCATGAAGAATGGTGTGTGGGATATTGTTCCAAGAGTAGAAGGGAAGTCCGTAGTGACTTCAATGTGGATCTAGAAGATCAAGCATGTAACTGATGGAAGTGTCGAGAAATACAAAGAAAGATTTGTAGCCAGAGGATTCTCAGAGTGGGTATATTGAAGAAGTTCGGTATGACAGACTGCAAATCCATGCCTACACTGATGGTGATGGATTTGAAGAAATTGGACAATGCTTCTACTGATTCAGGTGAGAATGATCCACATTTATACCGACAACTGATTGGATCATTGATGTATCTGGTTAACACAAGACCTGATATATGATATGCAGTGGATGCACTTAGTCAATTCATGAGTCAGCCAAGGCATACTCACTGGATAGAAACGAAGCATGTATTGAGATATATATGAGGTATATTTGGATAAGGCCTAAGATATGCCTCGAGTGTAGACATGAGTTTGTAGGGATATGCTGATGCAGATTGGGCAAGGAGCGCATTGGACAGGAAGACCACATCCAGTTGTTGTTTTACATTAGGGTATGCCATGGTTTCTTGGTGAAAAAAGAAACAAAGCTTTGTGGCCTTGAGTAACTCATAAGTAGAATATATAGAGTTGAGTGTGGCCATCTATGAAGTAGTGTGGCTTTGCAATCTCTTGACAGATTTATTTAATCATGGGATGGATTCTACCATTATTCATTCTAATAACAAAAGTTGCGTGAAGCTCTCTGAGAATCTTGTGTTTCACGATAAATCAAAACACATTGAGATAAAATATCATTATATCATAGACATGGTGCAAAGGAAATAAGTACACATGTAGTACCTTCCTACACATGAGAAGATTGTAGATATCTTCACCAAATTGATTGCCAGGATGAAGTTTGAGTAATTCTGTGAGATACCTGGCATGATGGAGAATTTCTCCATAGCTGAGAGGGAGTGTTGATGATTAGAGCTTCGTGAGAAATCCTCCAGGACATGTACATCCTCTAGGACACGTTCTCCTCTAAGAATGAGTTAAGTCGACCTGTGAGAGAGACCATGTGTTGGGTGTGCCCATTAGATGGGTGTGTTGTTCCTCTCTGGACTGAGATGAGTCGATGTGTTTCCATGTGTGGGGTGAGGATGCCAATGATATGGGTGTGTCATTCTACTCTGGATTGAGATGAAACAATGTGTATCCCTGTGTGGGGTTAAGGTTCCCATGTAATGGGTGTGCGTCAGACTCTAGACTGAGTTGTTATGACATCTGGTATCCTGCATTGTAGACTCAGTTGAGTTAGGCTTGAGAGGGTACTCCAAATGATTCTCCTGTGGAATCAGTGAGATAGAGATCTGTTGAGTAGGACTTCCTTGTGGCTGAGCATAGGTGGATGTGTCCCTAGTGGTTGATAACTAGTGGATGTGTGAGATCCCTTGCTATATTGTCTAAGAGTAAGATTTACCTGTAACCCTAATAATGATGTAAAGGGTATAGGTTGGCTTCACCATATGTGAAACATAATTAATGTTTATTGTAATAATTAATTATTTTATGAGTTATCGAAGTCAGCCCTGTTGTGCCAATAGACACCACTTTTGGTATGTCCAGTCTAGTATAAATAAAGGTGATTACCCCATTGAGGAAATACACAAGTTACTTGTCATTTGGAAATTTCAGGAAGTACATCGTCTAGGGATGAAGTGTGCACCTCTCTTGGGTGCAAGTCTCAAGGTATTATAACACCCTCTTGTGTGCATTAGGGTTTCATGGTTGGAGGATATTCTCTTGAGAATATAGCAAAGAATTTTTGGGTTTTCCTCCCTTGTTGAGAAGGGTTTTCCCAAGATATTTCTTGTGTTCTTGTGCATGATATTTCTTCTTGTGATCTTGGTTATTGAAACAATTGTGAATGGTGTATTTGCATTTGTTTATGGTTCAAGTACATGAATAAAATGAAATAAAACTCATGCTTAGGCCAAGCATAGTGAAAATTCAACATACAGTGTACCATAGGTATTTTCGATTACTGTCCCACTTTAAGAGTGTCTGTTAAGAACCTGAATAGATCTACAAATATAATCACCAAAAATACTGAATACACAATAGATCCACAAAGCAAGATAGAAGAAATCACACTTTATTATTACCAAACCCTTGAGGTAGGGCAACACCATACAATGGATCCTATTATGGAAGGGATCCTCTCCTGTTCACTTGCTTCTTCGAGGGGGCATCCTCCTATTGAGCTACCTCTCCAAATACAATAATTCTCTTCATGTCTCATTACATTGCTTGAGCCCCTTTATATAGTGCTACCATCACCTAAGAACATTCTAGAGGAGGAATCTTTTAGAAGTAGAACCTTCTAAGAAGTCCTCTTACATTTATTATATCTAACTACCATAGTGGGCCTTATTTAATAATATAGTGGACCTAGTCCACCTTACATTGAATGACGTCCAATATTATCACTATGGGCCCTCTGGGCCCCCCCACTACCTCTCTAGCTACCTTACATTCCATCCCCTTTATGAAAGCGTTGTCCTCAACGCTTGATGTACAACCATATACCAGGGTCCCATGGATAATTGTGGACCGTAATGCTGAAGAAGACTGAAGAACCAAAGTCCCATGTAGAAAGGAAATCCACCATGCTGAAGTAGTCCAACCACCATTGTAAGCCCGGGTCCCATGTCCAAGTGCTCATGTGAAATCCCCGTAGAAGATTTTGGAACCCAATAACCAACATCAAATGATGCACCAAATACTGACACCTATCATGTGGATCCAAATAAGAAGATCCATCCACATAGTGGAAAAGGGTCGTAGCAGAATCTGGAAGGAATAATACCACTGTGGAATATGCAGATTGAACGTTGGTAACTAGCTCTTGATGTGGGACCTTTATGTTCTCTACAGAAGGTGGAGTAGAGTCATCAAATAAAATATGGAAGTGGTTGTCATCCCAGAAATGACAACTATCCATATACCAATCATCACAATCGTCCTCAAAATCATACCAAGCATATCTTTCTTGATTATATTCATTCATGAGGCCCTGCATAAGAAATATCTCTTGCATGTTGTTCAATGATTCTTTAATACTACAAAAACTTTCATTGAGGCCATCTGTGATGATATTTGTGAGGCTGTCTGTGAGGTCTTGTGCTAACACATCCAATTTCTCATCCCATTGGGCTTTGAATGATTCAAGAATTTCTTTCACGATTTGAGATGAAATAGCCATCTGAGTACCCTATGAACTCTTCGGTCCTGCATCCTTCACGAAAAAAATAAAAAAAAATAGACCCAATAAGTTTCGGCAGAAAATCGCGGCTTTTTCTGGAAAAACCCTAAAAAACTGTTGAAGTTAAAATGCTCATAACTTCACTTCCCGGACTCCGTTTCGACTGATTTTTTTTTTGAAATTGGGTGAAATTGTGAGAGGAACTCATATCTATAACTTGCTTGGAAAAATTCAGCCTCCAACTTCTACTAAAATAAAAACAAATAGCGCCGTCGTCCGCAGAAAAAACCTTGAAAATTTGCAGATTTTAAAACCTCAATATCTTGACCTTCCGGACTCCGTTTCGAACGATTTTTTTTTTCAAATTGGGTGTTTTTCTTAGAGAAACTTATATATACAACCATTTTCTGAAAATTTTACACATAAATATACCAAAAATTTCTATAATGTCGCGGCCCTCTTTTTTCTGCTCTAAAAAAAAAAATCTGCAAAAATAAAAATATTTGCCCATAATGTCTGCCCAAGGAAAGTGCTCTGATACCAATTGTTAAGAACCAGATACCTGAATAAAAAATATCACAATAGATCCAAATATTTCTGAATACAATCACCACATAAGATCTATGAAACCATATAGAAAACCACAACTTTATTACCAAACCCTTGAGGTAGGGCAACACCATACAATGGATCATATTATGGAAGGGATCCTCTCCTATTCACTTGCCTATTCGAGGGGGAATCCTCCTATTGAGCTACCACTCCAAATACAATACATCTCTTCATGTGTCATTACATTGCTTGAGCCCCTTTATATAGTGCTACCATCACCTAAGAACATTCTAGAGGAGGAATCTTCTAGAAATAGAACCTTATAAGAAGTCCTCTTACATTTATTATATCTAACTACCATAGTGGGCCTTATTTAATAATATAGTGGACCTAGTCCACCTTACATTGAATGACCTCCAATATTATCACTATGGGCCCTCTGGGCCCCCCCACTACCTCTCTAGCTACCTTACAGTGTCGCAAGGTAGTATCTCATACTACAAAATTAAACTTCTTCACAATCTATTCAAAAGGTGAATAGAAGGACACTGCAACCAATACATCCACAGTCCAAGAACCTTATATCCAGTAGAATCAGGTCGACAATATTGAATCAAATAAAAAAGATTCATTTTTCACATAGTTATCTAATAAGGTTCTCGACAACCTCCCACAAACTAAGCAACACAACTTCTCCAACAAGGAAAGCAACTGAACAAGGTTCATATTTAGCAAACGATTTCCCCACTCCATTGGGAACTGAAAAAAATGGAGACCAATTCTTCCTAAGGAGGGAGTATTCATCCAGGTGGATATCATTGGCCACCCACCTAATCCAACTGGATCAAAACAGTTTATTGGCAACTTATTATTTTTAGAAGTTTTTCGATTCCTAAACTTTCAGGGCCATTTTTAGGGATTTGAACAATGATTTTTCACAATCATGCACCCAAAATATATCCAAAGGCTCTAATTGAGCATTCAAAATGAAGATCCTCATCAATACCTATCCAATAAGCTATCATGCACCACAAACGAAGATCGTATGCCAAATTTACCCCCTAGGAAGTTGATACACCAAACTACCCAAAAATGAGGTCCACAAAATTGTTGGCTTTTCATCATTCGTGATCAGGGTTTTGGATTTTATTTATGTTAAAAAAAATCCTCTGGATCCTCATTATAAAAATAATCTTCTTGTGCATGAGCGTAGCCATCACATCTCTTCTTAGATATAAGCTGCCACCATTCTAGTGAGTCTTTCACTCTGTAATTTTATAGTTTTGTACCTTTCACTCATTAATAGAAGTTGTGTGTTACTATGTATATGTGAATATTGTTATGTACATCTGATATATCTATTTTATTTTCCTGGATCTATTGCAATATCTCATTATATTTCTTTATTATATCTCCTCCCTCATTTTGTGAAAAAAATAATATTTACCAGTGGTATCGGAGCAGGATTCTCTTGATTGTTTTTCAGTGCATGTCCTTGATGAGTTCCAAGTATAGAAAGTTGTGTCTTGAGCTTGTATCTCTTGAGGAAAATTGATTTTGCATGCCCAATAAATCCTCCATGTTGGAAGAAAATAAAAGTGACAGAGAAAAAAATTATATTAATCTATTTCTTGAGCAAGCTCTCACACGACAGATGGACGAAATGATGGAGAATTTTTCCTAGATCCTTCAATGCCTTCTAGTAACAACATGCACGTCGTCATCAAGAAACCACTTTGAGTAACCTCGTCTTTCAAGTTACGAGTTAATTTTTATATTCCCAGATTTGAAGGACAAATAGATGCAGATGCCCTACAAAAATGGTTAAATCTTCTAGAAGGTTATTTCTCTGTTCAAATTTCTCCCACATGGAAAATATCACCCTCCCACTCCTTAAGGATATCTTCCATGTCAAACATTGGTGGGAAAAATACTGGGAGAAAATTTCCATAGAGGAGTCTAGAATATATAGGATCGAGCCCACATGGGTTTTTTTTTTTATGCGATCAATGAACGATATTACCCACTTGGAAACTATGACGACCAGTACATGAGATGGAACAAACTATGGAAAGAAATGGGACAAGAAGTGCTAGAGTTCACCAATACCTTCCATACCTTGATAAAAAAGGTGGGTATCAAAGATTCTAAGCGAAATTTGGTTCTGAAATAATGTGGGGCTCTACATAGAAACATCAAAACTGAAATGGATTTTCTGGAAATCTCATCATTGGGAGTTTCTTATCGATATGTTGTTAAAATCGAGTAGATGTTTAAGAAGCAGAACAAGCAAGAGTTCATTTTTTCAAATCTGCAACAACCAAATTATGGTAAAGACGTCCCTAACAACCATCCTTTTGAAAACCATTCTAAGGCACAAGAAAATAAGGCTAACGGAAAGACGAAGAAGGAGACAAGAAAGTAGTGTGATTTCCATAAACACGCCTAGTACAACATTGATGAATGTTGCTCAAAACAAATTTTGGTGGTTGAGATCAACGAAAGGGAGTTGAACCATGATTCAGAAAATAATGGGAGAAGATAGATCATCGACACAGACCCCACTGCTATTGTCATGATCAAAATAATTCAACCTGAAGAACCATGAATTCTTGAAGTGTAGGAGTGCCTTTTTCATTCACATATCTGGCTGAAGGGGACCTTACTGCATTTAATTGTTGATATCAGAATCTAGAAGAAGATCATATCAACAGAGATCATCAAATAGATGAGATTGTCAAAAAACCCACACCCACAATCATAAAATATCGGGTGGCTTCGCTGGGGATGAGATCTCTGTGTTAGCTAGGAGTGTCGATTGTCAAACGACATCCAACCCTCCAAGGATGAGGTATTATGTCATGTTTCCCGATTGGATGTCTTTGATGTTCTTTTGGGCTAGCCATATATGTGGAATTTCCATGTTATTTATGAGTCTTGGCTCCATAGTGTCATTTTTAATTTGGGGGGTCATCTCTATAAGGTACCAGAGGTAGTTCCAACTACTTTCCCACATAAACAGTGTTGTAAGGTAGTATCTCATACTACAAAATTCAACTTCTTCACAATCTATTCAAAACATGAACAAAGGACATTGCAACCACTAGAGCCTCAATCCAATCACATTCTATCCAACAGAATAAGTTCAAAAATATTGAATCAAAGCTCAAATATTCCTATTGAAAACAATAATCTCATCATGTTCTCGACAGCCTTCTACAAACCAAGTAGTGCAACTTCTCGAGCAAGGGAAGCAGCTCACCAAGGTTCAGATTAAACAAATGATTTCCCATCTCCCTTGGGAACTCAATGCAATGGAGACCATTTCTTCTTAAGGAGGGAGGATTGATCGAGGTGGATATCGGTGGCCACCCACCTATTCCAACTGGCTCAAAACAAAATGTTTCCAACTTACTATTTTTCCCAATTTTTCAGTTCCTAAATTTTTGGGGCTATTTTGAGGGCCTAAAAGACGCTTTTTCACAATCGAGAACCTCAATTACAGCCTAAGGATTATATTGAGCTCCAAAAATGAATCTCCTCATTGATACCTTTCCAATGAGCTAGCATTCACCCCAAAACGAGATCGTATGCCAAAGTTATGCCCTTGGGAAGTTTATATACCAAACTACCCAAAACTAGGGTCCACAAAATTGTTGGCTTTTCATCTTGCAAGGTGAGGGTTTTGGATTTTATTTATGTTAAAAAAATTCCTTTGGAGCCTCATTGCAACAATCATATTCTTGCAAATGAGTGTAACCATCACATCTCTTCTCAGAGATAAGATGCTACCATTCTAGCGAGTCTTTCACTCTGTAATTTTATAGTTCTATACATTTCAATCATTAATAGAAATTGTCTATTATTGTATATCTATGCCTCTTGTTATATACATATAATATTTCTATGTTATATTATTGGATATCTTGAAATATCTCAGTAAATTTCTTTATTATATCTCTGCTCTCATTTTGTGCCAAAAATAATATGTATCAATGGTATTAGAGAAGACTTCTCTTGATCGTTTTTTAGTGCATGTCCCCGACGAGGTCCAACTATAGAAAGTTGGGTATTGAGCTTGTATCTCTTAAGAAAAATTGCTCTCACACTCCCAAGAAACCCTCCATATAGGAAGAAAATAAAAGTGATGGAGCAAAAGATTTTCTTAATCTGTTGCTCGAGTAAGCTCTCATGCGACAAAGGGATGAAATGAAGGAGAATTTTTCCCACCTCCATGAATGCCTACCGATAAAAATAGGAATGTATTCATCAAGAGGTCACTTTGGAGGAACCTCACCATTCAAAGAAAAATTTAATATCTATATTCCCGTATTTGAAGGACAGATAGATGTGGATGCCCTAGAAAAATGGTTAAATCTACTAGAAGATTATTTCTCTATTCACAAATTCTCTGATAGCGAAAAATCACCTTCGCACTCCTTAAGGCTCTCCCATGTGTAACATATTGGTGGGACACTTACTGGGAAATTTTTTTCACTTAGGAGTATGGAATATATGGGTCTGAGCCCACTTGAGATTTTTTTGTGGATGTGATGAAGGAACAATATTACCCTTTTGGAAACTATGATGACCCATAGATGATATGGACCACACCGTGGAAAGAGATGGGATAAGCGGTACCATACTTCATCAATACCTTCCATTCCTTGCATAAAAGGATGGGTATCAAAGACTCCAAGAGACATTTGGTTTTGAAATATTTTGGGGCTCTAAATAGATACATCCAAATTGAAATTGATTTTCTGGACATCTCATCACTAAGTGTTGCTTATTGATATGTTGTTAAAATCGAGCATAAATTTAAGCACAAGAACAAGCGGGATTTTGGGTCTGCAAATATGAAAAAACCAAATTATGTTAAATACATCCTTAACAACCATCCTTCATAAAACCAGTCCAATCAACAAGAAAAGAATGGTAAAAGAAAGATGACGAAGGACACTAGAAAGTGGTGTGATGTCCACAAAATCCCCTAGAAAAACACTGATGAATGTCACTCAAAATAATCATTGGTGGTCGAGATCAAAGACAAGGAGTTGAACCTTGACTCATAATCGGATTCAGAAAATAATGGGAGAAGACAGATCATCGACGTTGAGCCCACTAATATTGTCGTGACCGCAACAATTCAACTAGAAGAACTAACATATCCTAAAGAGAGGGAGCACATTTTTCATTCACAGATGTCAGGGAAGGGGACCCCATTTCATATTTATTGTGGATAGCATAAGCCAGAAGAACGTCATCTCAATAGAGGTTGTCAAAATATGGGATTGTCTACAACACAACACTTGCAACCATACAACATTAGCTCCCTTCGCCAGGGATGAGATCTTCATATACACCAACAATATCGATTGTCATATTGAATCCATCCCTTCAAGGATGAGGTATTATGTGATGTTTCCTAGCTGGATGTTTATTATTTTATTTGGGCCAACCATATATGTGGAAGTTACAAGATATTTACGAGTCTCGGCCTTGTAGTTTCATTGTTACTCTAGGGGGTCATCTCTATAGGGTACCAGAGGTAGTTCTAACTAGTGTCCCACCTAAGTAGTGTCACAAGGTAGTATTTCATACTAAAAAATTCAGCTTCTTCACAATCTATTCAAAAATTGAATAGAAGGAAGTTGCAACCAATGCAGCCTCAGTCCAAGCACCTTTTATCCAACAGAAGTAGGTCGACAAGATTGAAGTAAAGTGAAAACATTATTTTTTCACACAATAATCTCATCATGTTCTTGACAACCTCCCACAAACCAAGCAACACAACTTCTCCAGCATGGCAAGCAACTCACCAAGGTTTAGATTCAACGAACGGTTTCCCCTCTCCCTCGAGAAATCAACACAATGGAGACCATTGTTTCCTAAGGAGGGATGATTGATCTAGGTGGATATCGGTGTCCACCCACCTATTCCAATTGGGTCAATACCGTTTGTTGGAAACTTACTATTTTTAGCATTTTTTTGGTTCCTAAACTTCCGAGGCCATTTTGAAGGCCAAAATGATGATTTTTCACGATTTAGCACATAAATGTTGGCCAAATGATTTGATTGAGACACCAAAAAGAATATCCTCGTAGATACCTTTCCAACAAGATATTGTGCACCCCAAATGAAGATCGTATTCCAAACTACACCCCCAGGAAGTTGATACACCAAACTATCCAAAAACGAGGTCCAGAAAACTGTTGGATTTTCATCTTCCGAGGTGAGATTTTTGGATTTTATTTGTTTTAAAAAAAATAATTTGGAGCCTCATTGTAACAATAATTTTCTTTTGAATGAGTGTAACCATGATATCTCTTCTCAGATATAAACTACCACCATTCTAGTGAGTCTTTCACTATGTAATTTTACACTTTTGTACATCTCTCTCATTAATAAAAATTATTCATTACTGTATATATGTTCCTGTTTTTATATACATCTAGTATATCTATGTTATATTATTGGATCATTTGCAATATCTCAATATATTTATTTATTATATCTCCTCTCTCATTTCATGCCAAAAATCATCCAAATCAGTGGTATCGAAGGAGGATGCTCTTGATCATTTTTTAGCGCATTTCCTCGACAAGGTCTGAGTATAGATATTTGGGTCTTGAGATTGTATCTCTTGAGTACAATCGATCTCTCACTCCCAAGAAAACCTTCATGGAAGAAGAAAATAAAAGAGATGGAGGAGAAGATTCCATTAATCTGTTACTTGAGCAAGCTCTCACATGACAGAGGGACAAAATGATGGATAATGTTTCCCACATCCTTCAACTCTTGCCGATAAGAGAAGGAACTTCTTCATAAAGTGGCCACTTTATAAGAATATCTCCTTTCAAGGTACAAGTTATTTTAATATTCCCCTATCTGAAGGACAGATAGATGTGGATGCCCTAGAAAAATGGTTAAAGATGCTAGAAGGTTATTTCTCTCTTCACAATTTCTCTGATAGGGAAAGGATCATCCTCGCACTCCTTAAGACTCCCCCCTTATCAAACATTGGTGGGAAACTTACTGGGAAAAAAGTTACATAGAGGAGTATGTGATATATGGGATCCATCCCAATTGGGATATTTTTGTGGATGCGATCAAGGAGCAATATTACCCTATTGGAAACTATGACGACTAGTACATGAGATAGACCACATTGTGACAAGAGAGGGACCAAGAAGTGTCATAGTTTACCAATATATTTGATACCCATTGCACAAAAATCTGGTTATCAAAGAATCTGAGTGACATTTGGTTATGAAATGTCATGGGGCTATAAAAAGATACATCCAAACTGAAATGGATTTTTCGAACATCTCATCACTGTGTGATGAGATGCTGTTAAACTTGAGAAAACATTTAAGCACCAAAATAAGAGGGAGTTTGGTTATGCAAATCCACAAAAACCAAAGTATGGTAAATACATCCCTAACAACCAGGCTTCAAAAAACCAGTCCAAGCCACAAGAAAGGAAGGGTAACAAAAAGATGAAGGACACTGGAAAGTGGTGCAATTTCCACAAAATCCCCTAGAAAACACCGATGAATATTGCTCAAAAAAATCATTTGTGGCCGATATCAAAGAAAAGGAGTCGAACCCCGATTCAAAATATGATTCAAAAAATAATGGGAGAAGATATATCATCAGCATAGACCCCATTGTTATTGTCATGAATGCAACAATTCAACCAAAAGAACTGACATCTTTAGAAGAGGGGGAGGGCCTTTTTCATTCAAAGATCTAAGTGAAGGGGACCTCGCTGCATTTTATTGTTGATAGTGGAAAAATCAAATTTCATAGGTTACTCTCTACTTTTATCTACGTGATCTCTTCTCCAAATTGTGTTTTTGTACTAAGTGGTAATCATGAGATATGAGATTAGAGGTGTGATCCTAGTTAGGAGAACTTTAATAATGGAGTGGTTTCCTTTCCTACTTGTTTAAATATATAACTTTTCATAAAACATACATGGTAATCTTCCAATCATTTCATCAATCCACCTCGTAAATTATGACTTGGCTTACTTATGTAAACTTTTCATAGGTAGATGTAATTAGTTTTCATACTTATTTCAAACTAGACTTGGGAGTGATCGAAACTTCACCCTCTAGCCACCTGAGGGTTGGAAAATATTGATCACCATCAATAGTCAGAATCGTTAGGAAATGATGTTATTTTTGGAAATAGAAATTTTCATTTAACACAAGTGAATAATGTAATACACAAGAAAACATATGGTTTCCATAAAATTATAGCACTCGACAATTTAAGTCAAGATCTTGTTTTTCCTCGGAACTATCCAAAATCACTACAAGTTTTATGAGTATTTATATAGCCAAAATACACTTTTTATGATGGTTTTAGTATTTTTTTAAATGGATTATTTTATTTTTCAAAATCAATTCTTGCACTCAATCCAATTCTACCTTGCCCCGTTCACTTTTCAGGCAATTTTAGGCTATTTTTTATACTTTCTGAGTGTGAAGAACTTATTGTTAATCGTGTTTGTTTCATATCCATAATTTTGAGCCACATACAGTAAAAATATTGTAGATTTTACAAGTGATTTTCTTATTTCATACCCATATTTACATATACAATGTATCTAATTGGTTTTTTTAGACCTCAGTTGACCTCGAGAGCTAGTTTAGATCAATTCTCCAAGATTATATGAGTGTTAGAAGCTATTTGTTCACTCATTAGTGTTTTTTTGCTAAAAATGAGTTATCTCATTGTTATGGGGAAAATACCCTATGTATATGGGTCAAAGCCACAACAGAGTACTCACCATTTGAAAACAAACCAAATCCCATAAATGCAATCATAGATTTGTAACTAAATCGATCAATTAACTAACAACTAGTAGCAAGGAAAAAGAGACATATCAGGTGTCCTATTTATGATGAAGATACCATGGTTGAAAACCTATCATGCTCCTTACAAAATATTTCTTTGACAACATGCAAAACACTTAAGTACAAAACTACAAAGGACATCAATTATACAATAACCAACCTTTGTCAAAATGACTGAAAACAAAGATATTGCAACAATTAGTGTCCCAAGAGATAATATATACAAACATAATTTTCATATATTAAAAACAAAAAAAATTCATGGGAAATATGTATCTTTGTTATTAGACAATAGAATATAGGTAATTATCACCTACCCCTACTGCGACATTGATCTGAGGCTGGACTCCAGGTCCTTCCACCCAGGACTAACTATAAGTTGCACACCTCCAAGTCATATGATTATGGAGACTCAATGAAGACAAATATAACTTCGTGTTTGGATATATGAAGCATGGAAAAGGCTAGAAACAATAGGGGAAATTAATCAACAGTAGGGGAACAAGGGCTTTCATATAACGCAGGAAATTTCCTACATAATTTTTCTTCAAGTATGATTTTGATTTTCTCCTCTATCCCGAGTCTCATTTTATACCTTTATCAAAGTGGTTGGAGTGGTTACAAATGGTTGTATATAGGAAAAAGGGAGTTAGGAAATTGAAAATTCTATAACCTCGCGCAAAATTAATTTTTTTTTTTCGCAAAATTAAGGTGTACATGTCTTGCTAAGAGACAACATGCATATGTACATGCCTTCCATAACTGCTAGATTTCCTACATCTCCAAAAATAATGTTTCTTAAAGAATTTAGAGGAATGTGGGATTAGTATCTGCAAGTGGGAAAGGGAAATGCCAAACATGTCATCAATGCATATGTGGTAGTAATTGATGATATAAAAACCATCCCCTTATCCTACACATATTTACCTCTCTTTGGTCTTCTCAACCCATTGAGGATCCAAGGGAGGAAAACCCGTTCTAGGTGGTTCAAAGATCACTTGCATGCAATTCCCTTACTTTTCCTTCTTCTTCCCCTTTCATTTACTCACAAACAAGAATATCCCAGGTGCAAGTTATCTCTACTTTGTGTTGAGATACTAGAAACAAAGAAACTGTATTGACCACCAAATATGTTGGATATTCCATCAATGGATGAATTTTTCTTATAACACTCTCTTGCCTAGATACTCCACTGGGAACTCTTGTAAAACTAGTTTTATTCTCATGTATTCAACATCATTATTATTCGTATCCTTATAATTTTCAACTCCAAACATCAAAATAAATTATATGGAATCCTTCCTTGTATTTAACATATCTATAATACTATCTTTCATGCTTAGGGTTCCAACCATTGGCCTTGAATAACAGAAATATTCTTATTGCATATACAAAAATAATTCATCCCATGCTTAATTTGAGGCATATAGATAAGAATAATTTGTTTCATGGATCCAACACATTGAGAAACAAGTTCATGATATTTTACAGAAAATCAATGTGAAGTACAAGTCATGGGAGGATCAAAATTAGGTTCCATGCAAGTTTCACGTTAGTGATAAGTTATGGTTTCACTTTCAAAAAGAGTGATTCATGGTATCCTATAGGAATCTCATACCACTTTGATATTGTCCATACGTCATCACCAAGAATGTGGGTGATAATGATTTTGAGTAGTATTCCACTTTTGTCTAGATTACACCTAATTATATTTATTGTGGAGCTACTTTAAGCATATGTCCCACCATTGTTGGACACCTTGGAGGTATAAGATCACTTATATGATTCAAAACTCAACAATAGATATATTGAGTAGGAAAAATTAACTATATCATGGAAACCAAGAAAAAGGTCACCTTCGAATATAACATACAACTCCATCAAGTCACCAAAGTAAGGTATCTTCTTCACTAGGGTAAGTCTTTCACCAAGAACCAGATTTAATAAAAGTTTCCCCATCTAATAGTGAAAATTGACATATGGAGAAAATTATTTCCTAAATGGGGGTGAGTGATCAAAATGGATATAAATGTCCACCCAGGTCTATCACTGACTAAGATATGGCCCTACACCTTGCTAGTTTTATATAAGTTTTTCAAGTTGTTATCACTCCAGGAAACTCTCCTAGGCTGTAAGTCGGAGATGTCTGGTAACTAACTCTTTTTTGGGAAATGTTTTCTTAATAATGATGTGTTTTTGTGGATCAATATGAATATCTAAGGACTGGACTGTGTTTTCAAGACTGTCTAGGAATATAAAATCTCACAAGGCCTTCTAGCCATGTAGTCAGACAAGGTTTGATTAAATGGGTAAGGAAACAACTATTGAACCAGATTATACTTCATACCAACAAGCACAATGGGTTTAATAACCAAAGAAGTATCTTATGGTCATCAACTTAATCAATCAACATATGAGATGACAGTCATATACAGATTGAATGAGCATTAACAAAGAACATTCACTCACAAGATATCAGAGACAGGAAAGAGAAATCTGACAACACAACTGAGGGAAGCTTGAAATCTTTCATATAATAAGAATAAGTCTTTTTGTTACAGTGGCAGCATGATAGCACTCAAAATCGACCTCTTCTATGTCTGATTTCTTAGGCTTTATAGCCTTTAGAAATAGTCTTCAGATCCTCAAAACATGGATCTGTTAATCTGAAAATAGTAAAACTTATCTAATCATAATGAGTCCTCAAGCCTTAGAAGGCTTCGACTCATTTATTCAAAACAAACTTGATTGACAAGTGTTATTTTCTAAAGAATAAAAAACAAAACAGGAATCTACTTTCTATGAACCAAAGAGAAAATATAGCAACTGACTAATGAGTCATCAAAGGGCTTCTTTATCCGAGCTTATCCTCCTGAAGATGATGTTGAATTTGTACATCTACCGTAGTAATTATCATGAGCTTTAGATAGTTTTTTGAACTCGAATTCTGACCTCAAATCTGCATGAAACTAATTCTCTGCCACCTGCACACTTGTTGCCTATAATTCAGGAAAGTAGGGATACTCTGCCTTCTGTCAATATCATTTTGGTTATTGCTATGAAGATGGGTATGCTCTGTACCAAGAATAGATAGTACTCCAGCTGGAACATAGACCTGTTAAGAATTATCGAGGCCTGATCTACATGAACGAGTATTATCCTTCTTTTACAACAATGAAAGAGCAAGCTCATCAGTTTCAAAAGGTCTCATGACAGTAAAGAAGCACCTGAGTCTCACCTCAAGATTTTTGTCATAATTATGTCTATAATAAGACATCTGCAAAGTTACCAATTATAATATTGGTGACATTTTCATTGGGTCCAATGACAACCAACGATTTGATTTGGGTTGAGGCAATGCTCTATAACAAAACTATCCCCTTTCCTGCAGCCTCTAGGGCTATTTGCTGATGTTGTTGACTACAAACTTCCCGAGGTACAAGATTACCATAGGGCTGCATTGTTGGATTGCCATCAAATAATCCCAGGCGCATCTGCACAGTGAAAAAGTTGAATAGAGCCGTGTCTATAAAGGCTTCCTTCAGTTTCCCAACCTTCACTGCTGCTTCTGCATGATCCCGAGGAAAGATCCACAGTTGAAATCCAATCCAGACTCCAAGATATCTGCTACTGCTCTTGCTGGAGTTGATGTACAATGTTGGGTGTTATAGAAATCCTTAATAGATTAGATCTGGCACTAGCAAGAATATGTGTTGAGTAATCACTGGGACCACTATGTTTTCCATTTTCAACTCCAATTTCAGTTACTATTCAATTGGCATTTCGAATGTTGCTTGCTTCCTCACAAGCTACAGATACATTGGAAAGAAGATTACTGAGCACATCTTTCACATCAGCTTCGAGAGAACCATTGGCCCACTTGGATGCTGAATCAATAGATGCTTTTCTGTCAACCTAGAAACTAAAGCATGTGTCTCCATGTGATGGACTCTAGCCATTGGAAAATTGTGTTTTCCAGCTACTGTTTTGGCCTTTCTCACACCAACACATAAGCAGAGACTTAAACCAGGTCCAATCGTCTCAGCCACTGCGGAAAGATCAAACGGTGTCAAATTGGCATTCTGTAATGCTTCTTCAACCATTGCATCAATCACTCGTGCATGTGCTTCTTGTGCCATCTTGGGTGACACTCCTCCATATTGAACCAATAAATCTGCCACAGCAGCTCCTGTATCATCAAAGCTTGTTTCAGTTCCGAGAATGACCAGCTGATCATTCAAAATAGTATTTACATCCTTCGACCATACCCTGCAGGGCTCAATTATACCCCTGTTTCTTCTGAGACTGGACAAGCACAGAGATACTTGTCTATTTAAAGAGGGTAAACTGTGGAAGCTTTTCACAGATGGATACCATGATCTGTAAAGAGTGTATTTGACTTGTAAAAAGGGATGAAATCCTCTGTTGAAATTTTTCAAGCTGTTGGCAAGTTGAATCTCAAGATCTTCTCCTTGCTCTTGATGCAGCCATCTTTGATTTTCAGGAATATGAAAACCCAACATAATACCCAGTCCATTCGATATAGAAGAGAAGGTTCCCTGGTGCTCCCGATTAGCTTTGTTCTCCATTGTTCATGTAATCCTCAAGGGAGCATCGAATTTCTGCTAAATGATGTGGAGGAAACTCATTAATGTCCTTGTAATGGTGGAACTCAGGATCATCGACACACACAGCAATTATCTTATCATCTTTTCCCCCTTATCAATCATAGGCATCACACAAAATAACCTCCTGGCCTTAATAAGCGATTTAAATTTAGAAGAAGCTTGCCACCGTCAATATTCCATAGAACCCTGCATCGAGCATAATGCACAATATCAAAAACAGTACTCGGAAAAGGAAGCCTTTGAGTGCTCATCACAGCTGATATTACAAGAATACCACGTTCAAGAGAAAACTGCACTTGTGCTTCATATTCATCCTTAGGTGTAAGGGACGTGGTAAGGATCTGTCTTTCAAACAGAAAATCTTCAAAACTGGTAACTCCATAACCGACCTCCAATACCACATGGCTCTGCTTTTCCCATACAACATCTGGGATAGTCTCCTCAATAAACAAGCTGGTTCATCTGACTTGCAGCTTGGTCTTACAGGTGCCATATCATCCGGATTCGTGCCAAAAGGAATAAGTGCCAAACCTGTCGATTTCTGCTCTCAATGCCGAGCCAAACTTTTGTCATCATTAACTTGCTAATGTGTCGCTTAGAATCAGGGAATATGTATGTGATAGACAGATAGACTTTCTTTTCCACGGATCTAGGAATCGGTGTGTTTGTTGAAAACAAACTCCACTACTTAATGATGATTAAAAGCCCAAGTATATAGAGGATTTTTAGGCAGCACTTTCTCTCCAACTACAATGATGAATCAGGCTTGCTTGATATTGGAGCGTGCAAAAGCACGATTTTATTTTTTGCACATGCAAACATTTTCGGAAGCTAAAGTCATTCTGGCAAACCATATTAGCTGCCGAAACTGGCCTGTTTCGGCAGTTAAGTAAACTTCCACAGACTTAGTTAACTGACGAAAGCTGAGATTTTGAATTTTGAAGGCCATGACTCACAGAAATAAATTTTTTGACCCATTCTATCACCCAAAATGACGGTGCTATTTTGGGAGATAACACAAGTCATAAAATTTTGAATTTTTTGGGGGTACCTCCCATGAATTTTTGAAAATTGACATGACCTTCCAAGATTTGATTTTTAGGCCATTAAAACACACAAGTATTGGAACAATATCTATAATATTCTAATAAATGAACCAATTAAAGTTCATAATAAAAGTTGTGGCCCTAGGAAGTTGATATATCAACTATGCTTCTCGACATCAATGCCATTTTTTCCACCTCATCCCCAAGGTTTATGGTTTTGTTTATTATGGTGTTTTCCTACTAATATTTTATATTTTATTTTACGATGCATTTTCAACCTCTTTTTATGGGTTTTTTGTGAATGAACATAGTTGACACATCCCTTCTCAAAGGTAAGCTACCACCATTGTAGTTAGTTTGTATTTTTCACATACTGCAGTGTTTCCAATATTCCATTCATTGATAAACTTTATGTTTCATTGTATTGTTGTTCTTGCTGTAATTTGTGTGTGTGTGTGTGTGTTTTATTTCACCTATTATTTCTATATTATTTTTCTTCTCAACATAATATCGATCATATTCCGTACATATGTCCTATCTTGTCTTTTATGTCTTGAAGGATTTATCTTAATCCCTCAAAAAATTATTTAGGGTAAAATTCCTTCATTTTCCTCCTTTAACAATGGTCAATTCCACCAATCTTATCATTGGTGTTAAAAACTTCCCAATGAAACTGATAGCCCACTTGAAGTTCTAATATTCCCTCTAAATTCCCTATGTGTTTTTTCGAGGTAATGTTCAATGCCCTTGAGATATGGAAGGTTCATTTTAGGCTTAAGGACCTTTCTTTATTCCCTCAAGCATGGTCAAATATTAGATACAAGCCTTGTGTGTAAAACCTCATATTTTTGTTGTTATCCTACATGATAGGCGGTTTGTGGTGTCATCTATGACACATTTATTCTAGAGAACGATATTTTTTGGAGTTAAACAAAAATATTATATTTGAAAGAAGTGTTATCAACTGTATTTTGTATTTTTAAATCAAGTGCATTTATTTAAAACATGCACATGTTTTGTTTTGATGTTATTCACAAAATTAATCTAGTGTGGATAGATTATAATGCATGCACACTATGACCAAATTATTAAAGAAAAACCCACAATGCACAAAACCATTTCCCTCCTAAAATTTTTATAATAAATAATGCATAGTAGAAAAAAAAAAAAAACTATTGGTAAAACTATGAGAAAAACCCCATTTTTCTCATTTCTGTGATTTCAAAAAAACAATATTAATTTATTGCGATAGATCCCCGTGAGTATGTGTAGGTTACACATTATAGTAATATAAATGATGAGGAGAGAGTCACCTTCTAAAAAAGTCAAAGAAATAAGAGGAAAGGCTAGGTTAGGTATGGAAAAATGCGGGCATCCATAAGGAACTATCTTAATCTAGAGGACAATGGATTCTTTAGTTATTTCTACTCCATTATGAGATATGAAGCATAATCATTCAACACATATGATTTCAATGAAAACATCAAGTCATCCTTTATGCTTATATCCGTAATAAACAATGTTATAAATGATTAAAGGATTAATTATTTTTATTAATATGTTAATTATTATTATCATCATAAAGATTATGATATTAGGAAGGAAATAATTTTTCAATATCATGGTGAAGAGGTTTTAAAAGTGAAACCTTTTATTCAATTATTATATGTTCACAAAAATATTATACGCTTGTCCAATCTCCCAATTTTAACCAACAATGGGTTGAAGTGCTACAAACTCATGCTAAAATGTCATAACCATATGGTAATGTCTTGCAGATTATGGGTTAACTTTCCTTGTCTCAAAATACCTATGGAACCAAATAACTCTTAAACACATTCAAATGGATAAAATTTCCATAACATCCCTTGAAGGTAAGATTCTTGAATGGATTATTCTTATCCGACTTACAAACAAGTGGATATAATTTCCATATCATCCCATGAAGGTAAGATTCCTTAATGTATTATTCATATCTAACCAAAAAACAAATTGAATCAAAATATCATGCATTTGAATATATTTATTTTCATGTTTGTTTCAATCTAAGACTTCATAGGTAAGATTCCATATTCCTTAATAGATTATTCATATCTAACTTAAAAAATAATTTTGAATCAAAATCTCATGCATTTGAATAGATTTATTTTCATGTTTGTTTCAATCTAAGACTTCATTTATTTTTAGAAAACTGTTGTTTCTTAAAATGAAAGATTTATTTTCATGTTTATTTCAATCTAAGATTTCATTTATTTTTAGAAAACTGTTGTTCCCAAAATAGACCATGCAGAAGAAAAAACAAGGTTTAAGGACATCTACTATAGAATAAACCAATCCAATATGGGTATTAGAAATAAATCTTAGAAAAAGGAGTCTACCATTAATCTTCATCAAATACTTCTTTAAAGCGCAATCATTATGCACATATAATAGTTTTAAAGTGTCTCTAACAAGAGAAGAGGAGATGAGTGAAGAGGAGATGAGTATACTTGGTATATCATTGAGCATGAATCACATAGAACAACATCAAATTGGACATATTTATCCCATATTCTATAACATAAAATATTTTTAGTGGAAAAATATAGAGGAACTAAACGAACACATGAGATTTACTAATTCAGAAGAGAGCAATTTACAACTTTTCATTCATTAGCAAATATAAAAAGGAACATATTGGGCATTAAAAGTATAATCCAATAACTCAAATGGATGAGATAAAAGGAAATAACCATTACACATCACGCAATTATAAAGCAGCCTCCTCTTTATTAGCACATAGGTCAATAATAATTTTAAAATCATGTGTAAAATAAACCTTTAATGACTTAATAATATTCTTCATTCACATATATGAAAGGAAACAACATTAATAGGTAGAAAGATAATAAGATACCCCTTCATGTGCTATTAGATTAAAATGTTTTAAATCCTAATGGATTTTCATTGAAAACTTCTCTATTATCTCTCTTCTTACTATGGATTTCTCTATGATATTTGAATATGCTTAACATTGTTCCTTAAGTTTCCGTTTATAATCTCCATTCACCCGTTGGTGTACTTTTAATAATTTGATTGTTGATGAGTGTATTTTTAATCATTTGATTGTTAATGAAATTTTTTTTAATGCCACACCACCCTCCATTACAACTAAAATATACTCATAAATTTCTTCTTGTTGATTTTCAACTATGTCTACTTAATCGAAACTTTAGTAATTATTGGTCCGAGATTTCCTTTGCTAGCATCTTAATTACCAAAAAATCACTTCACACCTATCCGTAGTTCAACTAAGGACCTTTAATAAATTTTATCATAATGTTCAACCAAATTGTTCATTCCAAGGTCCAATTAAACTAGCGTCTCCAATATGGAAATTCCTAAATGGGACATGGTGACTTCTTATGGATAAGGGTCTTACAAACAAAGATGCCTAGAATCCTGTTATTCAACAATTAAAAAATTCTAAAGATATTTTACCCAATCGCAATTAAAAAGTTTTGAAGATATTTTACCCAATCGTTATGTTGGCTCAGTATTTTTGTCACAATCTAATTGCATATTTATATTTAGTATTGGAGACCTATCTTATCTGAGCTTAAAACCTCTTGATGATGATTCAATCTTGGGGATTGAAACTGGCCAAGGATGGTCTTTTAATTAATGAATTTATCCATCTTTCTTAACTATCTACTACTATGTAATGATGAATAACTTAAAGGAGCTTTAGCAGACAATAACATTATCACCGTTGGATAATGCAAATTTCTCTCCAATTAAAGATCATCACATTCTCACATATGGTATTTTTCTTTATTCATTTCATACTTTCTCTCCAAAGATATATGTATTTAGTTGTGCCAATTTATGATCACTTTACAAATATCCACTATAAACCACTTTAGAGGACTCCTATCATAATTTATCATAATTTAAGTTATTCCAAGTTATTCCTATGAGAGAATATAGGAAACATATATTTATAGTGTCAGAATTTTAGGTGGTTATCTCATGTTCGATAACACAGGTGTTCTAACAGAGGATGAACACCTTCAGTAACCACTCACACAACCAAATCTAATATCAACACACCGATGTTTTGACGTGGTAAAACTTACAGGGAAACATCCATGACCCCATCGAGCATGGCCAATTGCAAAAATTTATTAATGTAAAAGAAAAGTTTACAAATATATTTACAAGAGAGTTTCTCACAATCAATCATTGGCAAATGACCCTCCATGCTCTTTAAATAGAGATCATGGACCAATCGGATGCTAAGTCATGGCTCAATGTAATCATTAAGATCGAGGAGAATATGAATCATCAGATCAATCTATGTCAGGAACATATTATGACCATTAGATTACCTAAATACAAATGCAAAATAATGAATACTAAAGAAACAAACTTTTACCTAATGACAAATTCGACCAAGTTGATCTTAACTAAATCCTAAGTGTATAAATATCCTAACATCCCCCCTTAAGAAAAACTTGAGATAGGATTGAAGGATTTAGAAAGGTGACACAATAGGAGAAGGAAGAAGGCATTAGAACTTGTCCCCCATTAATGACAACTTCTTGAACTCCTAACAGAGATCAAATTTTGGAAAACTTTTCTTTTGTAAGAGACTTTGTAAAAATGTATGCAACTTGATCTTGTTGATAAATTCTTACTCTTGCACCTAGGTACTTTTTTATATAGGGATTTCCTTATTGAAATCAAATTAGTAGATCATAAAACAATAATACACTACTAAAATATTCAATTCAATATCATGCAATGGAAGCATAAACTAGGAAACGAAATCAAGAACACATGAAGACCAGTATTTTCAGTAGATACCCCTATAAAAACCCCTAAGGGAAAACCAATGCTGAGAAAAAAATTATTATCATTGCTAAAATTAGGGCTCCCATAACAAGGATAATGACAGACTGAGAGAAATACAACTGCAGACTAACCTAAAAAGGTCTAATATGTTGTACAACCAATTTTGGTATGGTTTTTTAGGAATCCGTGAATTTTTCTTTTGTGACTCGCGGGTATCCACAATTGTCTCCACTCTGACTCATGGATGTCCACGACTATCTCCACTATGACCCATAGATATGTACAAAAATTTCATATGGTAAGCTCCGTACGGTCTAACTCTTTCATGTGGTTTTTTTCTGCTGAAACCCACCTGTGTATGCCTTTTCTCCCTCTTCTCCTTGACTTATATGATATCTAGATGAAATGTCTTCTTCACCTATCCAATATCTTGAGCAAGGATCCTTCGTGATCCAATACTTTGTGTGTCAACTCTTTCAACACAACTCCTATCAAGTGTCTTTCTCCTTCACCCTACCCTTTCTTTTATAATCATGAGTTACAATTTATTTCTAATATAAAAAGTGATCTACAGTTGAGATTACTTCTCACACTCACTTTGAGATTTAGATTACATGTTTCATGCTAAGTACTTCTAGCATGTGTCTCAAATAATTCAATTAACTAATTATATAATTAATAATAAAATAAATTTACTTTAATAATTCATTTAACTAAAGTAAATTGAAGAGTAGAAGGCTTTGGATGATTTCCAAATGTCTAGACACATAGACCTATGCGGAAATAACTTTATGATGCTACCAATAACATCAACACTCCCTCTTAGCGATGAAGGTATTATGCACCACTCTAAGTTTGTCTCTAAGGAATACAAACTTCCCTTTCTCCAAGGGCTTGGTCAGGATATCTGCAACTTGCTCATATATGAAAATATACTAAATCTTTACTGCTTCTTTCTAGATCCCATCCTGAATGAAGAGATATCCGATCTCAATATGTTTGCACCTATCATGGAATATTGGATTCTTAGACAGTTTGATACAACTTTTATTATCATATTATATCACCGTAGGATCCAACTCCTGACCAAATAAACTTGTAAGGAATTTTCAAAGCCAAATGGCTTCACAACTAGCCATATACTCTTCCTCTCCTAAACTAAGTGCTACATACGTATGCTTCTTGTTGAAGCAAGTAATCGTTGTTGATCCTAAGATAAAGCAACACCCGAAGGTGCTCTTTCAACTCTACTACATATCCTCCAATATATCTCAATCCATACTCCATTGTACCTCTCAAGTACCTGAGCACATGTTTTTTTATGATCCAATGCACCTTCGTTGTTTGTACAATGAATTGACTCAAGGTGTTCATAGAAAAACAAATATATGGTCTGGTGTTGACCAAATACATCAAGGACCCTACCATCTTCCTGTATATCCTGGGAGCTACCAACCTTGAATCTAAAGTGTTAATATTCTTCATATTGGTAATCATAGGTGTAGTCATCGGTTTACAGTCCTCCATTGTGAATCTCCTCAATATATCTACTTCATACTTCCCTTTTCCATGGAAGATATCTCTCGATACCTCCCATACCTCTAACCCCATGAAATAATGCATCAATCCAATGTTCTTCATCTCTAACTCACTAGCCAAATATGATTTGCACCCTCCAATAATATTCTCTACACCTGTGAGAAATAAATCATCAACGTATATCATATCCAACAAGTATGAAGTAAACGTTAGGATTACCTATTGATCTAATGCTTCCTCAAAACTAGAAGATTCAACATCAATTATTCTACTCATAAGTGCCATATAGCTCAAAAAATTCTTTGTAGGCCTGCACTCTCTGACCACACTCCTAGGAACCTCACCAACATCCCTCAATGTATGTACTATCCAGCTGGGTGTGCTGATAGGGATGTAAGGGGTTAACTCCTCCTCTCCACCTAATGTTTAAACTGTTGATTGTTTCTCATCCTTCAGATCCTGCTGCTCCTTTTCCTTTTTCACTAATGATGACTCGTGAGTACTCCTCGAAGCTAAGTTCTCCTCAAACTTCACATATGCTCACAATTGTCTTCCTCTGTGCTGAAATAAATATAATGTAATCCTTTGAGGTCTCATTCTACTCAACAAATATGACCTTCTATCATGAAGAAAAATATTCCAATCCATAAGAAAAGAAGGGTAATAGGAAGTCAAAGAAAGACACTCTAAAGTGTTGTGAGTTCCACAAAATCTCCTAACACAGCATTGATGAATGTCACTAAAAGCAGTCATTGCTAACCAATTTAAAAGAATTATAGTTAGACTCTGTCTCAAGATTTTATTTAGATCTATATAATCAAAACTAGATCATTAATGTAGAGCCCATTTTTACCATTAATACCACATATATCCAAGAACAAGAGATAGAGGATCTTAAGGAAGATGGGCTTGTCTTCCACTCACAGATGTGGGTGAACCTGACTCCACCACATTTCATTGTTAAAAACAGTATCCAAAGGAACCCAATATCAGTAGATCTCATCCAGAGGTTCAAGCTTCTAAAAACATCACTCCCCTATCCACACACTATCGGTTATATGAACTAGGAACAAGACATCTTTGATAGTCAACAATGTTGTTTTCCCTATGGAATCAATCCATTCAAATATTAAGTATTATGCAATGTTCCCCCACTTGATTTTATGATATTTTATAAAAACATTATATGTGGAAGAATCACATTTTTTATATTCCTAGGTCTCGTGGTGTCAATGCTACTTTGTGAGATCAACTTTACAGGGTACCAAAGGTAGTTCCAACTATGATAGTCTCTTGGATCTCAAAAACGTTGTGCAAGAGGGTAATCTCTTAGATCAAGGGAGTTTTTCTCTTCATGATTTGGTCAAAAGGTAAATGGAATATCACCATGAATACATCCATATCTTGTACATGGGGTCTCTCTAAATAGCATAGGTGGAAAAGGTAGTGGAATAATAAAAATATATATTTAATTTTCCTATAGGTGTGACTCTACATTACTAGGTCAAGAAATCAATTGTTTTCATCCCTGGTGCTCCTTTACCTAATGGCCTAGTATATAAATGCTCTCTTATGAAGAATGAATAAATATTTAAAATTAGAGTCAAGAGCTCATCCAAAAGATATGCATTCAACCAACCTTATCATCTTGTGGGAGCTCAATTATCATACTTTAGAATAAAAATGGGACATGACGAATCTTAATTTTGATTACATAACTCTAAAACACATTATAGTCAAGAACAAATATTTAACTCCCTAGATTGATGGTATTATTTATTAACTCAACGGTGCCAAGATTTTCATTAAGATTCATATGAATTTAGGCTTCCACCAAATACCAATTGAGAAATCTAATGTATGGAAGACCATCATCAAGTCAAAAGAATCCCTTTTTGAGTGGTCCATCATGATTTTTATCTTGACTGATGCCTCAAAATTTTCGTGAGGATGACATATGATATATTGTGGTCATCACAAAATCTTTTATGGTTGTATTTTGTATGATATCACAATCTTCAACAAAACTTGGGAAAAAAAATTGTAGCACATTAAGTAGGTCTTAAGAGGCCTATGACAATGCAACTTATATTCCAATCTAGAGAAATGCTAATTAAACATATAGGGATTTTTGTATATAGGATACATCATGGATGAATATGGTACATGAATGTATATTCATACAATATCCAAGTCATTTGCAATTGGTTGACCTTGATTATTCTAATAGAGCTTCATAGTTTTTTTGGGTCTCACCAAATTCTATCACATTTTTAGGTTGGATTTCTCTCATATCACTTGGCCCCTAAGCCAAGTTCCCAGTGGTGGATCCATATCCAATAGTGTTATATACAACTCACAATAAACCAAATTGACAATTTGGAACACCACTTTTGTTTGACACTATTACTCACTCAATGAGACCTCCAACAACCCTTCAAGACTATGATAGATGCTTCATACTATGTTGTTAGTGTAACCCTTATTCAATACATATATCTATTTTCCTACCATATAAATATAGTCTTTGATGTGATTCATAGGTACACCACCAATGATAAGGAGATGTACTCCATTATGTAGGCCTATCTCCAATGGAAGCATTGTATTATATAGAAGGAAAAGATCATCCATATTGATTACAAGCCTCTAGAGCATGGCCTACCAAATGTATAGATCATGGATTAAGATTTGTAACAATATAATAAACTCCCTAAACATAGTTTGTATGTAAATGTTGAAGCATTGGGAAGTTGATGTATCAACTAACCTCCTCGGGCTCCACATTTCTTTTGTAACATCATCTCCTAAGTTTTTTGTTTGTATATTTGAGGTTTTTTCCTATTATGGATTCAAAATTTATGTTAGAAAGGTAGTATTGGTCTCTTGTAAAGTTTTCTTGCAGATGAGCACAAGCAACACATCTCTCTTCAGAGTTAAGCTTCCACCTTTCTAGCTAGTTTGTATTGACTTTAATTTTATAATTCTTTTCTGTTTCATTCTTTAATATAATTCAAGTTTCTATATATTATTCTTCTCTCTACAATATCTCTCTTTTCTTCCATTTATATTCCTACATTTATTTCATTCTCTACATAATCTACATCAATAGTAGAGTTGATTATCACCTTAACACATCATCCAAACAAAATCTAGAAACAATTGCATTCATGAAAATGGTATCTAGGAAAGAGGGATGAGGTAGAAATGAAACAATATGTACTTGAAAATTATGAGAAATACATTTAAGGGAAAGTATTCCAACATGAATTTCTTATAGAATTATACGTAGGAAATTTTGGAAAAAGATATAAAGAGATACATTAAGACTATTAGTAAAGTAAATTAGGCATTTGATCATCATGGTTTAACAAATTATATAGTCAAATGGGGGGAGACCATATTTTCATAAACTTCTGAAACATATATTCAATCATGACATATGGCATGTTTTTTCTAAAGACTTCCAAGTCAGAAAAGAGACACATATTTACAAAAGTAGTGAAATAGATAATGTGAGCAACTAAAGACCCATAATAGTCAATATTCTATTTTCCAGTTCATTGGGGACCATTCTAAGGAGGAAAATAATTAAATGGGTAGAATAATACAATGTCAATGCTCCTCTTTCATGTAATGTTTGACCTAGAAACATTCTTATTAACTCTTAGAGTTCCTCCTAAGAAAGGATGAGGGACATACAATAGTATATGTCTTGTCTTTGTCATTTTTTCTAAATCGTTTGATACAATCTATAGGATAAAACTTTGAGAAATAATGGATAAAGTAGGAATCCTATTTGAGTGGAGTGAAACAACTTTTTTCTTATATGAAAATGTTATGGTAGAATTGGTGACCTACACATAAATGATAAAAGTAGAAGGAGGAAATTTAAAATAAATGATAATATAAAGATGAAACAAGGATTTCCCCTCTCTCAAACATTATTTGGATAATTTATAAATTAGTTAGAAGAATTATATCATGAAGGATGGGAATGAGGTATATGCATAGTTGATTATACTTTATTATTATTTTTTTGCAAATTATTTCGTGTTGATTGAAAAACATATATGCAGACTCAAAAGACATATTGATTCCCCAATACAAATTTTCAATTACTCTAAAATGATAGCTAATACAAATAAAACAAAGTTAATGGTAATAGGTACTTTGGCATTGATATATCACCATCACTTATGTTGAAAAATTGGAGGTGAAAATTTCTTTGTACAAGTACATGGACATTGATTTTTATTTTAGTAACTGAAATACTTTTGTGGAGAAAAGTTTAATAAAAGGACTTAATACCCTCTCTTCTATGCAAAACAAATGTAGACAAATTTAGTGTGGAGTTGAAAATTGAGGGTTTTCTCTTCAAACTATTGGTACAAATGGTAACTTTGTATAGTGTTATAGTTTGGGTTCTAAGCCTCTCCAAAGAGGCCTCAAAATGGTTTTAGAGAGTTAAGGAATGGTTCTTTTTAGAGGAACACTAATTTATAGTACGAATTCCTTACTCCATGATCAATGTTAGCGAGAAATTCTATGTTGCCATTAGAAGGAGAATTATTATTTCAAATTATGACATATATAATCACAATATTGTTGGATCATGTTGTCATTGATGCCAATAGTTTGATTGATTGATTTCATTGATTGATGTCAAGTAATTGATTGATGTCAAAGGATTGATTTATTGATGATTGATGTAATATAATATGTATTGTCCTTGATGAGAATGCATAGATGAAGATGGATCAATGAGTTTTCATTGATACATGATGAAGATGGATCGATGTGGTTCCATTGGTATATGATGCATTGTTGGAAAAATGTATAGATGACTCATTATTGTCTTATCATGATTGATAAGGTGTACAAATGGATGAACTCCAAAGTGCTCCCCTTATGGTGAAATCCCTCACGGGAAGATGCTTTACGGATTGAGTTATCCTAGAAGAATGGTTGGAGGACCCATGCTTGTATGAGGAATAACGAGATGAAGATCAAGAAAATTGTTGGTGAAACTATCCTAGATGGATATTGTTTGTCATGACATTTCTGGTGGTATGTGGAACATCACATAATTCCTCACGGTTAGAGAGTTATGGCCATGAGAAGTTGGAGACCACAGGTTTGGGTAATGGACCCAAGATTGTTTGATGGGTAACGGTATGAGTTATGATATATTTTCAGATAATAATATTATATATGGATAGTACATGTCAT
>JASDQU010099858.1:622684-646286 GCA_032191745.1 Picea mariana
GTGTATTATAATTCAAAGTGAATACAAAATAAATTATTTCAATAATAATTTTAATGGAGAAATTAGAAGTGGACCCAACCCTAAAATAAGGAAAGTGGGGCCAAATGACCTAGAATATGTTTTTAAGGAAGCTACTTGGAGAGTATAAATAAGAGGCAAGGCTCTCTCATTTGAAACACACTTGAGCATATTGAATATATATATTTTTCTGAGGTTTACGAATGATATCTTAGCCGAAATTCTGAGGAAAGTGAAGAAAAGAAGGCCGAAATGCAAGGAAGGATAAATTCTTTTGAAGGTGCTTTCTAAGGTATGTTATTTTCAGGTCATCTCACCATTTTCTCTATAACTTTTTTTTCTATAATGATTAAGATCCTGAAATTGCTATGAAAGTGATAAAACATATCCAAGTATCTGTGGTTCAAAAATCAGCTTGTGGGTCGTTGTAGTTTTGGAATTACACTCTGTGGAAAATAGGGTTTGTGGCCAGTCCTGAAATTAGTCAAAATAAGGTGTTTCGGGTAAAAACAGCATAACTTATTCATAACAGATTCAAATTAAGTGAGACAAAATGTGTTGGTTAGGGTAAAGGCTTTAGTATTCTGTGTAATAGTTTCATATCATTTCAGAAAATATTTTGTGCGGGGCACTCTCTACAAGGTCGCTCTCTAGAATAAGCCATAATTCAGCAAGGTATGCCATTTTTGCTATAACTCCTTTTCTGAGAGGTTCCAAGAAGTGCCACTTGTAGGAATTTCATAAAACACACTGAAGAACATTGTGTATCAGTTTCATATTTTTATACATTACAGGTTCAAAGTTATGATTACTTCAAGTCAGGGTTGTTGACTAATCCAAAACTAGGCATGTGAGACTAAAAACAAGTTTGATGAAAATGCTAGTCTTTTGTTAAGGAAGGTTTGCAGGATTGTGATGATATACACCAGGTATATTACAGAGGTACAAATCATATTTGGATGATGAAATTGATGAGGGCTTTTGGTTGAGGTACATGTTGAGTACATGGTTGAGACAGTAGTTGATGAGTTGGCACATACATGAAGTGTATAGTTGATGATGTTGGTACATATTGACGAGTCATAGTTGATGAGTAGTTGAAACATGATTGGTACATCTTGGTACATGTTTGGATGCACTTGTTCATGGTACAGGTTGATTACAGGTTGGTGCATGGTTGATGCACTTGTTTATGGTACAGGCTGATTACAGTTTGGTGCATGGTTGAAGCACTTGTTTATGGTACAGGTTGATTACAGGTTGGTGCATGGTTGATGCACTTGTTTATGGTACAGGTTGATTACAGGTTGGTGCATGGTTGATGCACTTGTTTATGGTACAGGTNGGTTTACAACGGTATATCTCACAGTGATAGTGTGACAGTGGTTCCATCATTCTACTTCTACTTCAGGGTGGCAGGACGGGGCATGGACAGGTGGTTGTAGCCACCTTCCGGTTGTATCCAGAGAACATAGGGGGTTGTAGCCTCCTTCTGGTTGTAGCCAGAGAATTGGGGAGTTGGAGCTTCCCTCGGGTTGTAGCCTGAGAAACTAGGGGGTTGTAGCCTCCTTCTGGTTGTAGCCAGAGAATTGGGGAGTTGGAGCTTCCCTCAGGTTGTAGCCTGAGAAACTAGGGAGTTGGAGCCTCCTTCTAGTGCAGCTAGAAAACAAAGGAAGTTGGTGCTTCCAATGAATGTAATTCTTCAAGACATATAAGAAAAAGCATTCCGTGGTTTTCTCCCGATTTGGGTTTCCACGTAAAACACTGGTGTACTGTGTATGTGTATGATTGCTCATTTGTTCATTGCTTATTTACTTTGCAGTTATTGGATAATAATGCTTCATTGATAAAACACTTGGATTATATGGTTAAATTGCTCTATTACTGATTCACCCCCCCTCTCAGTAATCCAACAAATATTGCATATGAACAAGAATATATTACCACACCATGAAAATATTTCAACTCAATATAATGGGTGGTTATATGACCGTGATGAAATGGATTAAAATTGTGTGACTTAAAGAAGAATTAATCGTTATCCATTTGAACATAATTTAAAAGAAGGGAGTAAATATATTGTGGCAAGATACCTTGAAAAAATGAGAGTCTATCAACATGAGATCAACATGATTTTTTTTTCAAATAAATCTTTGTAGAAAACCCATCAAATACTTTTCCATGACCCATGTATGATTAGTGGGGTAAATTGTATCCCCAAGGAGCATGAGCATTGAACCCGTGACCCCTTGACTTCGGGGGAGAGTTCACATGCCTACCATCAAGACAAATTGAGCTAACACTTGGGGCTTGAGATCAATGTGATTATTTTTTTACTGATAACAATATTGTCTTCGATGAAATTGAAAAACAACAAAGACTAGTGTTGTTATTAATTCTATACCAACAAAACAATGATTTGAAATAAACTAGAGAAGAGTGTCATGTCTTTCAAACTTTTTTCTTCTCCAATCAAGTGAAGGATCACACAATTTCATTACATAAATCACACCAATTCTATTTAAAATAAGTATATTCACAAACAAGATCCAAAAACAAATGAAGCCTATGGAAACTACAGCTAATGCAGAACACATTCGACTATTACTTCTTGAAAATAATTGCTAGTACAATCAATGCATCTTGGAAATATAAAATATTAGGTGTCAATATTATAATTACAAAAATCCCCATTCATCTTGGTGTCCCTAAATTTTTAATGTCTCCATGAGTTATCAATGTCATGAAACTTAAGGATCACTAGACTAGAGTCATAGATGAGGTATCACTCAAGTGATTGTTAATATTGATGAGTCTTGAGTCTTCTCTCCATTGAAAAATATTATCCTTAAACAATCCTTTTGTGAATATGTTTGTTAGTTTCTCCTCTAAATTGTAAAACTCTAAAATTATATCTCCAGTCTCAACCAATTCTCATATGAAATGGTTTCATGGATATGTGTTTATTATCGCTATGCAAATATAGATTCTTTAATAGATCTATAGAGGATAGATTATCACAAAAGATTTCCTTTCTTTTTGGTTTCCCTTGATTAAAATATGATAATGACCTCCTTAACCATACAAGTTGAAAAACTACCACATTTGTTTCCACATAATAAACTTCTACAATGAAGAGTGACATTCTCTTTCTTACTTGCTAATGCCTTTATTTTGGAGTCTTTAGGAATACAGAGACTAGGATGAATACATACATGATATAAGTTCTTGTACTATTAGATAAATAAGAATTCCAACCATACTTTTGTATAAAATTATATCCACATTGCTACTTTAATAATATTTTCTTATCTTTAGAGATGTTATTGCCAATGTTGGTGTCATATTTCTATTCAACATCCTAAATATCTTGAAAACATCTCTTGAATACTTTTTCTGAGACATGAAAATATGTTCGTTTCTTTGTTTAACCTCAATACCAAGAAAATATCTCAATAATCACGTATATATCATTTTGAATTCATCCTTAATTATTCTTCCAAACACTTTTATGGATATATTGTTATTTCTAATAAAAATTAGATCATCTACATATAATAAAACTATTTGTATTTCACCTTGACTGTTGACATTGATGTAGAGTGTTCACTCAATGCTTCCTTTACCAAAACTATTGCTCAAAAAGTATGAGACAATATGACTATATCAAGCTCTAGGCACTTAGTCGATCCCATACAAAGTTATTTTCAACTCATATACCTTATTCTCGAGTCCTGTAATCTCAAAACTATGTGGTTATTCAACATATTCTTTTTCCATTAATACTCCATTCATAAAAGTTGATTTTATATCCATATTATGCACTTTATGTTCATGTTGACTTACAACTGCCAAGAAAACACTTTATATTTCCATACTTTCTACAAGAAAAAAAGTTTCATTATAATCTCTCCACCCAATTGTTTATACCCTTTGACCGCAAGGTTTTCTTTGTGTCTTTCAATTTTTCCTTCTACGGTGTTCTTTTTTTAATAAAAAAAATTCACAACGATAACTTATCTTCCATTTGGAACGTTTAGTAGCTCCCATGTCTCAAGTTTTCTAAATTGCTTGCATTTATTCATCAATGGCATCAAATTGTTTTCTTTCGTTTATAACATCCTAAAAAAAACTAGGATCAAATTAAGAAAATAAATGAAAACTCTCCAATTTATTATCACTTCATATTTGGATACCGCATGTATAACCTTCAATCGTTTTTTTTTTTCCCTTGAAGATGATAGATTATTTATTCCTCTTTTATTAGGAGTACTAGATGGAGATGTTTCTTAGGAAATGACATGGGATCTTGTTAATGGAGGTGTCACTTGCATGAAATATTTTTCTCCATGTTGAATGTCAATGCTTCAAGGTATTAATGTTGTAATACATTGTATGCCACTTGAAAACTTTATAGAATCTGAGTTTGTAGGTTTCCAAAGTTATTCATAATGCTATATAGTTTTTTTGGATAAGAATGTGTATGAGGTTTTGAAATGTCCAGTGTTTCGAGTGGAGACTCCACCCATAGTCATGGAAGAATCAAGCTAATATGTTGAAATGAGTGTGATGTATATTTATCATCAATTTATATTGATCCTCCTACCCTCCAAATTATCAAAAAAGGTTTTAATTTTTCCATAGTCCCCAAATGTATCCCAATGGAAGAAATTGTTTTCTCCATTGAATCAATTACCCACCACCTTCTGACTCATGAAGCTAAAACAATTAGGCAAGTGTGTGTAATAATACCCTGATGTTACAAACCTCTCAAAGTTTGTTGATTATTTGGTTTGGTTGTCATTGATGTCAACCCTTGAAGCAAGTCTGATAGAAAATTCTGGTATCCCCGTAACTGTGGATAAAGAACCCATGTTTATCTAAGGAATAATGTAATGAAGATCAATGGATTTGAATGAAATAATATCATAGATGGATAGTACATTTCATGCCATTTCCGGTGAAGGTTAAAAAGTCAATTATTCTAGAAGCTCCTAGAAGAAGTTTAGTAATCAAACTGGTTGTAACTAGGAGTTAATCGTGAGTAAAGTTGTAGCAATAAGAAAATAATTAAAAATAAATTAGTTTCAAAAAGGAGTGGTGAGTTTACTATTTATGGTAAAGTGGTTGCAAGTTGGTAAAGTAGATAAAAGTGGGTTAACCCTAAAAGAAGGAAATTGGGTAAAAAAGTGAGAAGATATCCCCTAAAGGAAGCTACTTGGAGAGTATAAATAATAGAGAAAGAATCTCCCATTAGCACCTAATTGAGCACATCGAATATCTCTTTTTTGAAATTTTATGGGAAGGTATCATTGACAAATCAAAAGAAATAAGTCTGAAGCAGTGATGAGAGATGTTGTAGGTGTCAAAGGGTCGATACCATGGGTACTAAACTAGGGCATTACTGAAGACATTCATAGGTTGCACTACTAGAAGGATGTAGACATCTGTGGGCCAAAGTGGGACAAAGAAAATATACCCACGAGTGGGCTGAAGACAGAGCGCAGATATGTTGTCAAAGATGAAGAAGGGGAATATTAGATATATCATTAATGAAAAGTTGCAGAGTTGAGAAGAGGCTACAAGAATGTGTAACAATGAAAAGGAAAAACAAAGCTATCTATAGTAACAAGAGGTATTTCATATGATTATCTTAAGTATATCTTTGGGGAATTCTTGGGGTATAGCCATGAGAGATTGATATTTTTTCCTTGAGGGACTATTGGTTGAATTGTATAGTCTGTATCAAACAAATATGCATGGATACATTTCTACTGTATTGGTTGTTTATTGTTGGGATACTTCATTGGGCATATTTTTAAAACATATCTTGTATGTTTTAGGGTTTATGGTTGAGACATATTGTTATCAGTACATGTTGTGATTGTATAACAATGAGGGTTTGACGTACGGTTAATGTAACGGTTTCTTGTATCACACAAGATCAGTGAGACTTATGTATGAACCTAGTACATGTCTTTGTTAGATCTACTTGGATATTAGATGCATATTATTTTCTATCAGATTAGCCAGTTTGTGAGAAGATATAGGGGCATCAGATAGTGATCGAGACTGATAAACTGACACGGATAGAGTGACATTGATAGTATTAGTGATACTAGAAGAGCTTTGTGCTAGTCCTCGATTTGCAACAAATAGAGGCACATAGATCCATGAATTGTAGTAGGGAAAGGCACAGACATCCATGTGTTGCAGAATAGACAGGTAGCGGATCTATTTGATATATTTGAAAAATATTGGTACAGGTTGTGATAGTTTTTCAGTGAAATTTGTGATAGTGATAAAGTTGGTATAGTGACATAGATAGGTTGTCTACATTTGTAATTTATACTTCAGGTCAATTGGATGAGGAAAGAATAGGTGGTTGTAGCCATCTTCCGATTGTAGCTGGAGAACATAGGGTGTTGTAGCCTCCTTCTGGTTGTCGCCAGAGAATTTGGGAGTTGGATCTTCCCTCAGGTTGTATCCTAAGAATATAGGGGGTTGGAGTTGGAAAACAAAGGAATTTGGTGCTTCCAATGAATGTACTTCTTAAATACATATATGAAAAATCATTCTGTGGTTTTCTCCCGCATTGGGTTTACACCTAGAAATATTGGATTACTGTGTCTGTGTATGATTTATCATTCTTCATGGCTTATTTATTCTTCACTTTTTGAATGATATTGGTAAATTGATCATAAGGTTAAGAACACTTATATACATTGTTGTTAAAAAGGATTAAAAAACACCATTAATATTTCAACCCCGCTCTCAGTAATCCAACAAACTTAACCTAGAAAGGAACAATTCAATTTCATGCGTCGCCTTAATGATAACCCTAACATAATTTTCCTTAAATCCTATAAAGGTAATGCCACAATTATTATTAATTCCTTGGACTATGATTTCAAAATTCTAGAACTTATTTCTTTCTCTAATTAAAAACTTCTCCCCCAAAATCCCCTTGATACCGTTACCAAGATCATCACCAAAGATAGAAAATATTCTTCCTTGTACCGAAACCTCTAGAAATGTCTCATTCCTCATAACTCCTAAACCCCTAAGATCTATGGGTAACCCAAAATACACAAAAAATACACTCCTCTTAGACCTATTGTTATTGCCATAGGATCCCCCACTCATGCCCTCTTGCATTTTCTTTCTAATAAGCTCTAGGACTTTGTCGGTAAATCCCCCTCCTTTAATAAATATTCCACTAACTTTAGTCATCAAACTTGAAATATTCACCTTTATAATCAAGACATCATGGTCAACTTTGATGTCATTTCCTTATTCACTAAAATTTGAGTTTCATAATCCATAATCTTGATCTCGAACCAAAATTATGAACCTCATCAAAAGTTACATGTCTTCCACCTTCTTCGCCTTTAAAAGGGGTCGCTACGAACAAACAAAAGGTATAATCATGGGTTCATTCTTATCCGTAGTGTTTTCCTATATATTTATGGAACAATTCTAAAATGTAGCATTAAAAAAATTTCATATTAAACCTAAGTGATGATTTTCTTTTTTAGATGACACATTTGGCATATGGACTCATAACCATTTTTCTTTGATCTATTTCTTCAACCATCTTAATATCATTTCCCCTCACATCCAATACACTATGGAAATAAAAAATGGAAATGCTATCCCCTCTTTAGATGTTCTTATATCCCATCTCCAAGATTCCTCCATTTCTCACCAAGTTTATAAGAAGAAAACCAACACTAATAGATACCTTCATGATATTTCTCACCACCATCCAACCAAAAAATATTTTTTCCTTAAAACCCTAGTTACTAGAGCCCTTCTCATTTCTTCCCCTCAATTACTTACAAAATAAAAATCCCACCTAACCAAGGCCCTCTTTACTGATGGATAGTCTCTCTCTCAAATCAACCATGCCTTCCTCTTGACCAAAAATCCAAAATCAAGAATCTCTTTATCCTCCTCCCTACCTTGTGTGATCATTTCTCTTCCCTATATCCACGGCACCATCGATCACATACCAAAAATTTTGGACAGAAATAATATTAAAACCTTGTTTAAACGCTATAAAACCATCAAACATTTATTTAGAACTACCAAATATAGACCTGACCCGATGCTTGGCTCGTGAGTTTACCAAATTACATGCTCAGGACTGTGGAAAATCTTACATAGGTGAAACTGGTAGATCCTTTAAAGCTCATCTAAAAGTACAGATAGTTGATACTACCCACAAATGAATCTTCAAAATAGTTATCATCAAACACTCCTTTAAATCAAAACACCTAATTTACTTTGACCAAACTAGAATTCTAGCCTCAACCCCTCATTACTCCTCTCACCTTATTCAAGAAGCTCTCAAAATTGAGAAACATCTTAATAATTTTAATCGCGAAGATGGCTACAAACTTAGCCATTCTTGGAATCATATCATTCTTCAGCTTGATCATTAGGATTCTCCTATAGTCACTTTCCTTAGACTTCCCCTATTCAATATTCCCTTGATTATATATGTCCTTTCCCCCATCGTATTCTCTTTTTTATTTGAGTCTTATGCTCCAATAAATTCATTTCATAAATATCACCTTTTCCTCTCTCTGAATTTCACCTTCTGTTTAGTATTCCCTTTCTCCTTGTCACTTTAATTTATTAATATGATATGAATATTAATTATCTCTTATGATATTTATTAGTTTTATCACTTTACTAAATCTTAGACTATCTCATTTTTATCTTGGAGTTTTAAGATAACTTATTACCTTATTAATTCCATTTTCTTACCTATTCCTAATTACTTTTTTAGTATAATATCAATCCAACTTATTACTTTATTATTTTCCTTTTATTACATAACCTCAACAACTAAGTTAATAATTTATTCACTCTGCACCTTGTTTCTCTTTCCTCTCTTCAATCATCATTTCCCAACTTCTTCATTTAAATAAAAATCACATCACACTCATTTCAACATATTAGCTTCATTTGTTTCTGATAATGGGTGGAGTTTCCACTCAAAACGTTGGATGTTTCAAAACCTCATACATAGTATTATCCAAAAAAAAAATATATCATTATGAATAACTTTGGAAACCTAGAAACTCATATCCTTAGCCTCTATGGAGAGGATTGTCTCAAAGAGATCCATACTTTTCAAAAGCTCAGAACCATGTTGGTGAAACAAATTGTTCATCTCACCTTCTTGAAGTTATGTCATGATTCCCATATCCTTCTTCTATTTACATGAATCTATCATAATAATTGAAGGCATCATATCAATAACATTCTCATTAGAACTAGCAATGCCATTTTTCATGATGAAATCCACTTTATCAGGTCATAACTCAATATCTTATAACAAAAGGTATACAATATCCATCTCAAATTGTCTTCATTATTTTTTTTTGATACATGGAATATCATTTATTGTGGATATTTTAACACATCCTTAAATGTATTTAAATCATCCTCTTTGAATTAGATCCATAAATTCTCCAATCTATTTACTACGAAATACTCTTCTCATTCTCCGACTCATTCTCAAACCTAAAACCAATCATCTCCTATTTTCTTCCCCAACTCTCCAAATGATCAAAATAACCATTTTTTGTCTTCATCACAACTCACATGATCTACTCCCTCACCTTCCATTCCTTGCCACTCTGGCTGTGTGGATGCGACCTCTCTAGAATATCACGCGATGAAAAATGAAAACAAGTTGATTATTTCTCCTACCTTAGCATACTCTTCGTCTCTTTATCTTACCTATCCATCTCCCGCTCTGTAATGTTTCCCTCCAAGAAAACCTCACCCTCATCGACCTCTAAAAATACTCCACTAGGCATTTCTAATCACAATTCCATCTCTTCTCACGTCAGCACTATAAACCCTAGACCTAATCTGGTTCATAATCAACTGGTGTAATGTTCCCCACTATCTAATTTTAATAATATCCCTATCTCTTTTACCTCTTCGGACAACCTCACTTCCAATGAATCTAATCATCACCTTTACCTGAGTTTTAGTCCATCCACCATCTTAAATTTATTGTCATTTGATGTTGACCCTCCTACCCTCCAATGTCTCGGAAAAGGTTTTAATTTTTCTGTGGTCCCAAAATGTATCATAGTGGAAGAATTTATTTTCTCCATTGAATCCATTACCCATCATCTTCCAACTTGTGAAGATGAATAAATTATGCATGAGTTTGGAAGAATCCTTCATGATTCCAAACCTCCCAAACTTAACCTTACCAATGAACAATTTAATTCCATTCGTCGCCTTAATTATAACCCTAACATCATTGTCCTCAAATCAAATAAAGGAAATTGCATTGTTATTATGAATTCCTTAGAATAGGATTCCAAACTTCTCGACCTTATTTCCTCCTCTTCTCACAAACCACTCCCTAAAACCCCCCTTAATACCATTAATATCCGTGTCACCAAATCCAACAACTATTGTTCCTTCGACACAAACATCGAGAAACATCTCATTCCTCATAACCCCCAAACCTTGGATCTATGGGAAACCCAAAATCCACAAAATGACTTTCCTCTTATACCTATTGTTAGCACCACAAGATTCCCCACTCATGTCATTGTGTGTTTTATTGATGAAAATATATATTCCTTTGTTAGTAAATCCCCCTCCTTCATTAAAGACTCTAATAATTTCATTCATCAAACTCAAAATCTTCGCCTTGATGATCACGACCTCATGGTCATCTTTTATGCTTTTTCCTTATTCACCAAAATTCCGGTTTTGGAAGCCCTATCCTTGATCTCCAACCTAGTATACCCTGAAAATTTGAACCTTAGTGAAATCTTCCTCTCTTCCACCTTCTTCACATTTAAAGGGGTTTTCTACGAACAAACCTATGGTACATCCATGGCTTCATCCTTGTCCCCAGTGGTTTCCAATATATTTATGGAACATTTTGAAACTATAACATTAAACATATTTCTCCTTACACCTAAGTGTTGGTTTCATTTTGTATATGACATGATTTTCATCTAGCCTCATGGCCATTCCACTTTGATCTCTTTATTCAACCCTATTAATAACATTTCCCCTCACATCCAATTATCTATGGAAATCCAAAAGGACAACGATATTCCCTTTTTAGATGTTCTTATCTCACATATTCCAGATGTCTCTCTTTCCCACCAATTCAAAAGGAATAAAATGTGCACCAATAGATATGATCATGTTATTTCTCACTACCATCTAGAGAAAAAATATGTTGTCCTTTAAAACCCGATTACAGCTCCCTTCGGATATCTTCCCATATATTCCTCATGGAGGGAAAATCCCACCTAGCCAAGGCTCTATTGACCAATGACTACTCTCTCTCTCTCTCTCTCAAGTGAGCCATGCCTTCCACTCGGCCAAAAATCCCAAATAAAAAATATCTTCATCCTCCTCCCCACCTTGTGCGATCATTTATCTTCCCTATATCAGGGGCACCACCAGTCAAATATAAAAAAATTTGGATAGAAAGAATTTAAAAACCTTTCTCAATCCATATAAAACCCTCAAACAGCTATGTATAACTACCAAATATAAATTTGACCTGATGCTTGGATCGAGAGTTTACCAAATTCCTTTCTCATGTGGAAAATATTACATAGGTCAAATTGATAGATCCTTTGAAGATCATCAAAAATAACATATAGTTGATACTACCGAAAATCAAATATCTAAATCAACTATCACCAAACACACCTTCAAATCCATATACCTAATTTTATTTGGCCAATACATAATTCTAGCCTCAACCCCTCATTACTCCTCACGTCTTATTTAGGAATCTCTTGAAATTGAAAAAATTCCTAATAATATTAATCTCGAAGATGACTACAAACTTAGCCATTCTTAGAAGCCTATCATTAATCACCTTGATAATTAGGCTTATCATGTCTTCACTTGCCTCAAGCTTCCTATTCATGAGTCTAAATGGCCTCTCAAGAAAGTAAGGGAGAATACCTAATGGCAGTTCCCAATTAGACCTACTCTCATTTGGTGTAGCATTTATAACAAGAATGCGTGTCTCGTTTCCACTTGAAATTAAAAGAATAAAAAGGGGAAATAAAATGAAGTATCCCCCAAATATATATAATTAATCCTAAATTTAATCTAATTGAATAAAACTACTCTAATCTAAGTATTTTTAACCTATCCTGGAAGAAAAACAAAAGATATTAGTACAGTGAGAGATAATAAAATCAGAACTAGAAATAATTCATATATGATAATGATAAGTGATAACAACAATGTGATTGATACATAGACAATTAGTTGTACATTGCATTCATAACATTATTTATGTACTCATAAGAAAACATATGACATCATGAGCATATAGAACAAAGTGAAGAAATAGTTCCTACAACAAAATTCTATCCTACTCAAGCAGAAGATAAATGCACAAAGAATAGTATCATATACATTCACCAAAACCACAAATCTATGAAATTCCTCATTTTATTTATTAATTCAGAAGTAATAATATTGGCTATCATCCCCAAAGGGAAAACATCCCTTGATACATTCAACGAGCTCTCTTTTATAAAACAAGAGATACTATTTTTCTCTCATGACTATTCGTTTCATTCTCCCCTAATTTATTTTACATTTTTGAAAAGGAATATGCAAGAGTTAGAAATGGAAGCTGAAGAGACTCTTCACAGGTTATTTTCTCCCTCATCCAGTTCATAAATGACATTCATTTTCAAATATTAGTATATCTTCAGGTTGGTGTTGTCTTCTATTCCTTGAGCTATTATGGGTATTTATGGTGTTTTCCTACTAATTACTATCTTTTGATTCTTCTCCTTTGTCTTAGATTTCCATTGATTTATTGTTAATCTGATTTTGTTGCATGTATCTTAAGATACGATTGTTGGAGATTAGCATAGTCTGTTCTTCAACTAAATTCTTGTTTCTTTTGTGTTTTGCATTTTTGGAAAATTTCTACTCTCAATCTGCCAACACTTTCTATCCCATCTTTTTATTCTCCCTTCCATATTTTTTATGAGTCATATTGAGTTTGATTGCATTGTCGTAGTCCCAGATATGGTCGTCAATCATGATTATGGGTGAATCTGGGTCTTTGATCCTTGACCTACAGACAAAAATCCCATATGCATAAGAGAGTTCAACACTTAGTGGTTTGAATTGTTTTGGATCCTATAACTAATTTGAAATAAGAACCTATGTAGGCATAGGACCTATGGCTTGTAGTAAAATTTTAGGTAATTTCCATCCAAAAAATTAGGAAAATAATAAAAATTAAAATAAAAAAATTAATTACATTAACCTACATCAATTACAAGTAACCAACAAAATTAATAAATCTAAGCCTAGTATAAATAAAAATTAAAATAAAAAGAATCTTATTACCCCAACTAACATTAATTGTGAAAATATTAAAATATTCCCCCAATTCCTGTAAAACTAGGAAATAATAAAATAATAAATATAAAATCAAAATAATAAAATGAAACACTATCCTCTAACCCATGTGAAAGACAAAATTAATTAAGGGAATAAACCCAATCAAAATGAATTAAGGAAATAACACTCATCTACCCATGTGCAATTATAAAAATTATATAAAATATCCCAACCCACGTGAAATCATTAAAAATTAATAAAATTCAAAATAACCCCCCAACCTAAAATATAACCTTAGGTCAAGAATGGAGTGTGATGGTTTAAAATATTAAAATAATCTAAGGCTAGATCCTGATCAGAAAAAATATTAAAATATGTTTTCTAAAGTATTCGAGAGGAGAGGTAGGGGCTCCATGAAAATAAGAAGGATTCCCGAAAAATATGGATGTTTGTCTTAAATGTTAAAAATTTCTTATGAGAATTATCATGAGGCAGATGTGAGGGCCAATAGGGATGTTATGTTAAATTTTTATGGGTGAGAGAAATAAAAAATAAAAATGGTTAAACTAAAACTAAATCAAAGGAAAAATAGAATGGGTATGTACAAGCTAGGGTTTAGGGTTTAGGGGAAAAAAGAAAAATGAAATTTAAACTAAAATAAAAAAATAAAATAAATATATATAAAAATGAAAATTTAATTTGTTTTTCTTTTTAGTTTTACATTTATATATGAAAAAAAAATATGTATGTTAAACCATAGGTCTTGGTCAAAACACACTAGGTAACAAATGGTTTGTTTATTTAAGATAAATTTTTTATACACGTAAAATGTAATTACCACATGTAAAATACATATTTAATGTGAATTAGTTTCCCGCTTAGTAAAAATAAATATCTAAAGTGATTCTAGGGAAAAACTATGGGGAAAAACCATGGGAAGTACCATGTGGTTTTATAGAACCATGAGAAAAATGAACACAAATAATTACAAAAATAAATCAAATAAAAAAATAAAAATCAAATAAAATAATATGAAATATCAAAAAAACAAATGTATGAAAAAAAATTACAAATTAGGAAATTAGGCCAAATTACACAAGTCAAGGTTCCATGTCCCTCACTTTACATCTCTCTTGCTGCAAGCTAGGGTTTGATAATCACAGACAGCAAAGAGAAACATGGTTACCAAAGGGGGCAGTAATGGAACCCCCTCATACAAGAAAGTAGTGGTGGACAAGGGGAAAGGCCGACGAGGCAAAGGTTTCAAGGAACTAGTGATGAGCACCTCGGGTTAAGGACCAGAAAAAAAATTAGGAAAGAAACCTGGAAAAAAGGGATCGCATGGGGGAAGAAGCCATAGAAACCTAGAATGAAGCGTAAGAACCAGAAAACCCCAATGGGGTAGAAGGACGCAACCTCTGTAAACCTAAAACAACACTGATACCCAAGGTGATACTGGAAGACCCACAAATGCAACTCTTCCAGGACCAGATAAAGACACATGCACTAATTTGCAAGTTCATGCGTTTGTGGCCCACAAAAAGAACGTTGTGCAACTGGATAAAATATCATTGGAAGCCAAGCAGGGAAGTGGAACTCCACCTGGGTTCAAAAGGATTCTTCATAGAAGTATTCATGAATCTGGAGGATATGGATAAAGTCTCTGAGGGGGCGGCATACTTCCACGTTCTGTAGGACTGTACATGTGGCCATGGAAGGAAAAATTCTCCCCAGAGAAAGAAACCTTCAAGAATGTACCCTTCTAGCTGCGATTGTACTCTCTGCCACTAGACTGTTGGCCACCCTCCACCTTCGAAGCAATAAGGAACAAACTTGGAAAATAGGTGAAGACATCGGAAGCAACCCTAAAAGGGATATTTCCTCCTATGCAAGGATCTCCATAGAGATGGATGTTTTGGGGGTACTCCCAGAAGCCATAATCCTAGAATTCGAGGATGAGGAATGGATACAAAGCATTGATTACGAGACGATCCCATTTAGATGTAGAATATTCCATGAACATGGACACCTATTCAGATAATTCCCTCTCAATAAAAAACAAGAAATGAAAAACACCAAAATACAACAGGATGAGGATGGGTTTATGAAGTCGAACCATAGAAACTAAGCAAACAAGAAACAAAGTAAAACCCCACTGGGAAGCAATTCGGAAGACAAGACTAGAATGGAAGGGATTGAAAAAACCTACAAAGGGTAAGAAGGAGGAAAGGAAAATGAAAAATACAAAGAAGCTAAGGACCAAGCCACAAATGAGAACACAAATAATCCAAGCAATAAGATGGATCAGGGGGGTAGCACAACTCCTATGGACAAAGAAACTAGATATTCCAACACACGCATGACGGAGGTAGACATAGACGCAGAAATGACACCAAGAGAGGTAGGCACGAAAGATCTTGACCTCAAATATATTTTGGAAAGGGAAGGAATAGATCTCCCAAACATACTGGAGCAATGGAAAAGGTAGGGTGTATATAATGTATCAACAGAGCAACTAGACCGTATCCAATACAAATTCCTCCTAAGGGAGGAAGAAAAATCTAGAGGTCTCAAGCACATGCACGTGGAGACAGGAAACCTAGGAATCAAAGTAGGAAAGGGACAACCACAACACTCACCCAAGAAGACACGAATGAAGAAAGGCAGGAAATCAAACAGCGTAGCCCTACAGGAACTAGGCGCTTTGCTGAGAAATTCATGTAAGATCAAGAAGCTCTTTCCCAACTCCCCCCACACATTTTTAAAATGAAGATTATAACATGGAATATTAGAGGTCTAAACAGACCACGAAAAAAAATAATCCTTAAAAAAAGACTGGGGAAGGAACAACCAGACCTTTGTTCCATCCAAGAGACAAAGTGTTTAGAATATAGGATGGAAACAATTAGCAAAAACCAATGGAGGAAGTACAAGATGTTGTTTGTTGAAGGATAATAGATGGTAGGCAGTATTCTCACTCTGTGAAACCCACAAGTGATGAATCTAATAACAGCCAAAGCCACCAGATACACACTTTCATTTAACATGCAAATCATAGGTAACATGGAGGTGATTCTATGTACTAATGTGTATGGTCCCCAGATCTTGGAAGAAAAGAGAAGAATGCTCCTAGACCTAGAAAACATAAAATCCCGTTACAACAACCTCCATTGGATCCTGGTCGGGGAATTCAACATCATCACAAAACTTGTGGAGAAAAAAGGAGGCACCAGGAGGTTGGATAGAGATGCAGAATACTTTTGAGATTTCATTGACACAGTAGAGATGGGGGACATCAAAACTAGTAATGGCCATTTTACATGGAACAACAAACAGATAAATCAACATCAGATAGTGACAAGGCTAGACAAATTCCTGGTGTCGGAATCCATCATCCTATAGGGTTTAACTTTAGATTGCAGCATCCTTCCCTGGGGGGTTTCATACCACTATGAAGTCCAACTAGAAGCAAACTTCCAAACCACACCGAAAAAAAAACCTTTCAGATTCGAGAAATTTTGGATTGAACATCCCACCTTCAAGGAGAACATCAGCCAATGGTGGCGGGAGCCACAACCTGAACAAGGGACAAGGATTTTCAACCTTTATAAGAAACTCAAGTATATCAAACATAAACTCAAGGAGTGGAACAGGGAAATTTTTGGAAACATAAACCAAGAAAAATGAATTATTGAAGACATAATGAGGAACCTCCAGGAAATATCCATGGACGTGGGCTATACAGAGGATCGAAAAAAGGAAGAGATTTAACTGACCCAGGAATGGGAAGCAATATGCCAATAGGAAGAGACTCTATGGTGCCAAAAGTCCAGAATCAGGTGGCTAAATGAAGGAGAGTGGAATACAAGTTTTTTTCAGAGAACCACCATTGCTAGAAGAACCCACAACAAAATCCTAAAAATTTGGGATCAGGATGGGATCGAGAGAGAGTCCCACATGGAGATAGAAAATATACTGCTAAACCACTTCCATGGGATAGCCCAGGAACCCAACCAATATCAAAGGGAGGCCATAAAAAGGATAACTTAGCACATTCTGAGGCTAGTTACCGAGGAACACAATATCAACCTAAACAAACCCATCGCTAAGGAGGAAATTTACCAAGTGGTCCAATATATTCCCAATGGAAAGGCCCCAAGTCCATATGGTTTCAAAGTGGAATTCTTCAAAGCCTATTGGGATGTGGTCAAATATGACATCTATGGGGTGGTGGAAGACTTTAGATCCTCAACGTCCATTTTGAAAGCACTAAATTCCAAAATGATTACTCTAATCCCCAAAGAAAATGAATCTAGAATCCCAGACCGCTACATACCCATAACATTATGCAATGTGGTTTACAAGCTAATCTCCAAAGTCATAGCTAATGGACTGAAACATCTCCTACCCTCATTGATTTCCCAGGAATAGGCGGGTTTTGTAGAAGGGAAACAAATTTTGCACAACATCATCCATGCCCATGAATTGATACACACTTTGAAAACCCATAGGAGAGGGGGAATGATAATCCAACTTGACCTAGCAAAGGCTTATGACAAAATTAACTACCACTATATGGTCAAGAATATGGAAGATTTTGGATTTCTGCAACACTGGATCAACTGGATTGTCAACCTAGTTTCAACGACCAATTACTCGTTGTTAATCAATGGAGCCCCAGCTAAAATTTTATGGAATTGAAGAGGAATCAGAAAAGGAGACTCGCTATCACCTTTCATGTTCATTCTGATGATGGAAGGACTGAGTAGAAGCATAAAAAGAGTGACTTCTTCAGGAGAAATGACAGGCATCAAACCTTTCAAAAACTTCCCTACCTCCACTCATCAACAGTTCGTTGATGGAACCTTACTCCATGGAACACCCACAGTCAAGGAAGCGAAATCATATAAAAGAATCTAGAATATTTTGGGGAAGTCTCGGGAGCAAAGATCAATCACTCCAAATCCATGATTTATTTCTTCAATACCAACCTGACAATTCAAAGGAACCTAGAAAATATTTTGGGGTTTGAATGAAAAACTCTCCCATTGAAATACTTGGGAATCCCCTTGACGGAAAGATCATGAAAAATGACACCATGGGAAGGAGTGATCAACAAGCTACAGGAGCAGGTGAAAAACTAGACTTACAGATCCCTCAACCTTGCGGGGAGACTTGTCCTAACCAAAGCGGTTTTGCAAGAAATTTCGACCTATATGATGTCATTGTTTCCTGCTCCCAAAGGAATACTCCAAAAAATAAGAGCTATCCAAAGGGAATACCTATGGCAAGGAGCGAAAAGAAAGAAAAAATGGGCCTTTGTGGCTTGGGAGAATGTTTGCAAACAAAAATGCAAAGGAGGCCTGGGGTTACAAGACCCACAAGTAACCAACAAAGCCTATGGGGAGAAACTCTGGTGGAGATGGGTCAAAGAAAATTTGACACCATGAGAAACCCTCCGGAATGCCAAGTATGCCCCGGACATCAATGACCAGGATCAAATTCATTTTATGAGCATAAGAGAAGGATCAACCATCTAGAATCTATCCTGGCATAACAAAACCTGGATCTAGAAACATAGCTTCTGGGAAGTGAGGAATGGTAAAATAATCAAATTCTAAGAGGACGTGTGGCAACAGGAACCTAGAATGGAAAATATAGACAGGGAGGAAATCCAATAGGAGATGATTGCACAAGGAAAAATCAAAATATATCACTACTGGAAACAAGGAAATGACCGCAACAGATGGAGTATCTGGGACAAACTCAATCCACAAAACAAATATCGGATCGCAACAATAATGAAATAGGTGGAGGAGAAAATGGGGAAAAGGAAAATAGTAGTCTCAGAAGAAGATGAACAAATAATATTGGGCAAGAAAAATGGAGGGGAATTCAACTTAAAAGAATCCCGGAATTACATCATGTACCAAGACCAAGAAGACCCAATGTAATAGTGGGGAAAGATTTGGGGTAGCCCCCAATGGCCAAAAATCAAAATGTCCAAATGGCTAGTAATCGACAACCAAATTCTAGCCTGGGAAAACCTAAGGAAAATAGGTTTCATAGGCCCATCACGATGCCACCTCTGTCAAGTGAAAGAAGAAACAACAAATCACCTCCTCAACGAATGAAATTACACAACATAGATATGGAACTGGGTGGCAGGCATTTTCTGCCAGTCCAATAAGACCGGAGGTAACATCAATGAAACCATCAATAACTCGAATGAGAGTTATAGTGAAAATTAAATGGTAAACCTTTGTTGGAACCTCATACCAGGGATGATCATATGGGAAATATGAAAAGAAAGGAACCGACGCATCTTCAGGAATGAAAGCCTCCCGAAAGGGAAACTCAAGGAAGAAATAATCTCACAAATACAAGAAATGGTGCAAAGCCGTAACTTCCAGACTGAAAGAGTGCAACTCACAAGACAGGAATCTTGAATCCTAGAAATATTTCACCTAAAAGACAAGCGCAACAACACACAGGTAGGGAGGCCACCGCAACTCCAATTAGGAGAGCGCAACTGGACACCTCTATCAACAGGGTTCCTCAAGTTAAATTTTGACGGGGCAACAAAAGGAAACCCAAGAATGACAGGAATTAGGGGGTGATTAGATATAGTGGGGGTAATATAATCCATTTGTACATTTGGAGCTTGGGAAACTCAACCGACAACGCAACGGAATTTGGAGCCATGGAGCTCGGTCTCAAAATTCTAAGCTGAGAAAGGATGACCAACACTATCGTGGAAGGTGACTCCACCCTGGTCATCAACATGATGAAGAGCCTCCAAAATGACATTGGAGTGGGAAAGGTTCAGAAACACTAGCGTTGGCACACTCCCTACAAAAAATCTAGGAGCATGTGTAAATGATTAACACCGTGGAGTTACGTTGGGTACGCTAGTCAGAAAATGGCCTGGTCGATAGAATTTCCAATGAGGGGGTTAGCAAGGAAGGAACAAAACTAGATACTACCTGGATCAACATCCTGCAAAGAAAATTTATAATGGAATGAAACCAACTACCAAAAAAACACTAGGACAATATCTTAAGTAAGAAAGGTCGCATCGAGGAGCATAGCGAAAGGCTCAAAGGACCCAGGCAGGATATGACTGCCCAACACTTGACTACCAATCACAATTCCATATCAAATTATACAAGAGGTGATGGTACAACAACAAGGTCGTGTCAACAGTAATATTTGCAAGGAAGGACCATGGGAAACTATCGATGGAAAATAGTAGGAAACTAATGACATAAGGAAAGAGGGATTGACATAGAATATTATCAATCCACCAAGCTAAGGACCAGTTATGAGGAATTTTCCAGTAGGATATCAAGCGAGGAGGGACAAGGTCCAGTACAGAAATAATGGTTGATTCACCATGATCATATGTACCGTGATGGGGAAAAAGGACGAGAAGTTTCATCTCTATGTGAAGACCATGATTGGAAGGACGAGCCCACAGTAGGGAAATTTCAATAAGATAATAAACAATAAGAAGAAATGAAAAAAGAAGAGCACAATTGCAGAGGCTACCAAAAGACACAAGGGCAGGGAAAGCAGGAACCTTGGGGTAGACAGGAACAGGTTGAGAATATAGAAAAGGAGCATCCATAGGCCAGACAGGATGGTGTGTATGAAGCGAACGAACAACAAAATAAACCCCCAGGCGAAGGAAACTCTAAACAATCCTCAACGAGATTCAAGGATGGAGTAGTCGGAAAAACATGCGGAGGGAACCTTTCATACTCTGGTTACACCTAAAGGAAAGGAAACTATCATCCGACTGGAGAAGGAAATCAACGAAAAGCACAAGGGAAAAACATGGGATGCTCTGGATTAGGAAGCAGACTGGCTAACTGACCGAGGAGCCATGCAGCCCAGGGAAACCCTCTACCACAAAACATTGGAGATGGCATGGAAAAAAAAGATGTTGATTGGAAAAGTGAGCTCGAAGAGGGAGGACGCCAGACGGGAGAACAAAAAGGAACACACGAAACTATTGAACAAAGTCTTGAGTCATATCAGCAATTTGGAAACCATTACCAACATGCTAACTAAGGTCGAGATGAACCAGAAATCCAAGCTAGAGAAGTTGGCTGCTCAATTCCACCTATACCTGTGCTACGTTCATCACATGGACATCACGCCAATTGACGGGAAAGGAGTGCCAACACATATCAGAAAGTCTCGTACGGTCCTCCAAAAGGAGGAGAACAAGGGCCATGCGGATGAAGGAAAGAAACATATCATCATCCTGGACTAGTGGTTGGTCAGTCTATTATCAAGTCAGTCGGGTCAGTCTTGTGTCAATGTCAGTTTCTGTTACTATTATTTTGGTTATCCTTTTCATGTTTGTTGTGATGATACTATCAAAAACTGGATTTGGTAGGACTCGGCTAGTTTCCCATGGTAGCAGTCTCGTCCTACCCCTTGCTTATTTCAAAAAATGAAACTCGAGAACCTCTGGTCTAGTTTCATTTTTGGCAGACCAGGGAGTTCCCCTTTTTTTATCATAACCCCCCTTTAGCAATACAGGTTAAACTCACTTACAAAAAAAAAGTTTCCATGTCCCTCATGGTTCCACAAATCAAGGTTACACACCTAGGGGTGGAAATTAGGAACAAGAAATATAAGGTAGGATTCAAGAAATTTGGTGTCATGGAGAGGAGTTGGGTCTTATGGCGATGAATAAAATTGTGATTCAGCTACAATGAAGGGAAATCTATGAAGGTGAGGAATATGCCATTTCATGTGATGAATCAACGTTACAAGTAGCGATAAATGGAAAAAAAGGATCAACGCCAACCAAACATACTAAATAGGTTAGTCTAATGAAGATGCACATCTCAAAGGGAATAATTGCTAAGATCAAGATAAGTGAGAATACGACCAGTTCAAGGAAAAGGTCCTTGCATTAGACCACTATGCAAGATATAAATGCAACATATAGCAAACATGCATCGAACAATGACACGCAAAGGAATTTCAACCAAGAAGTTGAATGGGATTTTGGCCTGGGTTTTGGTGAGAGGTAGAACTGAAAAATGACCTAGTATAAATCAATATGAAGAGGTTCAAGGACAGGCTTGCGGAAAATGTGGGTCTGATAGCCTTGGGGGCTTCGAAACTTGAGACAACTACTAGCCAAAATAATCTTCTTCTTGATAAGGAGAAGCCTTGAAAGAATCAAGGTCGAGGTTTTTGATAAGGATAAATGGATTACCCCACATGCATCTCAAGGATGGAGAAGTCACACAATTGAAGTGGCTCTACAAACCTACTCCATAAAACAAGCATAATTACCAAATTAACAAGAACTCTGCAGAGTTGTCGTTTTTTGGGGGGTCATATTTTTTACGTCGTTTTGAAAATTTGTGCTACCGGTAGAACCCCTCTCCCCTTTTAGGTTCTTCTTTGACATTTTAAATCTTCTTATCCATAATGTACCTACATTATTTTTTTAAATGCTTATTTTTTCATTTGTTTCCAATTTTTTCAACTCTTTTTTTCAACGGTGGTTTTAATCATTTTCATATGATTATTTCAATGTTAAAAATGTTGTATACCATTTACTTTTTTGAAATTAATATTTTTCATATAATTATGTCCCCTTAATTAATTTATTGTTCCACAATTTTTAAATATAGTGGAAAGTATCATTTTTAACACATTTTGTACCTTTACTTCATTACATCGAAAATAATTATAGTTAAATAATGCTATTTTTAAATATTTAGCAAAAACATACAAAAAAAAATTATAAATTAAAAACTGAAAAACACTAAGAAAAAAAAAACAATTGAAAAAAGAAATTTGTATAAAAAAAGATTAAAAATAAAACTAAAAAATCAAAGAGGAAAAACAAACGAAAAATTAAAAAAAAGGGTATAAAAATAAATTTATGGCCAAATAAATGTTTAAATGTTAAAAAATATATATATAATATAATAATAATAGTAATATATTTTTTTAAGGTCACGGCCAAGCCACACCAAATTGGTGTATGAGACCCCCTTGTTTGTGGGACAAAGGACCCCCCTCTGCCCAACGATTTGACTGGTAGAGTCCACGGAGGTATACATACCCTACCCCCCTCTGGATTTGAACTTGGGACCTCTTAAGAGGAAACGCATGTTCTTAACCATTAGGCCCACTCAGGCTGTATAACATAATACAA
>JASDQU010099859.1:0-21271 GCA_032191745.1 Picea mariana
TATACTTCAATTTGACGTATCCAATTATCTAACTTCTCAACATTAACTTCTCCATTGTATATTGGCAATTCAAATTTTATATCAAGCTTTAATGAAGGAATTTGCGAAGGAGTTTTACCATGCCCCTTTGGAGAATTCGGAAGAGGTCTTGAACTGGTAGAAGAAGAAGAAGATGGAGGAGAGGGTGGTGGAGAAGCACCATTCCCTCCATTTCTGTTTGGAGTTTTGTCACCACTGCTTCCCTTATGCCTTGAAGGGTTGGAGCCTTCACCTTGAGACAATATGTTCCTTTCCATCAAGATCTTCATCATCTCTCTCATCTCCATGACATCCTTTCTGAGATCTTCATCTTCTACAGGAACACGTTCATGACTTTCTGCATGAGCCATACTTGGTGAATGCCTCCCTGAAACTTGCGGTGATGGTATATGCCTCCTCCTTATCGGATGAGAACTTAGCTCCACAAGTTGACCTTCTCCTCTTGTGAGTTTAAACCTTGTGAGCATCAGAAACAAAACATGTGCAAAACAATCAAGTCTTCAAAAACCAGTGCTCTGATACCAACTTGATCTAAAAATTGAAGAAGACTTGAAATCTTGAAATTATTGCAAGTAAATGTTATGTGTTAAAAGAAAATGGATCAACTTTGCAACACATAAATTAAAGGATTACTCATGTAAAATACACATAGACAACAACATAATCAATGAACATAAGCACATAAACACAACAATTGATAAAGGATTTCACCCTTCTCTTGGGCTACATCTCCTGGTCCAGCTTCCAATGGATCATTATTATTAATTTCTCAAAGTGCTCAAAAACATGCCTTACAATGCTCAAACTGACCAACCAACTGCTCCAATGGCTTCAGAGCGTCCAAAAACCCCTAGCTGGGATTTTTTGACACCTCAATCGGTCGAAAAACGAAGAAGTTAGGCCTCCTAGAAGTTCCCCCTTCAAGCTTGCTATCTCTGCATCTACAAAATGCACCCTTGTGTCATGAACCTAGCACACACCCAATTTAAAGCGTGGAAACCCAACACTAGGTGCAACCGCACCAACGGTACAAACTGTAGGACAATTATGGGCACGCTATCCCCTAACTGCCTAGCACCTGGGCATATGGGGGTCATAAGACCTCGCGCTTTGGCAAAATGGCTAACCGTTACAAAACTGTTTGAAAACTCCGGTTGTGGTCACATGGCACAAAAATCATGTGACCAGGGGCTCCATTTGAAATACATTCCCATGCGCATGCCGACCATATGGTGAATGGTCATATGGCGTAACACAAAAGACCACGGGCTGGGGCTAAGCCCCAGCCCAACCCCCCGCCCACATAAACAAAGGTTTGAATTTAAATATATTGCAAAAGGTTATATGGTAAGAAACAAAGTGTGGGCGTATTGGTCGGGCGGTCTTTGTTAGAGATTTACATCGGTGGGGAGGTCCGAGGGTCGAACCCCACGGACTCCAATACATTTTAACAAACAAAACAATCAACCAATACCGGGGTGCCATGTGGTAGCCCATGATTGGGCCACGTGGCACCCAATCACTTGACCAAACAATGCCACGTGTCGAGATATCATTCACCCTCAACTTCCAACCAAAATCTTCCACATCATCACATGCCACATCATCGTACAGTCGTACAGCCCTGCCACGTCAGCCTGTACGGACTGTACGGACTGTACAGTCAGCGTTCTTTTTTTGCCTGTTTGACTTTCTGAACAGATTGCAATATCTCTCGCTCCCGACGTTCGTTTGAGATGAAACAAGTTGCGTTGGGTTTGCAATGATGAGGCCTATGCTCTCGTCTATTTTGAAGTGATTCCAAGAACTTTTAATTTTTGAGCAAAATTTGATCCCCTGATCATTTACAAACAACACAATAAGCATTTGTTGTATGAATGGAGAATTAAACTAGAATGATTTCCAAACATTTCCTCTCAGTCAAATACTATAAAGATATTAAAAATAAATAGTAATGAAGATAACATAGGAAATTTACAAGTCAAACATAAGACTATGATGAATCTCAAACTCCTGAAGGAGATAACTTCTACATTGAACTGTAAAACGAAATTCAAAGTCTTAACACCCAGGAACAATAAAAATGGTTCCTACAACCAAGATTCCAACCCCTTTACCTTCTTGTACGATGAATATATATCCCTATAGGTATTTTCCAACTCACCCATTCGAAATCCAACCCCTTTCTCAAAATAGAAACAACTACAAACAAAAAATGACACGTTTTAACTAATTTCCTGCTTTTCAGGAGGCAAAATTCTGAAAAATAGGCTTCAAAAAGACACTTGTAATTATCGAACCATAACAAATGTGTTAAATATGAGAAAGTTTTTTGTATATAATATAGTTATGAAGATAAACCTCTCTCAGTTTCGTTAAATTCATGTCCAGCTGGACGCAATATGTGTCACAAAAACATGTCTCAAACAGGAAATCATGAAAATGGAAAACATTGGGCTCAAAGATTCCTTCAAATATTCCAATCCATGACACCTGTGTGAAAAATTAAAGAGGTTAATTTTCTTGGCTCTTTGATTGACAATAACCTCCTTTGTATTTTTAAAATTCATCTTATTTCACCCGAAAACTCTCCTGGAAGTCAACTGGTTAAAAATGTCAGTTCAACAGTCTTAAAATAGAGTTTTGGCAGCACGTTCTGTAGCACCACTTATATGTCAAATAAATCTCTAACCATAGAACATTTTTCAAAAATGAGAGAGGTTTTTTTTATTTGGCATGTCATGAACAAAAATTTCCTCCAGTTTTCAAAAATTCCTTCCCATTTGTTCATAGTACAAGTTTTAAGTTAGTCACTCAAAACTGGCAGAAACGTCTTTGCAAAATAACTCAACATATTTCGTAGCACTGATCCAAAACAAGCATGAATTTTCCATACTGTAGTTTTGGAAGAAAATTTATGTAGCACCGTGTGGACACAAGAACCGAGTGAATGAATGGGCATTCAAGATTTTGAAGTAGAGTGGCTTGACCTTAATATAGGTAAAATTCAGTTGGAAAATGGCTATGGAGTTTGTGGAAGAAGAGCTGGAAGTTGTGGATGATGATGGAAGATCTGTAACAAGATATGGAACTGCTACATCCACCTCAGCTTCCAAATCAACTCTAACAGGTGATCCCATAGTGCAATATGCATCTTGTCTGAACTAGTGATTTCAGCAGCGCCGATCTTGGGAGAAAATTTCAAATTGATAAACAGTTAGCAAGCTCATAAATGACCAAAAAATGCTACTACAAATTCCTATGCTAACATTTGGCTCCATGGGGGATGGAACGCTTCCTTTAAGCTGCCAATAACTTGTAGAGCAGAGGCATTACCTATCACCTAAAATATTTTACTTGACATAAGCATGTTGTTCCATGGGCATGGAGTCTTATACTGTTGCAAACCAACAAACTGAAAATAATCTAACTGCTCGTAAGATGAGCTTATTATTTACACTCCTAATCCCAATCAAAAAAATCAAGATTCATGTGAAAGAGATTTTTCAATGCTTCCATGTGAGAAATTTACTAACAAAATGGTTTTCTTCTTTGCAGGTAAATGAATAAATGCAAACAAGATAAAATTGTTGTAGCAGAAAAAACATTGGCAGGCGATAATCAAAGTTGGAATCTCCTTTAATCCCCATAGTTGCAAGGTTACAAACCTTTGATAACAATGATTCCTTGTATATAGCTACTGGATCATAAACAATATGAAAGAATACCAGTTGATCTGAAGAGTAAAGGTGTTGCCTCAACTTTTTTTTATCTATTCCATAATTCTCCTTAGCAGATGCAACAGTGCCATATGTTGTCTCATACATGTGCTCTTTTCCCTCTGATTCCTCAAAACAATTGACCTTGTTTTGATGCACATTAGGAACAAAAGGTACATTTGATATAATTTCAAACGTATCTACAGTCTTGTTGTTTTGGAAAACATCTTCATGTAATCCAATAGAAACAACACCTTCATGGAAAACCTCTTCTTTTTCACTGTTTCCTTTAAAATCTAAACAAGTATCTTCTTGACTAGGAGGGACGATCAATTCAGTTTCCAACCTTTCCTCTTTACTACCCTCCCGTGTCTTTGTTTGAGGATTTTCATGCACTATTTTGTTTCTTTCTTGCAATTCCATAAGTTGTGATATTTCAAAGCCCGAGAATTCGATACCCACAATTTTAGAACTTTGTTTTTGATGAGGTTTTGGTGCATGATGTGAAGACATATCTAAATGGATATCCTCATTCCTTTCTTGTATAATATCATGACTTGCTACAAAACTAAGGTTTTGATCTGTCTCAATTTTAGTTGAAGAGGAAACCTCTAATTGTTGGACATTTTCCTGAATACCTTGCTGACTAGATTCTAACATTTCTTCTTGATGTTGGAAATGATTTTCATGTAGAGTTTCTATGAGTTCATGATCCATATTAGGTACAGGACATTGATGGGTGATTTCACCCCCAGGGATATCAAACAAATCATACTTTTCCACTCCATATGCTGGTAGTGAAGAATACTCATCATAAATTGGATGAATGTCTATGTTACCCATACATGCATCTTCAAAACTGTGATTGTTATCATTTTTCTTAACATATTCAGAAAAGTACAACTCTAGAAACCCATTTATACGACCTTGATTAATGGCCTGAAAATCTCTTTTTATCATGTCAAATGATTCAAAGTAAAGAGGTATGGCATTACCTTCATCTAGCTCATCATCTTTCTGGTTTGCAATGTTATGATCATGCTCTATAGGATGATTCTTCTCCATAATTGGCCGAAGGTTGACATGTCCTACTGCAAGGCCTCTAGTTGGATGCTCCAGAAAATTGTCTCCATATTCATCTTGATATTCATCATATATAGGAGGCTAAAGGCCTCTTGAAAACCATCAAAATTGAGACATCAGTTGGCTGATTATGATATTTGATAAACACATCCTCATGGCTAAATTCCAATACTCTCCTTGGATGATCCTCTTTCTATGTTCTCCATTTATCACCATCATCTTGATATGACATCTTCTTGCATGCTTTGAGGTTATCCTCTACTTCTTGGGAATCAATGAACATTTTTTGTAATGTGGCAGACCTCCTTTCTGAGAGAAAAAGTAACAAGTTGTAAGGGAGAGTTGCGACATAATATAGTTTTGCAGTGCCTTCAGGAGGTTGGATTGTTTTAGGCAATTCATAATAAACACTGGAAAACCTCCTATTGAAACTTGACACAGTCTCATCCTCTTGTTTCTTAATTGAATAAAACTATGAAAGAAGTAGATCCAAGGGCTTCTTCTCACCCCAAAACCTAAGGAATACCTCCCTCAATTCATCCCATGAGCTAATTGAATGAGGCGACATATCCTTAAACCATAATTTTACCTTTCCTTGCAAGGATTGGGAAAAGGCTCTTACGGTGACATCCTCATACTCAATCTCAAAAAGGTCTAAGAAATGTTCATGAAAGGCTTGTACATGCTTTTCGACTGAGAAATTTTCAATTATATCATCAAATGAAGGGAGTTGCTTATAGTACTTTGAAGGTAAATCATGAAGGATAGATGGAAATATCAAGGTTTTATATCTTTCTTGTAACTTAGAAGGGATAGGGTTGAGTGAAGGAGAAGGAAGTATATCAGTTTTGGATACAGAAAATCGACAAGATTGTTCTAGGTTGTCATGTAGTTCAGATGTAGTGTCTTGGTCATGATAAACAACTATATGATGAGAAGGAGGGTGAGAAGGTGAAGGTATATGTACACTTTGTAAAGAGGAAAAAACAAAGGTAGAATTATGGCCTTCATTTAAAGGAAGCAAAGAAAGCAACTGAAGGAAAAAACTTTTGAAAAACTCAGGAAATAACAATATAATGTTGAAAAAATAGAAGAGTATCTTCTGAGGAAAACTCCAACTTGAGTACCTGATTGTGTCATAAATTCCTTCCATATTTATGTCATTTGGGATTCTCCTCTAGTGGAGTCTGCAAATATGATTGAAGCATGAGTGGAGTCACTAGGAAAAAGGTACATAGCCTTCTTGTATCTGACTGTTGTTCACCTTCAACAATCAGCTCTAGTCTTTGTCGTTTCTCCCAGGGAAGATGAAACCTTCGCTGCACTCTTCCCCAGCAGAAGCGCCAAGATGTCATCACTTAGTATTTTCATTGGGTTGTATCAAGGAAACCCTGAGGTAACCATTTCAACCACTTTGGACTTGTTGACAGGCGAAAATGACCGTCCGTCAATTGGATGAACGAGTTTGGTCTGGGGTTGTCTAAATAACCCAAGTCGTTTGGTGTAACTCATTCTAACGGGTTTAATGGTTCCATTAGCCAATATAAGGGTTCTAAAGAAACAAATAAAAGAAATGAAATAAATAACTAATTACAAATTACTATATATAAATATGTACATACGTAACTATTGTAGGTATATTTAAATAACAGATATACTTATAATTTTTTATATACATGATATACACACTGCAAGTTTTAATCTAAACTTACGAAACTCAATGTGAAAATGACTGATTTGAAGAAGCAGATAAAGAAAGCACATAAAAATATTTTTGGTTTTTTCTTTATAAATCTTAAACTAATAAAATAAAATGCTATGAAACGGAAACGTATGGATAGTCAAAAGCCAAACCATACATTCGAATTTCAGTGATAAACAAATAACAGAAAGATATAAATGAGCTAACCTGTTAGCGAACTAATGATATGCATCCAAACATCTATACGATCATAGAACATCTAACCACCTTGTCCAGGAGGGAAACCTGGAATGAACCTTAAATCTGTTCTGAATAAATGTAGAACAATTGTGTTGGAAGTTGAATTTTAATAACAGAAAGAGTGATACAAATAGTTACTGTGATCTTATGATTGCAAAAAATTACATTAATAAAAATATGTTAGCAATAACATTGCATTTAATCTTTCAACAAAAATTAAGGAGAAATCCTGTAATTGAAGCTAAATAGATGATCACACAGTTAATATTTGAAGCATCACTTATGGACAACATTTATAAAGGAATTATCCCAAAACATAATAAATCATGAAGACTAAAGCTATCAATTCCTATTATCATATCAGGATAAACAAAACTTAAATGAAGACACCATCCACAAGAAGTTAAAGCCGAAATGTGTATTATTGTTCCATTAAAGTCTGTAAATTAATCATCCATCTTATGCCCCAGGCTAGGATGATTTCATTACAAAAATTTGTAGTATTTAAAGAGTTTAGGCAAACTAAGCATCATATATTCTAAGATAGAATCAAATCCCAGGATGATTTACTAATTACAAAAATAGTGGGTAATAAAACCACTCAATATCAAATTGTATCTCTTAAGATTAAAATAAGTTTGTTTTTGTTTACAAAATGAGCCAAAGAAATGGCTAATGACCCCAAAAATGCTCCATATTATTATGTTGCCACAAGCTGCATGATATCCTGAAAGGAAAAACAAAAAATAAAGAAATTTAAATATTCATTTAACCAACATTTTTCAACATTTCGAATGAGAACAGACTGGCTACAGAATCTATTGATTTTGTAKCTAGTCTTATTTTAAACAAAAGAAAACCGAATCAATCTATATTAATTAAGAAAAATCAACAAAATCACACAAATCTTTACCTTTCAACTGAATGCTAAATTCGGTTCATAAAACCTCAGAATTAATCACTGCTTTGACACACTCAACATTTTTTATTATGACATTTCCAGTTCTCTTCAAGCATTTTCCTTGCCTTTGTGCACTAATATTGACTCTATGGTTTTCATTTGTTAACTAGTCAATCTAAGCTGTGAGGGTCTTGATCTTCGCTTGAAGGAGAGGAATATCTGTGTAATATTTTCTTACCCAATGTAGATACAATTAACACCACAGATATGGAACAGTTGGTTGAGGAAAACCATGGTCATGCATCAAAATGATACCACTATCATTTGTGGGTTCTTTACCGAGTTTGATCCCTGGAAAACCTTCGATGTGTTTAAGGCACGGTGGAAGATTGTCTACGAAATCGTAGGTCTGTCTAAGATTTAGTTTAAGGTAACTTGGGTCTTCCCTTGCCAAGAATTTCTCGATCTCAGAATTGGAGCTCTCATGGACCTCGATCGCTTTGATTGAGATCATATGAGACTTCGATTTATTTCATAGGCTCCTAGAGATTAATCTCCCTACCCTTTTGTTCTTAAACCCTATATCTGAGTCATTTTTAGACAGTTTGCGCAAGGGTCTATTTACGGTCTTTGTAAAGATGTTAGGGAAGACGTACTGATCGTGCTCATGAAATTCAATGACTCTTGGGTCAGCATCTTTTTTCTCATACATAGGCTCATCAAACATAGCCTTAACACAAGGTTCTAGGCATACAAGAATTGTTCTATCGCTTGAAAGAATAGGGGGTTTTTGCAACATAGGTTTATCAATCACAAGAATCTCTATAGGATTAACTGTGATGAAGCCATTGCGAGTCAGTAAGGTATCCCAATTGTCACCCTGTAATTCCAAATGATAGGCTAACAATAACCTAACTAACCCATGATGGAATAAATTGGAATTCACACTCTGCCTTTTATATCTTTTAGCCATTTTATATAAACTCCTCAATAAATAAAACGACATATTTAACTGAAAACCGATGAAGTGCATTAACAAACTTATATGGTAAAGAAAAATAAGCTCGTAGTGTCCCTCACAGGTGACGAATTGCCTCAACACAGCTAATAACCCATGCCATATATCTTTCAAGAGAGAAATCAACATACCTTTGTTGCAACACTGAAATTTTCGAGAGGTGAAGAACATAGCCCATGGCACTTTATCCAACTCGGAATTCTTAAACCATTTTTTCCCAGTAAGGGGAAGGCCTGTCACCTTGCTCAAAAATTCCTCAGTGATTTCTAATTGGACATCACCTATTTTGGCTCAGCATCCATCGAACGTGAGGGAAAGCTCTTGGGCCGCCTGCAAATTGTAACCCTGAAACGTCTCAAGAAATGCAACCCAACCCTGATTTTTAAGGTCTTATCTCACATCGTCATACAGAAGAAGAGTTTGGAGGTTGTTTGGTTCGACACGGACAACAGGGGCCATTAGGATCTGGACAAGCAGTCACGAAGGCAGACAGAGTTCACTGCGAGTACGAAGGGTTTCAAAAACAAAGGAAACTAGAGAAAGAAACAAAGGGATAAAACTCATCAATACCCTAACGCGACTAGAATAAAAGTATGAGGGGATTCATACCACGAAAATTGGGAGTTTTGCGAAATGAATTCCAAGAGTACATACAAAACCCGAGGCTTTAACTAGGAATCATGGGCCTGTCGATTCAAAATGTCACCTTAAACAGAGTACAGAATACGACCAGATGCATTTGAGTATCATCATTGTGTAAAGGGTGGAGTTGATCATTTAAAGGTTAGGAAAAGAGGTTTTTGACAAATCAAATCATAGCAACCATAAAAAGGATTTACCAAGAATTATACATGAAACAAACTCATAGCCTGACATCAATCGATTCTTGGTGTATAATTCAAAGCTTCGGAGTATACCTTATAACAATGAGCAACTTTAAAACAACTATTTTATTGACATGAGATAAGCCTTAAAGAAAAATATCATTCTTAAAAAGATTTGTATGAACATTTATTCTCCTAGGGAAATAAGCCTTAAATTCAATTGTAATAAATTCATAAGTTTCAATGCTTCGTTCATGATTTCAGTCATGAAAGAAGCATGAAAACGAGAACTCAGAATAATCAAAATAAAAAACCTTTTATAGCCCAAAACTCAACTTTCAAGTAGCAATGTTCATGTGATGAAGCGGAGGAAGCTACATAATTTATTATTCGTTGCTTTAAGAGGTGAAAATATTGTGGGTTTGCCAACAATGGAGACTTATTGGAAGAAGCAGTTATCTCTGCATCATTGATGAGTTCATGTTAGGACTATTTAGAATGATTGCAGATCAAAGAAAAACTGAAGGACATCAAGCATCTCGACAATCATTACATGGTCCAGCTTCAGACATCTTTCTGTTCAAATGAAATCCGATGACAAATTTTAAAAATGAGAGCAATGATGTTCAAGTCATTGGCTCTGATACTATTGATAGGGTCACTGCTACCAGTAGGCATCCATAGCCTCTGCGGGGATGTAAATTAACCCACTCTAACGCCTCTACCATGTATAATAAATTTCAATTCAAAATGAAGGATGCTTATGACCAATATCAAAATTTATGCCTGAGAATTTTCTTGAACCCGACATTTCTTTGCTGCCAACGGGCCTGTTCAGTACCCCGACGAAGTTGTCTTGGCATCATGCATGCATTTACCTGCTACAAGTAGACCTGTTTAGTATCCCGATGAGTTTACAAACACTTCCCACAACTCTCGAGAGATTATTCATAATCTGACATAAATTTAAAGATATTCAGAATAGCGCGGTGATGCTGAAAATTTTGGTTTTTACAACAATTTTTATTTTCCGGACTTTTAATTTTTTGCTTGATAAACTTCATTATAATCTGAAAATAGTTTACTAATGAAACTAATTTTTTGAGGACAGGAAGACATCCTTGAGTTTCTTTCTTTAAAAGCAGGGACAATGTAAAGATCTTTTAATGATAGTCGTGTATGCTCATAATTATAAAGTGAAACCATGAAATCTATTCTTAATAGAGAAATGTTTTTAGCTATTCTGTGTTTAAGGAAAATTACTTCAATTGATGCTTTGACAGACCTTGACTGCTATTTAAGATGAGGCATTATGGTTTTCCTCCTTGAACTAAACTGTGATACAGGCATGTTTCAACTGGAAAGCAATAAAAACAAAAAAAAATTTGAAGCAGAAGCAAAAAACCAGAAAACAAAACAAAATGAAAATAGAAAAAATATGTACAAAAGATACATCTGGGACTCGTCATGAAAAATACCTTTCGAGAGATTGGTCATTCACCGAGAAGGTGTTTGGCTATCCCTCTAAATTNTGATGCTGAAAATTTTGGTTTTTACAACAATTTTTATTTTCCGGACTTTTAATTTTTTGCTTGATAACCTTCATTATAATCTGAAAATAGTTTACTAATGAAACTAATTTTTTGAGGACAGGAAGACATCCTTGAGTTTCTTTCTTTAAAAGCAGGGACAATGTAAAGATCTTTTAATGATAGTCGTGTATGCTCATAATTATAAAGTGAAACCATGAAATCTATTCTTAATAGAGAAACGTTTTTAGCTATTCTGTGTTTAAGGAAAATTACTTCAATTGATGCTTTGACAGACCTTGACTGCTATTTAAGATGAGGCATTATGGTTTCCCTCCTTGAACTAAACTGTGATACAGGCATGTTTCAACTGGAAAGCAATAAAAACAAAAAAAAAATTGAAGCAGAAGCAAAAAACCAAAAAACAAAACAAAATGAAAATAGAAAAAATATGTACAAAAGATACATCTGGGACTCGTCATGAAAAATACCTTTCGAGAGATTGGTCATTCACCGAGAAGGTGTTTGGCTATCCCTCTAAATTCTGTAGGCGAAAAGAGCTGGGACCTAGTTTTTCAGCAATTAAGAAGGGTCCTAACCACAAAGTTTGGAACTTGGAATGTTCCCCTTTTCCTTCATGAGGTTTATCCCATTTGAGCACCAAATATCCCACCTCAAAATTCCTATCCGAGGAAGAACTTGAATCAAACTAGATTTTAACAATACGTTGATGTCGATCCAGTCTTTCTTTCACTCGTGTTCTTACTTCCTCTAATTTAAACAAAGCATTAATGCGACTTTCAAGAGGAGAACAATCCTCTTCCTAAACTTTATGTGATAATTGTAGCGAGGGAAGAAGGACATGAGGAGGGAGAATTGCTTCTCTTCCGTAGACGAGAAAGAAGGGGGAATTACCAACAATGGTTTCGGGTGTCACCCTATCAGCCCAGATTGCATTAAAAAGCACATTGTGCCAGTTTTTGTGGTTTTTGGAAACTGTCCTCTTGATGATTTTGATTGGGTTTTTGTTTGTTTATTCTGCTAAACCGTTTCCCTGGGGGTAATAGCTGGCAGAATATTTCATTTTTATACCTTTTTATAGAGCAAAGACACTCATATCGAGGGATGAAAAATAGGAAGCATTATCGAATACCAAACATTCAGGAATACTGAATCGAGTGATGATGTTTGAATTAATGAAATATATTACCTAACTGGTGTTTACCACTTTTAATGGTGCAGCCTCGGACCATCTGGTAAAATAGCCCATCGTTGTAATGATGTATTTATGATGCTACGAGGAAGTGGGGTTGATAGGCCCAATGATGTCAAGACCCCATTTCTGAAAAGGAAAATCTATCGAAACATGTTGCAGCGGAAATGTTGCCTTTTGTACTCGTCCAGAAGCCTTTTGGTAGATTATGCATTTAAGACATAATGTATGGGCATCTTTGAATGACGTGGGTCAATAGTACCCTTCTCTTAATACTTTGTGAGCAGTAGTGTCTCCACCGAGGTGCCCACCAGCTTCTCTTGTATGCAGTTCAAATAATACTTTATCTGCTTCATCTCTTTCCAGACAACACCTAAGGACGTCATCAAAATTTTTACGGAATAATACGTCGTTTACCAGCTGGAAAGGTGCAGATTTTAGTCTTAATGCTCTTCTCTTTTTCGGATCGAGATGGCGAGGAGAAGAACTGTGTGTTAGATAAAACTTAATGTCATCAAACCAAGAATTAGCAACATCTTCTGCACATCAGATTTGATTTTGACTATGTTGGTTTTTAGTTAAAACATTTATTTGACTCTGTTGCTCTTCAACTGAATCAACCACTAATTTACATAGACCTTGGCCTCTAACAATTTTCGCATGGGTAATCTCGAGGCCATACTCTTGTAACAATGTCATCCAGTTTTCCCGTTTTTCACCCAGTTCCTTTTGTACTAACAAGTTTCAGACAACAGGGTAAGGCACAATGACTTTAGTTCTAGATTTCAGTAGATATGATCGAAAAAATTTTACTGCTTAAAAAACAGCATAAGCCTGTTGATCTACAGTCGAGTAATTAAGCTTTTCTCCCTTGAAGGCTGAGCTCATAAAGGAAATGGGAATTTCATTTCTGTCAACATTCTTTTGGGTCATCACAACGGCATAAGATCGATCAAAGGCAAACGTATAAAGAGTGATATCTTGTGAAAAATCAAGGCTCATTAGGGAGGGAGCCTCCACTATGGATTTTTTTATGGAGTCAAAATCTTGATTCTTCTATAGTCCCTAATGATATTGAACATATTTTTTGATTAATTTTTGCAATGGCCTTACCATTTCCGAAAAACTCGGGACAAACCTTCTAACAAAATTTATTTGACCTAGAAAAGATTGCATGGATTTTTTGGAGGAGGGGGGAGGAATTTTGGCAATGGCTTGAGTTCTTTCGGGATCGATGATCATCCCGTCATTGGATACTATGAATCCAAGAATGTTTCCTTGTTCCACTGCAAAGATAGACTTCTTAGGATTTAGAGATATGTTGTACTTGTGACATTGTTGTAGGACAGACCTCGAATGGGATAAGTGATCTCTCTTATTTTTGGAGAAAATAGTAACGTCATCAAGATAGGCCACTACGGATTGATTGATGAGACCGCGAAAATCAATATCCATTGCTCTCTAGAAAGTGGCCCCAACATTTATAAGCCCAAAAGGAATTTTTCTGTAGGCGTAGGTACCCCATGGGGTATGGAAAGTGGTTTTCAACTAGTCTGGGGGAGACATGAGGACCTGGTTGTACCCTGAAAAACTGTCTAGTAGTGACAATCTTTCAGAACCGGATACCTGTTGGAGAATTTGTTCCATTGGAGGAACAGGATAATTTTATTTGTCAGATGCTCGGTTTAAGTTTTGAAAATCGACACAGAGTTGAATTTCGCCACTTTTCTTCCTTACAGGGACAAGATTAGATACCCATTCTGTGTGTCTTACTGGGAAGATTATCTTTGCATTGAATAGTTTGTTTAGTTCTTTCTTGACCGTGGGTTTGAGATTAGGGTGCATCTTTCTCAACTTCTGTTGAAAAGGTTGAGTCTGGGGTTTCATGGGGATGATGTGTTGTATAATGTTAGGGTCAGAAGTTTTTAAATCATTGTATGTCCAAGCAAAGAAATCCCTGAATTATTTAAACAGTTTTATAAAGGATGACCTCTCTTGCTCGGAACATCCCGTTCCCAAATTAATACATTGTGGATTATATTTAGTCCCTAGATTTACTTTTTTATGGGTCAAGGAAGAACTATTTGTTTTACAATTTACTGATTTCCTGAATTTGTCATGCAAATCATAAAACTTTTCTAATCTTACCACGGATTTAGGGATAGAATTTACCAGATCTGATCTTGATTCAGGAGACCTCGAGTCCGATATTACTGAAAAATTGTGGAGATATTCATCGTGGGTACCTCCATCGATAACCGCACCTCGAAAAGTGTCCTCCATGTGAAAAAAACTAATGATCTGCTGATCATCATCGAACACTCTCCAATTAGTGACATTGTCTGGGTCTAATGGTCTAAACAATAACTCAATTGAAAATGCATTTGGAGAAAGACCTTCTACGGGAAAAAGTTTGGAAGCCACGTTAGCTAACAAATCAACCTTAGAATTATTTAATCTTAGAATGGACTTAATGTTAAATGTGGAAAATTTGTGCATTAGATTCCATACCTCGTCTTGATAACCTTTCAGGTGCGGTGATAGGCAATGTATGGAATTTCTTACCTGTCTTACCACAATTTCTGAATCACCGAATACCATTAAGTTATGTACATTTATATCTACTGCCTTCTTGAGTCCTTGCAGAAGTGCCTCGTATTCGACAGTGTTGTTTGTACATTCAAATTCTAATCAGCTAGCGAACAAAGTTTTATTACCTGCCGGGTCGATGAGTACACATCCTGCACCGGCTCCTTCTTTAGATTTGTATCCATCGAAGTAGAGAGACCATATGTGAGCTTCATCGGTTGTGTTTGGCACATTAGGTAGGGCTGTTGACTGTGTGCATGTCATGAGTTCTGACTGTTGTTCTGGATCAGTGATGATGGAATTTTCTGCCATGAAGTTACCGAAAAAGGTGTTCATTCCTTGAATTTCGAGTGAATTAGTGGAAGCAGTAAATGGTTCATTAGATTCATTTAAATTAGTCATGGTGTGCTTGAGGTAACGCTCACGATTAATCCTAATTCTTGTTTGGCTTTCCATTCTCTGATAGCCACAAATGAGACCAGTCTGTCACAAAGTATCCATGCAACTGTTCGGACCAATCCCTACTTAAAAATAAGCCGTACACTTCATGGATGTCAACAACAATGATATCAATAATCTAGTGAACCTTAGGATTAGAGGATAGCCTAACAAGTACATTTTTTAATTCACCAATTACCTTAACATTTATCCAATCGAGCTGGATGATTTTTAGACTGGAAGGTTGAACTTCAGCATTGATTTTTTGGCAGACAGACAAAGGAATCACATTTGATGATTCGCCAGAATCTACCATGCAGTTATGTACATTTCTATTGAAAATTTCAAAAGTTAATAAAAAAGGTGGGACATTTTTGCGAGTATTAACAACGGAACTTTGTTGATTTTTAGTCGTTGTCCCTGAAATTACTTTATCTACATTTGATACAGTTTTTTCAGTGAGGTCTCTTTTATCTGAGGGTTCAAGTGTTGTTTTAGTAAGGACCTTTTGAGGTGTTTTAGGACTGATTTCTACAATTTTCTTGTTGTTTAGATTGTTGTTTTTACTTTTGTCTACAATGTTCTGAAGCATTTTCTACATAAGAAAAGGAAATTTCAAAAGTTCGTAAACAAAAATATTAGCTCTAAGTTTCTTTAGGTCTTCAATCAATTCATATTCTAAACTTGGGGCTATTGAATTTTGTTTTGTTCTAGTTTATTTAAATTGTTTCTGAGACGCATTAGTACCTATTTCATAAGAGGGTTTACTCTGAGTTTTGCTTCTGGTATTGTAAGGATGGACAATTTCAAATTTGGCTTGAAAGATACTATCGGAAAAATGCCCGAAGATATTGGGAGACGATTCCTCTTCTTCGGTTGTTTCTTCTTCAACCACATATTCATAATTCTTAGGGGGAACTAAGTTATCATGTGCTTCAAGGATAGTCTGTATAGCATATTGTAAGCTTTCAAAATTCATACCTTCAGGGTTTGGGTTTGGTCTGTTTGAGGGAAAAGATTTTCTAAAAGGAGGTTTATAAGTTCCTTTTCTTGAAGATGCTTCCTCAGCTGATCTCCTCAAGTCTATGACTTGATTTGATAATTTCTAGATGACCTTTTGTAAACTTTCCAAATTTGAGCTCTCTGATTGAGTTTTGGTTTGGGGTGGTCTAGGAAGAATTTCTATTTTCTTTTTAGAAGACGAGGTTATCTCTGCCTCATTACTAAGATTATCTTTTAGGCTCAAAATATATTTTTTGATTTGGTCTGCCTCCTCAAAGGATTCCAATAGTGTTGTCTTCTTAGACCTTTTAACCCAAATTGCTACATTCTGGTGTAGAGATTTGGTGTAATATGCGACAATGAGATTTTCCGTGGGAATTGAATCAACAGGGATTCAATTTTTTAACGTGAGGAACCTTTGGTTGAAATATTTTACTTTTTCCTTAGGGTTCATCTTTAAGCTGGAGAGTTCCATGACTTAGACTTCAGGAGATTTATCATCTCTGAACTTCTCAAGGAAACAGGACTCGAATTTGTCCCACGATACAATGGTGTGAGGTTGTTGGGAAAAATACCATGTAGAGGCATTTCCCTCAAATGTGGAAGGAAAGAGTCTACATACTACCTCTTCATGTTCTACACTTCAGAGTATAATGGCTAGCATGAACTTCTTTATGTGATCCCCGATGATTTTCTTAGAGTCTGGATCGAATTTAGGTAGCCATTTCTCTGGGTGTTTAGGTAAAGGGTGATGGGGTCCAGGTATGGCCACAGCATCTTGATCGAGCCAAGGTCTGGCGGGATTATTTTGATTTTCCATGGGCATAGGTGGTGTCGAAGGCTAAAATGGTTCAGATGAAGAACTGCCTTCGTCAGATGACTCCCCTCCTGAAGAGGAAGGAGATGAATGAGGTGGTGAAGGTGGGATACCATATCCTCCAGCTCCAAGAGTGGGGGTGTGATCAGGATATGTGGGATTTAGGAGCAGACCCATGCCTTCAAGTTGCTCTATGATATGTGGCTGACCAGGTTGTGTGATACGAGCCAAAGCACCGTGTGTCCCTAGAAGTGACTGGTGAACAATTTCTTGTACGTCGGACCCTTGAGGGTTTGGTGTTACTGGCTCAACGATAATCTGGGGATTTTCGTTTGAGGTAGTTGTTGTTTGAGAGGTAACGTTTTTGTCAGAATGACTCCTTGTTACCATAGGGGCGCAAGTGTGTGGGGGAGGAGTCTTGCAACTTCCACGTGCCATCAATTGTATTCAGGCCCTCCTTCTAGCGCCATTTGTTGACGAGCGAAAATGATTGTCCATCAATTGGAAGAACGAATAACCCAAGTCGTTTGGTGTAACTCATTCTGATGGGTTTAATGGCTTCGTTAGACAATCTAAGGGTTCTAAAGAAACAAATAAAAGAAATGAAATAAATAACTAATTACAAATTACTATATATAAATATGTACATACGTAACTATTGTAGGTATATTTAAATAGCAGATATACTTATAATTTTTTATATACATGATATACACACTACAAGTTTTAATCTAAACTTACGAAACTCAATGTAAAAATGATTTATTTGAAGAAGAAGATAAAGAAAGCACATAAAAATATTTTTGGTTTTTTCTTTATAAATCTTAAACTAATAAAAGAAAATGCTATGAAACGGAAACGTATGAATAGTCAAAAGCCAAACCATACGTTCGAATTTCAGTGATAAACAAATAAAAGAAAAATATAAATGAGCTAACCAGTTAGCAAACTAATGATATGCATCCAAACATCTGTACGATCAGAGAACATCTAACCACCTTGTCCAAGAGGGAAACCTGCAATGAACCTTAAATCTGTTCTGAATAAATGCAGAACAATTGTGTTGGCAGTTGAATTTTAATAACAGAAAGAGTGATACAAATAGTTACTATGATCTTATGATTGCAAGCAATTACATTAAGAAAAATCTGTAAGCAATAACATTGCATTTAATATTTCAACAAAAATTAAGGAGAAATCCTATAATTGAAGTTGAATAGATGATCACACTGTTAATATCTGAAGCATCACTTATGGACAACATTTATAAAGAAATTATCCCAAAACATAATAAATCATGAATACTAAAGCTATCAAAGCCTATTATCATATCAGGATAAACAAAACTTAAATGAAGACACCATCCACAAGAAGCTAAAGCCGAAATGTGTATTGTTGTTCCATTAAAGTCTATAAATTAATCATCCATCTTCTGCCACGGGCTAGGATGATTTCATTACAAAGAGTTGTAGTATTTAAAGAGTTTAGAAAAAATAAACATCCTATATTCTAATATAGAATCAAATCCCAGGATGATTTACTAATTACAAAAATAGTGGGTAATAAAACCACTCAATATCAAACTGTATCTCTTAAGATTAAAAAAAAATTGTTTCGATTTATAAAATGAGCCAAAGAAATGGCTAATGACCCCATAAATGCTCCATATTATTATGTCTCCACAAGATGCACGATATCTTGAAAGGAAAAACAAAAATAAATAAATTTAGATATTCATGTAACCAACATTTTTCAACATTTCAAATGAGAACAGACTGGCTACAGAATCTGTTGATTATGTAGCTAGTCTTATTTTAAACAGGAAAAAAATGAATCAATCTATATTAATTAATAACAAATCAACACAATCACACAAATCTTTACCTTTCAACTGAATKCTAAAGTTGGCTCATAAAACCTCAGAATTAATCACTTCTTTGACACACTCAGCATTTTTTATTATGACATTTCCAGTTCTCTTCAAGCATTTTCCTTGCCTTTGTGCACTGATATTGACTCTGTGGTTTTAATTTGTTAACAAGTCAATATGAKTTGTCAGGGTCTTGATCTTCGCTTGAAGCAGAGGAATATCTGTGTAATATTTTCTTACCCAATGTAGACACACTTCACACTGCGGATCTGGAACAGTTGGTTGAGGAAAACCATGGTCATGCGTCAAAATTCTACCATTGTCTTCTGTGGGTTATTTATCGATTTTGATCCTTGGAAAACCTTCATTGTGTTTAAGGCATGGTGGTAGATTGTCTACAAAATCGTAAGTCTGGCTGAGATCCAGTTTAAGGTAACTTGGTCTTCCCTTGCCAAGAATTTCTCAATCTCAGAATCGGATCTCTCATGGACCTCGATCGCTTTGATCGAGCTCATATGAGACTTCTATTTATTTCATAGGATCCTAGAGATTAATATCCCTACCCTTTTGTTATTAAACCCTATATCCGAGTCATTTTTAGATAGTTTGCACAAGGGTCTGTTTATGGTCTTTGCAAAGGTGTTAGGGAAGACGAACTACTTGTGCTCATGAAATTCAATGACACTTGGGTCAGCATCTTGTTTCTTGGACATAGGCTTATCAAACGTAGCCTTAACACAGGGTTCTAGGCATACAGGAACTGGTCTGTCGCTTGAAAGAACAGGGGTTTTTTCCAACATAGGTTTATCAATCACAAGCATCTCTACAGGATTAACTATGATGAAGCCACTGCGAGTCAGGAAGGTATCCCAATCATCGCCTTGTAATTCCAAATGATATACTAACAATAACCTAATTAACCCATGATGGAATAAACTGGAATTCACACTCTGCCTTTTATATCTTTTAGCCATTTTATATAAACTCCTCAATAAATAAAACGACATATTTAACTGAAAACCGATGAATTGCGTTAATAGCCTTATATGGTAAAGAAAAAAAAGCCCGTAGCGTACCTCACAGGTGACTAATTGCCTCAACACAACTAATAACCCGTGCCATCTATCTTTCAAGAGAGAAATCATCATACCTTTGTCGCAACACGGAACTTTTCAAGAGGTGAAGAACAAAGCCCACGACACTTCGTCGAACTTGGAATTCTTAAACCATTTTTTCCCTATAAGGGGAATGCCCATTGCCTTGCTCAAAAATTCCTCAGTGATTTCTAATTGGACATCACCTATTTTTGCTCGGCATCCATCGAACGTGAGGGAGAACTCTTGGGCCACCTACAGATTGTAACCCTGAAACTTCTCAAGAAACACAACCCAACCCTGATTTTTAAGGTCTTATCTTGCATCGTCATACAACAGTAGGCTTTGGAGGTCGTTTGGTTCAACACGGATGATAGGGGCCATTAGGGTTTGGACAAGCAGTCACGAAGGCAGACAAAGTTCACTACGAGTACGAAGGGTTTCAAAAACAGAGGAAACTAGAGCAAGAACCAAAGGGATAAAACTCATCAATACCCTAACGTGACTAGAATAAAAGTATGAGGGGATTCATACCATGAAAATCAAGTGTTTTGCGAAATGAATTCCAAGAGTACATATGAAACCCGAGGCTTTAACTAGGATTGATGGACCCGTCGAGTCAAAATTCCACCTTAAACAGAGTACAGAATATGACCAGATGTGTTTGAGTATCATCATTGTGTAAAGGGTGGAGTTGATCATTTTAAGGTTAGGAAAAGAGGTGAATGACAAATCAAATCATAGCAACCATAACAAGGATTTACCAAGAAGTATACATGAAACAAACTCATAGCATGACATCAATCTATTCTTGGTGTATCATTCAAAGGTTTGGAGTATACCTTATAACAATGAGCAACTTTAAAGAGTTTAATTTTCTCGGGTATTTTCTTGACACCTGTGTGAAAAATCAAAGAGTTTAATTTTCTTGGGTATTATCTTGACAATAACCTCCTTTTGATTTTTAAAATTCATCTTATTTCACCTGGAAACCCTCCTGGAATTCAATTGCTCAAAAATGTCAGTTCAACAGTCTTAAAACAGAGTTTCAACAACATGTTTTGTAGCACCACTTATATGTCAAATAAATCTCTAACCATAGTACATTTTTCAAAACTGAGAGAGGTTTTTGTTATTTGGCATGTCATGAACAAAAACCTACTCCAATTTTTAAAAATTCCTTCCCATTTGTT
>JASDQU010099859.1:43404-66269 GCA_032191745.1 Picea mariana
ACTCCTATTTATACTAAAAAGAAGCATCTAGAGGAAGATCCTTCTAGAAGCGGAAGCTTCTATTAGGTCTTCTTACATCTGCCTTATTCTATTTTATTGAAAGGTCTTATTAATATTGACCTTTATTACATCCGAATACATTAATCTACCTATGTGCGGGTTAGGACCTTAACATAGAGATACAGTAATACACAATTTCTATTAATGAGCGAAATGTACAAAACTGTAGAAATACAGAGTGAAAGACTCACTAGAATGGTGGCATCCTATCCTTGATAATATATGTGACAACTACTCTCATTCAAAAGAATATGATTTTTATAATGAGGCTCCAAAGGTACTAGACACTAGACAATGATTGCAACAATTACCTCTTTAAGACACTATACAAGTTACTTAGTTATGTCTGTTGCAAATTGCAACAGTAATCCAGTCTTATAACAAAAATAAGTATTTACAACAAAAACAAGATAAAGTGCTCAGAAATACCACAATTGACCACGAAAATTAAGCATACAACCAATAGAATACTATCCAATTTTTAGATTTAATTTTTGAGTGACTTAGGCCACCTTTAGATGAGTGTATGCAATAAATTAATGTTGTTTTAGATGGATGTAGAAAATTTTTATAACAAAAAGAAATATTGTGAGTTTTCTAGGGTTAGGGTTATTATAATTAGTAGAATTCTTGAGAGTTTTGAGAAATAGGCCTTATCAATCAATTCACAACAAGAGTTTTTTTTAATATTAGTGCCTTTCTAGGGTTATGGAGTCTCAAATGCAACCAAGATTGAAGGGTGATCTACTTGAAACCAAAAGGTAGGATGTAAACCCTAAGGTGCAAGAACATTTAGGCCATAGGCTTTACATCTTGAGGAGAAGGGAATATAGGGTGCAAGCACATTTGGGCCCTATAAATCATTTCTCCCTTCTTGTAGCTTCAACTAGGTCAAGGATCAATTATCTAGGGATAAAATCCTAAAGTTGTAGTAGTTTAGAGATTTAGGGTTCTGACCCTAGCAAGGAAATTTAACCAATTCTAGAAAAATATAAACTTGTTATAGGAAGAAGCACTTATGTTCCTCTCTTAGGGTTTCAATAAGTAATACTTCATGCAACAAAATAGTAATTTCACCATAAACATCAATAGAATAAACAAGAATTGCATAAATTTACTTACTTCATCCGAGAAACCAAGAGAATTTCACCCTAATTGAAGAAATTTCCATCCAAAATCAACAAAATAACCATAAAAGATCATTTCCAAGCATGGTGTGTGAGAGAGAAAAGCTAGTAACCCTTAAGGGCCAAAAATTTCAAAAGTAGCACTTCACAAAATGGTGAGGAATGAAGATGAAATGAAAAAAGGTATCACTAGCTTTATTATATGAGGCTAGCACTCCTCAATTGTCTACATAACATAACATAAAAAAAAATGAGTGGGTTCGACCCCTCATTTAACCCTTTACAAATGCTAAAATGCAAAAAATAAATTACAAGAGGCCACACCTGTGAGATGTCAATCCCTCTTGGGCAAGGAATATGACTCCAAATTACATGTGGCACCAATCTAGAGAAAGGTGGGAGAAAGATATGACTCTCCTCACCCCAAGTCATGCCAACCATCCATGTTTTCACCAAACCCTAACTACGTCAAACCCTAGAAGGTGATATCATCACCAAAATAGGGGCAGTGTCCAATATTTGGGTGTTGTGTCCAGGTCCTAGGGTGTTGCATATCATATTTTTCATGTATCTAACTATCTGTTGTTGCAAATTCCATGATTCTGATGAATAATGAGCTCTGGGGTGCTCTGCCTAGCCTGTGGGGCTTCTATCCCATCTATGTTTCATCATGACTAAATCTTCTCCTACCAAGCCCATATGTCCATAGTTCAGGGTTCCAAGGGTGTGAGATCTGATGTCTAAGGGTGGTGAGTCATTGGATGACCCATTTACCTCCATCACACATGCTAGAGTCTTGAAAATAAAGGTACAATGTCTTGGGTGCAATTCCAGGACATCCCTCAAACAACCATGTCGGGGCCATCCAAGACAAATCAAAGTATAAAACATGGTTATTCAAGGTTCTTAAGAAACATTAGTCCTTAAAGCATGAAAATTAAGTTGAAACTTAAAAATAAGCCATGTAAGACAATTCACGTTAGTATCCCCTTCAAGCACAACACTAGCCCAGGACCTCGTGTGAGTTGACAAGTTTAAGTATGGGAGGGATTTCATCCAACCCTATTAAGTGTGCCACATAGATAGGAAATAAAATAACCCAAGTAGAGGGATAGGTTCCAAGAGTGACAGGAAATAAAGAAACCCTTCAAGAGTAAGTTTGAGAGTGACATGGTGTCATTAAATCCATTTCTATGAGTTCCTTTGTGGAGGGTGTCCTTGCTATTGATTTTCCCCATATTTAGGAACTATTTTTTCCAAAACCCTTTATCAACCATATTTCTATTCTGCTTTATCATATTTTCAAATCATATTTTATAAGGTTTCAAGCTATAGCATTGCTATTTGGGACCAGGGTGAGCACTAAATGGGTAGATCTCAAGTTTGGATTGGATTTTGTTAGTCCTTTTTCTATCATTACTTTCTTTCTTTAGCATTATTTTCTTATTCTATTTTTAGAAACTACAATCAAACTCTGGGCGGGCCTTCAACCCCTCTTCTCATGAGAGAATGGACCATGACCCATTACCAAATTTTAGTACACTATGAGAGGCTCAAGGATGGAAAGTGTTAAGTATGGTAGGGAACAAAACATTACCCTTGTGAGGGCCCCCCAGTAGTACCCCTTTCTCCAAGCGGTGGCAATACGAGACTAGGGCATAGAATCTGAACACCAAGGTGAAACAAGGAAACTAACATAATTTCCCAAAATGGTGATCCATTATCAAAATTTAACCAAATATCCTCATCCACATTCCAAACAAATTAAGCACAACACTTTGCATGAAATAAGGACTAACATACCTCATGGTGGCAATGGATTACCACCTCCCTTTCTCTAGGTTGCTTGGATGTGATGAGCCTTGGTTGACATGTAGCTATAAAGGTGAATGAGAGGGGTTGTTAGGATAACATCTGTGGACATGTTGATCATCATCATGGTTGGGATCATGTTCTCCATTGTGGGCCATGAGACATTATCTCCTCTAGTTACCCCTAGGTATGTAGGGATACCATAGAGTAATTTCAACTTTCTGTGGAACATCATTTTCTCTCTTCATGTTGTCTTCATCAATGATGGATATTTTCAGTGCATCATCATATCTTTTATACTTTCCTTCATTTACTTTCTTTGGTGGCTCTATATATTTTGAATTTTCTTTGGTTGTCATCTAACTCTTATCATAACCAAGACCAGTTTTAATGAGTGGTGATCTTTGGAATTTGATGATACCATCTAATATTCCAGTTCTCTTTTAAAACTTCAAGCTTCTATTCATCTAAGAAGATGACTTCTCCAATTCCTTTCTTATGGAAACAATTTCAGCTTCTAGTTTCTCGCAATTTCCTTCCTTTTCCTTCAGTTGGATTCTCATCACTTCTTTCACCTTTTTTTCCTTTTTCTAGTTGAATATTTAGGCTGATATTAGTATTCTCTATTTCTCAAGGATTTGTGACATTTTTTTATTTTGCATCACAATCCTCCTCTTCATATTTCTGCAATTGCTCCTTTTGTTTCAAATTATTTTTCTTAAGGCACAAATGAGTTCTAATTCAAAATCTACTTATGCATTTTTTTCTACATTTTTTTCCTCTTCTAAATACATCATTTATTTCCCTTTGTATTCATTTTATAATGTATCAATTTCAATTTCCATGTGTTCTCCCAATATCTACCTTCTAGTGGTCATATTGTTTTCAAAGGAGCCTTCTTGGATACCAATTGTTGAGCATACACTTATACTAAGAGGGGGGGTGAGTCCATATAAGAATTTTTTTTAATTTTTCAAGCATTCATCAACTATAATAAAATAATCACATATTAACTAAAAAAACATGGAACATAATATTTACGTGGAAACACTTTTGGGAGAAAACCATGAAACTTCTATTTATAATTATTTGTTGGAACCAACCTACTATTACAAATATTTGTATCCACCAACCAACTAGAGAAACCAATTCCCACATGTAGAAATATTGGTAGGAACCAACATACTCTTATAGATATTCATAGATGCGAATCTACTGGAGACACCAATCCCCACAACTAAGCACCAACTTAGCAAAAGACACCAATCTCTTACAGATCTTCATAGACACCAATCCCCGCCACTAAGTACCAACTTAGCAAGAGACACCAATATCTTACATATATTTTTTGGAAATGTTGTTTTCATTGATGTAAAAGATGGGGGGATCAAAAAATATGTCCAAGATAAATGTTACAAGCCTAAAAATGTCCAATATAAATATTGAAAGATGGAGATTGTTGAAAGTATTATTTTTGGTCAATTTGGATACCCTATCTTTGAAGGAATTTTTACCCTACACACCTATCTAAAATTGGATCACAATTTATATGGTTGGAAATATTTTTTTAAGACCTTTCCAAAGGTATATGGAATTACATATAACTCCCTAAGAATGAGGAGATATGAATTTGTTTTTCCAACAACCCAACTAGAAAATTGAGGTCGGCTCATTCAGTCTTTACAGGTCGGCCCGGAAAGTCGAGACAAAAATACTATAAATATAGGATATAATTTTTCATTTTCAGAGAAACAAAGAAAGAGATAAAGTATGAGGCACACTAAAGGTGTTGGGGTGTCTCTTTTGTATATAGAGATGTGCAAGATAAGTCTAAGGGACTTTCTATGGGTCTTCCTTATTCTCAAGGTATGCTATAAGGTTGGTGATGTTGTCGTGAGGTTGTGATGTTGATGTGTGCACTGCTATGAGGTTGTGATGTAGTCATGAGGTTTTGATGTTTCCATGTGCACTACTATCAGGTTGTGATGTTGTCGCGAGGTTGTGATGTTTCCATGAGGTTGTGATGTTGCTATTAGTAGATGTTGTCATCAATGGATGTTGTCATCAATGGATGTTGTCATTAGTGGATGTTGTCATCGATGGATGTTGTCATCAGTGGATGTTTCCATGAGTGAATGTTGTCATCAGTTGATGTTACCATCAGTGGATATTTTCATTAGTGGATTTTGTCACCAATGATTACATTCTGGGAATGAATCCATGAGGCTTGCTAGGGTTTGAAGGATTGTCTGTGGAATGAATCATCTAGGTGAAGTTAGAAGTATTCTATGTATGAATATCGTGGATTCATGTCTACACATATCTTATTTAGTTGTTGCTCAGTTTAAGAGATTGGTGTCTCTAGTAGGTTGTTGCCTACATCTTAATGAGTTGTTTCTTAGCTAAGGACATTGGTGTGTCAAGTATATTGGTGCCTACAATATTTGTAACAATAGTTTGGTGCCTACAAACATTCATAAAGATAAGTTTGTATGGTTTTCTCCCGCAAGTCTTTCCCCATTAAAATATGTGCATTGTAATTTGAGTTTATATGTGATTATTGTTTCTCAGCTAATGAATTATTTATGAATGGTTAAATAAACACAAAATTATATTATAATGATTCGCACCCTCCCCTCTCAGTATAAGCTTAAGTTCAACAATTAGTATTAGATCAAGTTCCTTTAGAAACAATTTAACCACTAGAAGTCAAATCTTGAGCACATATGGATTGTAAGGAAGGTCTCCCTAAAAATAGAGCTCTTTTTATTATGAAAAAAACTATGCAACATGAATTTAATAATGAGGATATATTTGGGAATCAGTTACAATAGGTTATATAGATAAATATGGGAAGGAGTCAAGTGAAAACAATGAAAAAGCAATCGAGGTCATCTTGAGTGGCCTACAAGATTATGAGATTTTCTAGTTAATGAAGTGTACACCAACTAAATAGATTCGAGAAAAGCTAAAAAACATTTATGAAGAGAGATGCAATGAAGATAAATACGGTGATTGTTCCTATTGTGAGTGATTGTTCCTACTATGAGTTAGAGACAAAAGAAGAACAAGTTGTGAGAAAGCTAAAAGGAGGATCTGGAAAATTAAAATAAGTGGAAGACAATGATGATAAAGAAGAATCTCTCTCCATAACCATCGAAACAAAACTCGTCGATGAAGAAAATGAATATTAAGAAGAAGAAGACATTGATGGGGAAGTGAATCTTGAAGAAGAACTCATTAGTTCCTTAGAAGAAATAGACAAACTCATGGAAGATAATGTAAAGAAGAAGAAGCAATTGAAGATACATGAAAATAAGGATCATGGCCTTGAAGAAATAGAGAAGACAATTATTATCCTGAAGACTCAAATAGAACAGGCAAAGAGGATAGAAGAAGTGGTGAGAAGCCAGCTGAAAGAAAAGGAAAAAAATTGCAAGAAGCTAGAAGTTGAAATAGTTTTCTTAAGAAAGGAACTAAATAAAACAACTAATCAGTTGAATAGAATATTGAATTTTGGAAAGAGTATTGAAATATTAGATAATATTCTCAGTTTCAAAATCTCACCATTCAAAAAGGCAGGTCTCAGCGGCGATGATAAAAAGAAAAACCACAAAGGGAGATGCAAGGACTAAAGTCACAAATCCATCAAAAAAAGAAAATGAAGAAAAGCCTAAAATCTATGCTAACATTCTCAAAGGCTCCACCAATAATGAAAGCAATAGCAGGAAAGGAAATGTTGACCATCAAAAACCTTATTCTTCTCACAAGAACAACAATAATGAGTTCAGAAGAGTTGTTCCACCACGAAGGCCTTTCACAAACTAGTACCAAAATCCCTTTCTTGGATATTGTTTTTCTTGCAATAACTTTGGTCATAAAGCAGTAGATTATAGAGCTTATGAAAGAAGCGATCATGTGAGAGATAGAAATAGAGGTTCTTACAAAACCTCAAAGGATGATTATGTGAGCAACAAAACTAGAAGTTCTCATGGGTTTGCAAACATAAATTGCAATTCATTTTCTCATCTACATGATATTGAATTTTATTAGTGCAATAATGATCTAGGTGGATATCGGTGGCCACCCACCTCTTCCCACTAGCTCACATACATTTTTCATCTTGGAAATTGTTTTCTATCTTCTTGGGTCCTAAAATTCTGGGGGTTGTTTTGAGGCCCTAAACAACATTTTTTGGGCTCACCACAGTCACACTATAAACAAAGTTCGTGTTGTGACCCAAGAGGGGCATATATATGGCTAAATGTATATGATATGAACAANGATACATATGTAATAGGGTCGTCCTAGTGATAAAGGGGCCTCGTGTGCAAGTGTGAATAATTATATATAAGAGATCATGTATTCATTATTCAGATGTGAATTGTGAAGTATGAAAGGTATTTGGTTATTTGGAGGGGGTTACCCTATTCTTTAAGGAGTTATTGTGTAACTTATCTATATTGGAGTTGTGCTCCATGTTGACATTTTGTACATGGTGTGTAACTATGTTATTTTTTATATTTTGAGCATTTTGGATCATAACATTTGGTATCAGAGCTCAAGGTCTTGGGGTTTCGCTGCTACATCTGAGGCACCTTGGAATTTTCACTATAATTTTTTTATGGCGTTTTAAAAGGAACCCCTTGGAGGATATTTAGTAGATGTATCAAGGTACGTATGGATCCAATTTCAACTCCTGAGACCTTATACTTTCAGACATATATCCTATGTAATATAGGGTTATGGAATCATCCTAAATTTAGTCATCTCATAATTTTCACTATAAATTTTTTTACGTAATGTTTTAGACCCTGAAATCTAGAGGTTCTTCATAGAAATTATCCATGTATCTGTGATAACAATTTCAGCTTCTGGGTCATCTTACTTTTGTAGATACACCTTGTGGAAGATAGGGTATCAAATTAGTCCTATTGACTAGTCTCAAGAAGGTGTTCCAGGTAAAACAATCATAAACTCTTTCTAGAGAATCCAAATTGAGTGAGACCAACTACATTGGATAGTGGTTAGTCTGTATTATTTATGATACAATTTTTAGAATTTCATATCCATTATGTTTTGTGGGGAACTCTATACAAGTGAGATCTTCTGGAAAGGACAAAATCAACAAGGTGTGGGGAAGCTACCATAACTTCCACTTGGCACATCCAATTTTGGTCATACCTATGGAATTGCAGATAAGTAATTTCATAGGAATAAAGATTGCAATTTCAGAATAATAAGGGCTGAAATTGTAGAGATACATCATAAGTAAGGTTGTCCAGAAGGACAGGCTCCAAATCAAGGCTTCAAAGACATCAATTAAGAATCAATGGAAATACCTAAATTTATAGGATATGAAGATAAAGATGAAATCAATCTTATGGAATGGTTGATGTTGGTAAAATAATATAATATGACTCCTAGGAAAGAAAGAGATTATTTTTTTGATGAAGCTTGGAAGTGGTGGACGAGTGTTGATCAAAATACCAGATGGCACTGCACATGGGAAGAATTTGAAAAACTCTTCTCAAATAAATGGATTAGGGATACAAAATGAAGGAAATGTATAGAATTCAAGATGAATTAAAATAAGAAAAGGAAGAGATTAAGAAGAAGGGTTAGGATATATCTAAGACAATATCCCTTAATGAATCACTCATTAAGGAGGTTAAGAACCTAAGGAAAGAAAATACTAGCAAAGGCAAGTGGGAAAAGGATGAATCAAGAGAAGATTTGAAAAAGAAACATGAAGAGATATGTAGATTATGAAGCCATAATAAAAAACTATTGGATGAGGTTAAGATATTGAAAGAAGAAAAGAAAAAATGTCAAAATAAAGAAGAAAGAAGAATCTTGGATGAAGAATCTACCAAAAGACTGCAAGAGGAAATTTGCAAGAAGGTTGAAGAATCCTTAAATACAGATGAGGTAAAGTCAGAAATGCAAGACAGAATTGAAGAAGGACATCATAATTTGTTAGATGGGATCACATTGCATCTTCAAAAGGATAAAGAAGACAAGATTCAAGAAGGTCAATGGAAGATACTTGAAGTAGTTGAACTCCATCTAGAGGATGTACATGACAAATATGATGGTATTATCTCAAAGGCTAGAGTAATCAAAGACCAAGCAAAGATGATCGAGGATTCCATTGTCATTGAAAAGAAGATAGATGAAATGCATGTGCAGAGTGAAGGAAGACCATCAAATGTGAAACTGTATCGACACCCTCATTACAAAGAAACATTTCAAGGAAGACAAGAAGGACGATATCAACATTATGAAGGAAGAAGATGGAATACTTGTCAATATTCATGGAACAAGAGATCACCAAACTACTCTTCAACAAGATAGTATCAGAGACCAACAACGACTACAAATTGGAGAAGCTTCAACAAAAATACATGGAATCAAAGGAAAGAAAATTATTCACAACTAGAAACCAAGGATTAAGACCGAAAAGAAATGATTTTGGATGGATAGATCATCAACAATAGAATGAAGAGATAAGGAACATAAGAAAGTCATATTACTTGGTTTCATCACATGTGAAGCCTTTAAATGCAAAGCTTTGAGGAGAAAGCTTGTTGAAGGAGGGTACTATGTTATTACCCAAGAGGGGCATATATATGGATAAATGTATATGATATGACCCCAGGGGGGGGGAATATAGGGGCCTAAATGTACATGTAATGTGTAAATACATACGTAATAGGATTGGCCTAGTGATAAAGTGGCCTCATGTGCAAGTGTGAATAACTATATATAAGAGATCATGTATTCATTATTGAGATGTGAATTGTGAAGTATGAAAGGTATTTGGTTGTTTGGAGGGGGGTCCCCTATTCTTTAAGGAGTTATTATGTAAATTATCTATCTTGTATTTGTGCTCCACGTTGACATTCTATACATGGTGTGTACTTCTGTCATTTTTTGATATTTTGGGCATTTTGGATCATAACAGTTAGAGTGTGAGGAAAACATGTGTATTCCTTGGATAGACCTTTACAACAGGCTATCGTGCGCCTAAAATGGAGATTTTATGCAAAATTTATGACCCCAGAAAGTTGATATACCAACTTAACCCATCAGGGCCCACGTGAATTTTGGTGCTTCATCTCCTAGGGTTAGATTTTTGGATGTCTAGGGTTTTATGATTACTTCTTGATGCTAAAAATGCCTGGAGGCCTCATTGTAATGTGATCAGGAGAATGCACGTAGATGCCACATCTCTTCTCATGGATTAGATACCACCATTTGAGAAAGATTGTTTCATTATGCATTTTACAGTTTCAACAGATTTCTTTATTGAATAAAAGTTAAGTTTCACTGTATCTCTATTATTGTTCATTATATATTTGTTTTAATGTTATAGATATGTGTTTCATTTTTTTCCGCTCATAAATCCATATCAGTGGTATTATAGAAGTTTTCTCTTCATTTTTTTCTCTGTGCATGTCCCCAACGAGGTCAAGGTATAAGCAGTTGGGACTCGAACAAATTGAGCCTTTGCAAGATCGGCCTTGTCGAACCTGATGGTCGCCCATGGAGGAAGAAAAGAGAGACTATGGGATAGGATATCCCTTTAAATTGTTACTCGAGGAACCTCTCTTGCGACAGAGGAATGAGATGATGGATAATTTTGTGCAAACCCCTCCATTAATTCCAAAAGGAGATGCATCTTTCTCGAGCAAAGGCGTCACCCCCTTGAAGGTATAGATTAATTTTGATATTCCTATATTTGAAGGTTATTATCCTCATTTTGTGGGATAAATAGGGAGATGATGTCTCAAGGCCCTCAGGTTGCAGATATGGAGTGTCGAGAGACCACTTAACGAGCAATGTCCACTTGCACATATAGAATCCCACTCTATCACCACATTATGATCCATTGCTAGTTTATCCACTACACCAGCTAGCTTATGGAAGACAGATGGTGCTTGCTCCATGCGGTACAAGTCAGGTATTGTTGTAGGTAATAACCCTAGTATTTGAGGCATTTAAACATGTTTTATTTAAGTTTCTTTTGATTATAGAATGCATGCTTGGACATTATGCTTTTGACCCTGTTTCATCTTGGTGAGTATCATAGAATTCCTAGTAAGTGGCCAACCTTTGGAGAAGTTTTACAACTCGGGGTCCCTTGAGGGGTTATCGTACCATTCCTGGCCATACTTTCCATGTTCCGTTCATTTCATTCCCATCATATTGTCCTCTTCCAAGCCCTTTTACTTTAGTGACCCAAGAAGGGCATGTACCTTATTTCATGGGAAAAAAGGGACAAAGGCCCAGAGAGATTGTTGTTGGATAAATATATCAAATACTAAATACAGACCTTCCACATGCTTCTCCTAGGGATCCCTGAGAAATAAATGATACACTTTTCTATAAGAAATGGGGGACCTACAAAAATAAATGATAGTGAATTCTTAAGGGGTTAGCTGGAGGATGGGAGGTCTCATGATGAGCTGGAATATCATGATCATTGGTATTTAGCAGTATGACATTACCATCATATTTTCACCAAGCCAGGGTAGTGGTTCTCCATTACATAACTAAGAGAAAGGGGGTATCATCACAATCCAGCCTTCTCATTTCTGCAAGGTATTTTTGAATGAAACCATCATTATCTAGACACCAAGCTAGGATAGTGGCCTTCAACTTGTTCCTTAAAACATGAAAGGAATATTAAGAGAAAGGAATATCTAAGAAGAAATAATGCCAAAAAGATGGGCTTGGAAAAAGTGCATCCGAAACAAATGTGCCACACAGCCTCTACAAAGACACCCATAAATCAGATAATACAAACCCTTGTATGTCATAAAACCCATTGAACTATGAAGTTTGAATCCCTTTCTAATTCATAATCTATTACATAACCTTGAAAGTCCATCCTTGGGAGCATCCCCTAGTTGAGGGTTTTGTTCTACCCAATAGGACTTTTATGACACCCCTCCCATACTTAAACTTGGTCAATTGTATAGCGTCTTAGAGCATTTGTTTAATTTTATGAGGTAGTTTTGATGCACATGATTAGGTGCCTTTATTATTAGATGTGGTTTACTCTTATCATGATATCTTTGACTTGATATCTTTGGAGGGCGTACCCTTTTGTTTTGCAGGACCTTTCTTGGTGGCCAGTTTTGGGAGAACAAGCCTAGCTTGGGCTTCCATGGGGAAAAATCCCAAAAGTTGGATGTTGTATGTCTGCACACCAGATCATAGATACCTGCCTTTGGAGGCTTACATGGCATCATGGAGGGCCTTCCCCAACCCTTATTACCCAAATGACTTGCCTAGGAGAGGTAAAAAATCACTTTTTTAGGCTTGACATCATGCTTGAGGGGGTTTGGTGGAGATGGAGTTATTACACATTGACAATTGGAATAATTTGACTAGAGGAGACATGTATTGACTCTAGCACATGAAGAGGAGGCTCAAGGAGCCCCAATGACATCTTTCTTATTCTCCAATGACTTGTAAAAGTGTCAAAACATACCCTAAAGGGGTGAAGTCGTCTTACTTTTAGGGTTTCTAATGTGATAAGGTAAAAATTGAATATTAGTATTTGGTTCAAGGGGCGAGATAAGAGTTTTTGACCCCTTATATTATGTTTTACCCTTGCTAAGTGGACAAACTATGTTTTAATACTTGTGTATAAATAGAGATCATGTGAATCTCATTTCATAAAATAACTCTCCCATTTGGAGAAGTACTTGCCTGAAATTTTTGCTACCCTTGGGTATTTTCTCTCTCTTTTTAACTTTTTCATGGTTTACTATGATACTGGTGGAAGGAAGTGGTGAGATACCTCCTATGGAGCATTTCTCTTGCATATTGGTGGATAATTCTTGGTAAAGTAGAAGTTTATCTTGTTGATTCTTGCTCTAGTTGAAGGGTTTCATCTTTTTATTGTCTTTTTTTCTTAGTTGCAAGGTTAACTAGTTGAATTTCTTGGGGATTATAAGTGCATACAACCCCACTAAGCTCATCAAGATTTTTCTTGGAAATAATTTATTACTTAAGGAAGTGTTAGGAGAAGTAAAAGGTCTTACACCCTTTTAGCACTTTCCTAGTTAGCTTTACATTCCTTGGGCAGTAAAAGGGTTTACACCCCCAAGGAATTAGTATAGTTAACTCACTCTTTTACTTCATAGCCCAATAATCAAGGCACTAAGCATTTACGTTTTTTCATTGGAGAAATAAAATAGTGCATTGGGAAACGTGAATTTTCATCATTTCAACTTTATGCAATTTGGGTTTTGTTCCTTGCGCCTAGAGAACCTCTTAGCCACTAGGGAATCCCCTATAAAGGGTTATTTATTGATGATGTTATAAAATTTAATTTTCATCCATTAGGGATGCAGAAACCCTAAACTTCTTTCACTCATAACTTGTTTTTCAACCATCAAAATTAGCTAAGAGTTTGCCACTTTTATCTACTTGGTCTAGTGCAAATTTTGGGTGGATTCTTTGTGAGTTTTGGTGGTTGAATTAATTGTTGTAACAAAAATTTTACTACAACGATAAGGAAGAAAAATATTTCTTCAAACACCTGTTATTACAACCTTCTTTCAATTGCTAAAGTCTAATGCTATCTTACTTGGGTTGATCTAGATATTTCTAGTTTATCTCTTTCTCTTTCAACTAGACTTTTAGCAACTTATTTTGCATCATTCATTATCATTTTTATTTCTGATGTATATTGTTACTAACTTATTCAATTAGGGACAAAAATATTAACTTGATTTTCCATCATATACTTGGGATTGTATCATTGTTTTCATTGTGTCTCGGAAAAGTACAATCAACATTTGCAAGGTATACTACTTCTTGGCAACTCTTGGCTACCATCAATACCTTACTCAATACCTTATTCACACATAGAAACTTGACCTATAGGGGAATTCATTCACACATCACACTTTCCATCTCATTCCCCCCTAGGGTCACCAGGATTCCCCCGTTGAGGTGACCACCTCACCTCTAATGTGATAGGAACACCTGCCTAAGGTGACAGTGGGTAGGTGCTCTCTTAGTTGTCACCATTTGGTGGTTGGGTTGGGATTTTCCCAACCTAAATATTTTGTGATAACATTTTGGCATTGTTTCCAGGGAGGATTTTGAATCCTCTTCTGAACCTTAATGACACTTTGGCAAGCTATCCCAAAGAATTTACTCTTATCTTGTCTGGCGAATCCATTAAAGAATATTCCATTTTCCATCCTTGATGAGATCTTCTTGAAGATCATCTGGTGACTCCATTGATTTATTAACCTAAGTAATGGAACCATGGACTTATGGGACTTACCATGGGATTTCCATAAAGTCTATCCTTCTTTGGATGTTCATAATTTCCCTCGATATCCAAATCATTGCTCCCCAGAGTGGAGGGAAAGTTTCCCTGAATTTAATGGTGATCCAACTTTAGCAGACACTCATATCGTCAATTATATGAAGTATGACTCAAGTATAAATGTATTGCATGAAGATGTACTAGTGAAAAATTGTGTATCTTCTCTAGAAACAATTCAAAGGAATTTGTTTGCACACTCATGTGATATGAAAAGTATCTAGTTTTCTACAAATCTTGTTGAGTAATTTATCAAACATTACAGACCAGCCATTCGGGATTTACAAGATGTTTTCCATGATCTTGAAGATGCTCTACGGATAAAAGTTTTTATTGTGGATAATGAGACATTCGATGAAGATGAAGTGATTGTATCTTCCCTTCCACTTGATGAAGACATCCAAGCCCCTATGAGTCATGAACCTTTTGAAGAACCTGATGATGATTTATCACATAACTCTAGAAGTGAAGAAGTATTAGAGGATCCCTCGAATACGATATATCCTTTTTAAAAATGGAAAACAAATAACTTTGTAGTAAGGATCAAGCCTCTTGTAATGATGAGGTGATGGAAGAACGTGCCCATGAAGAGAAAAAAGAATCATTATGAAGCGCAACATGTTGAGTAATCATTATCCTTGTTCCCTCCTGATGAAGTTGAGGTTGTCCAGCCGTTCTCTCCTCTTGTTCATGAATTTGAAGAAGTAACTAGCCTCGGTGAATAATTTGAAGATCATGTTGAAGTCACCCCAGCCTCTTCTCTTCCTGTGCATAAAGAAAAAGAGCTAGTCATTTTCATTCATGCTAATGATCTTATGAAAGAACCTTTATATATTATTAATGATCATATAGACACATTCATATAGACTCACAGACACAGGTGGGATATTGGTTGTCTCACTTTTGATAGAGACCCTATTTACGACATTGAGGGTGGTCCTCAAGTAAAGGGGTTTGAGTTTTCATATTCAGATGACTACTTTTCATATGTATATGATTCATATGTTTGGAAGCCTGATGATGACATGATTACACATCTATTTGAGGATGCCTAGTCACATCATTTTCAGGATGATTTTCAGTCATCTCTAAGGACTCGTGATGCATATCTTTTAGGGGATGCACACTTGTTGTGTGAGGACTCCCATCCACCTTCATCCTCAATTTTGGAGGAATACCAGGATGTGGCCATATCAAAGCAATCAAAGGTTCACTCTACAAAGAGGAAGTATTTTCATATAGAGGATTTATAGGGAGATTCAAAATGGAGAGGTCATTTTTTTCTTTCTCTAGACCTGATGTAGTCCCTTACCACATATCTTCTTCGAGAATCCCTATAGTCTTCTTCTAATCTCTCATGTCCTTTCAGTATTCAACAAGTTGTGGATATTTTTGTGTGAATGAAGGTGAACCATAGTCTATATATGATAGTCCTCTTTAGATACAGGTTGATCAAGCTTCTGGATATGACTTCAGGAAGGATTCCTTGGATTATTAGAGTTGCAGATATTATTTCCAGCAAGATTTCTTCTCTCCCACCCATCTCCATGAGTTTCATGACACGATTGACTATGTATCTATTTATGCTCATGATCATTATGTGCTTGACTTATCATTATTGTTTTACATAATCAATAACAGGGGGAGATACTTTGATGGGATGATCAACTGGTTTCACTAGTTGTATGACTTCACCTGACATCATCTATCGCTTTATATTCAGGGTCCCAAGGCCCCCAGGTAAGTAAGTAGGTCATATTTCTTTCCTTGCACTTGCATATTGATTTCTCATATTAGTTTAGATTCATTTCATATTTCATTTTTATCTATTTTCAAATTGATTTCATGCTTAGTTTAGAAATTTAAAAAAAATTGCTAAAATTTTCTTTTATATATTAGTTCCCATTTGGATTTTGATGTATATGGACGAAGGGTGATAGAACCACCCTTGTTTTTATGTTTTTTTCTTTTAGTGTAGGCACGGGTCTACTAGGAGATGATGTGGTTCTCATGCACTCTACAACGATCACATGTTCCTAGGTAGGAGCTAGATGTTATCCCCATTTTGTGGGATAACTAAGGAGATGATGTCTCGAGGCCCTCAGGTTGCATATATGGAGTTCCCATATACCACATGACTAGTAGTGTCCACTTTCACATACGAAGCCCACTCTATCACCACATTCTAATCCATTATCAATGCATCCACCACACTGGATAGCTTCTGGAAGGGATATGGGTCTTTCTCCATGCAGTACAAATTAGGTATTGTGGTAGGTAATCACCCTAATATTTGAGGCATTTAAACATGTTGTATTTAAGTTGATTTTGATTATACAATGCATGCTTGGACATTATGATTTTGACCATGTTTCACCTTGGTGAGTGTCATAGACTTCCTAGTAAGTGGCCAAACTTTGGGTAAGGTTTGCAACTGGGGATCCCTTGAGGGTTTATCATACCATTCCCTACCATACTTACCATGTTCCGCTCATTTCATTCCCATCATATTGTCTTCTTCTAGGCCCTTTGACTTTAGTGAACGAACAAGGCCATGTACCCCATTTCATGGGAAGAAGGGGATGAACGACGAGAGGGATTATTGTTGGATAAAAAGATAAAACACTAAATATAGACCTTCCAGATGCTTCACCGAGGGATCCCCGAGAAAACAATGAAACACTTCTCTATAAGAAATGGGGAACCTACAAAAATAAATGATAGTGAATGTTTAAGGGGTTAGTTGGAGGATGGAAGTTCTCATCATGAACCAACCTATCATGATCATGGGTATTTAGTGGTATGGAATTACCATCATCTTGTCACCAAGCTAGGGTAGTGGTTTTCAATCACACAACTGAGAGAAAGGAGGTCTTATCATGAGCCAACCTTCTCATTTCTGTGAGGTATTTGAAATCTTATACTCCAACCTCTTATGATTGCAAATGACATCATCTTACTTTTAGGGTTTCTAATGTGTTAAAGTAAAAATTAAATAATATTATTTGGTTCAAAGGGTAAGATAAGGGTTGTTGACCCCTTATTTTATGTTTTACCCTTTCTAAGTGGACAAACTATGTTTTAAGAATTTTGTATAAATAGAGATCATGTGAATCTCATTTCATAAAATAACTCTCCCATTTGGAGAAGTACTTGGCTGAAATTTTTGCTACCCTTGGGGATTTTCTCTCTCTTTTTCATTTTGTCATGGTTTAGTTTGCTATTTGTGGAAGGAAGTGGTGCACTACCTCCTATGGAGTATTTCTCTTGCATATTGGTGGATAATTCTTGGTAAAGTAGAAGTTTATCTTGTTGATTATTACTCTAGTTGAAGGGTTTCATCTTGTTATTGTATATTTTTCTTAGTTGCAATCTTAACTAGTTGAATTTATTGGGGAGTATAAGTGCATACAAACCCACTAAGCTCATCAGTTTTTCTCTTGGAAATAATTTGTTACTTAAGGAAGTGCTAGGAGAAGTAAAAGGGCTTACACCCTTCTAGCACTTTCCTATTTATCTTTACTTGCCTTGGGGACTAATATGGTTTAGACACCCAAGGAAGTAGTATATTTAACTCACTCTTTGACTCCATAACCCAATAGTCAAGGAACTAATTATTTACTTTTTTGCATTGGAGAAATAAAACAGTGCATTAGGAAGCATGTTTTTTTGTCATTTCAGCTTTCTTCAATTTGGGTTTTGTTCCTTGTGCCTAGAGCACCTCTTAGCCACTAGGTAATCTCCTCTAAAGGGGTATTTCTTGTTTCTGTTATAAACTTTCATTTTCATACATTAGGTCTGCAGAAACCCTAACCTTCTTTCACTCATAACTTGTCTGTCAAAATTAGCTAAGAGTTTTCCACTTTTATCTACTTGGTATAGCACAAATTTTGGGTGGATTCTTTGTTAGTTTTGGTGGTTGAATTTACTTCTGTAAAAAAAAAAAAACTATAGACATAAGGCTGAAAAATATTTCTGCAAACACCTTTTATTACAACCTTATTTCAATTGCTAAAGTCTAATGCTATCTTACTTGGGTTGATCTAGATATTTCTAGTTTATCTCTTGCTCTTTCAACTAAACTTTTAGAAACTTATTTTGAAACAATCATTATCATTTGTATTGCTGATATATACTATTACTAACTACTGAAATTAGGCATATCAAGATTAAATTTATTTTCCATCGTATTCTTGAGCTTGTATTTGTTTTTTCCTTTTGTCTCGGGCAAGTACAATCAACATTTGCAAGGTCTACTACTTCTTGGAAACTTTTGGCTACCATAAAGACCTTACTCAAGCCCTTATTCACACATAGAAACTTTACATATAGGGTCATTCATTCTTACATCACATGTTCCATCTCATTCCCCCCTAGGATCCCTAGGATTCCCCCCTTGAGGTGACCACCTCACCTCTAAAGTGACGGGAACACCTACCTAAGGTGACAGTGGGTAGGTTCTCTCTTGGTTGTCACCATTTGGTGGTTGGGTTGGGATTTTCCCAACCTACAACTTGTGTGAAAACAAAGGTAAAATAGATGTGGATGTTGTAGACAAATGGTTAACCCTTCTAGAAGATTTTTTTTTTCCATAAATTTTTTGATAAAGAAAAGATTACGTTGGCACTCCTTATTGTCGTCCCCCACGTCAAATATTGGTGGGGTAATTTCTGTGAGAAAAAGACAATAGAGGAATATTCTACATTACTTTTAGTCTCACCCACTTGGGGTTCTTTCAGGGATGTTATTCAATAACAATACTACCCTATTGGAAGTTATGAAAACTTATATACAAGATGGACCACACTGCGGCAGGAAAGGGACCAAACAATGCCAAAGTTCACTAATGTCTTCCATACCTTGCGCACCAAGATGGGTATCAAATAATCAGAGAAACATATGGTTCTCAAGTACCACGACGGTCTGCATAGATGCATCCAGAAAGAAATGGAATTTCAAGACATCTCGTCCTTGGGGGTGACCTATTGATATGTTGTCAAAATTGAACAAAAGCTTAAAAAAAAGATGCAGTAGTTTGGGTCTGTGAACCCCTCACAACAGAAGTAATTCAAAGCCATCCCCAACAAGCAGAACAAAAAAAATAGAAAGGATGAACAACCTTAGGACAACCATTCTAAGCCACAAACAAATAAGGACAATGGGAAGACAAAGAGAGACAATAGGAAGTGGTTCAAGTTCCATAAGATCCCCTAGAATAACACTGTAGAATGGTGCTAAAAGAAGTCATTGGTGGCCGAGGTGAAAGCCTCTAAATCAGATGTGGGTTATGAATTTGAGTTAGAACTAGAAAAAGGGAGAAAGATCATTGACACAGAACCCAGTGCCACCATTGCTACCACCGTGATATAGAGTGGTGAACCTGATAAAACAAAGGAAGGTGAGCGCCTCTTTCATTCAAAGATGTAGGTGAAGGGTACTTCGTTGCAATTCATCGTTGATAGAGGTAGCCAAAAGAACCTCATCTCAGTAGAGGTCGTCGAGTGGTTGGCTCTGTCAAAAACACCGCACCCACAGTCATATTCCATTAGATGGCTCCACCAAGGGAGTGATCTCTACATTAGCCAACAGTTTCGCCTACCCTACAACATCAAGACCTTCAAAGATGAGTTATTTTATGATGTCGTTCCCCTTGAAGTTTGTGATTTTATTTTGGGGCAACCTTATTTTTGGAAACATCATGTCGCATATGATTCTAGGCCTCATAATTTTATTATTAGTTTGGATAGGATACCCAAGGTATTCCCACCTACTACCATTTCCTTGATCACTTCCAAGCAGTGCAGGAAGGTCAGCTCTCAGACCGAGAATTTTGTCTTCTTTGCTATTCTCGCTCAAAGTGAGTGGAAGTTTGAAGCCATATCCATGGCCTCTATGACAGGTCTCTCCATGCAGCAAAAGTAAGGGGATAAGGTCGTGGAAGAAAATAAATACATCTTCTCCTGGCCCACTAGAGTACCTCTACACTATCAGATCAATAATTCAATTGATTTGACCCCTAGCGCACTACTACCAAATGGGATAGTCTATCGTTGCTCTTTGTCAAAAAATGATTAAATCAAGCATTAGATCCAAGAGTTTCTTGAAAAGGGGCACATCTAACCAATATCATCATCTTTTGGAATCCCAATCATGCTTGTGCAGAAGAAATATGGGACCTGGTGACTATGCATTGATTATCGGGCCTAAATAAAATTATAGCCAAGAACCAGTACCCAATTCCCCAAATTGAATATCTCCTTGACCATATAAAGGGGGCCAAATACTTCAGTAATATTCATCTGAATTCCGGCTACCACTAGGTCAAAATAGAGTAGATCGATGTATGGAAGATTGCCTTCAAGTTCAAATAAGGTCTTTTTGAATGGATGTTCATTCCCTTTGGTTTGAAAAATTCCCCAACAAATTTCATGAGGATGATGGACAATATCTTGTGGCCTTTCACCAATTATTTTTTGGTGGAGTATTTGGATGACATCCTCATATTCAACCAGAGTTGGGCGGAACACTTGTAGCATATTCAAAAGGTTCTACACACTCTGCAGCAACACAAGCTATATGAAAATTTGGAAAAATGCTCCTTTGGGATGAACATGGTCCAGTACCTAGGATACATTGTTTATAAGCATGGGGTGCATGTCGATCTAGCAAAAATGAAGGTCATTCGTGACTGGCCAGCCCCAACCACACTCACTTAGCTTCATAGCTTCTTATTCCTTGCCAATTTCTATCGCATGTTCATGTTTGGATTCCCCCACATTGCATGGTCCTTAGCCAAGTGACCAGGCGTGGTGGGAAGGAAAAATTCATGTGGGGCCAGTTGCAACAAAAAGCGTTTGATGATTTGAAGCAACACTTTTGCTCAGCCCTGGTGCTCTCATTACTCGACCTTCAATAGCCTTTTGATATTGAGACATATTCTTTAGACTATGTTGTGGGAACAATTATCACTTAGCACAGACATCCCCTAGCCTATCATAGTGAGACACTATCAGATATCGTCCATTAGTACCCCATCTATGAAATATAAATGTACCCCATTATACAATCCTATCGCCAATGGAGGCATTACATTCTCAGGAAGGAGACAGTCATACACAATGATCATAAGCATTTGCAGTTCATACAGGCACAAGGAAAATTATAGAATGATCGCCATCAAAATTGGTCCACATACTTGCAGTAGTTACATATCAACATCAAGTATAATATATGGAGCACCAACCACATCGTTGAGTGCCTTAGTCTGGCTCCATTTGTAGCACTAACCATGGTGATACACTCCTGCAGACATGAGACCTCTAGATGGCCCCAACTCTACAAGATAGATCCTGACTTCACCACTACCTACCATATGTTGGGAACAAACACAGTTGTCACTAATTTCCATCTTCAAGGAAAGTTGTTGTGCCATATGAACTATCTCGGTGTCCCATAAAGCAAGCGAGCGAAGATGATTTGGGAATCTCACTAAATTCATGTGGCAGGACACTTCGACGTAGAAAAGACAGTGGAAGTGATGCAACAACATTTCTATTAGACGAAACTTCAATAGGATGTGAGAAAGTATATCAGGTCCTGCATGGCCTATGCCATTACTGAACTGGCCATTAAGACACAAGGCATGTACACCCCTTTTAATACTCCCAGTAGGCCCTGGGAATCCATCTCTATGGAATACATGTCAAGATTTCCTTCAACCCAGTAGATAAATGACTATGTTTTGTGGTTGTTGATCAATTTTCTAAGATGGCGATTATGGCCTCCTACAAGAAGAGCATCACAGTGGAGGCTACTTTCAAGCTCTTCTTCGAACAAGTGTGGGTACATTTTGGGATACCACAAACCATCATATCAGATAAGGACAATCATTTTCTCATCACATTTTGGTCGATCCTCTAGCTATGGCTAGACACCAAGCTCACCAAATCCACTTCCTTCCACCCCCAAACGGATGGCCAAACCGAGGTCTTCAACATGATGATCATGCATATTGCGCATGTAAAATTCCAATCATCCACACACATGGGATGAGAGTCTTCCATATGTTCAACATAGTTACAATAGACCCATACATGGCTAAACCGACCACTTCCCCTTTCAGGTGGGGTTGGGATTTCAACCATTGGGTCCCATGTATGTTTCACTACCCCTTGCGTCCACACATACAAAATCATCCCATTCTCAAAACAAATCTGAAAAAGCCATCTGGTTCATTGAACGAATCCATCACATCCAACAACGGGTTCAAGGTATTTTTTACAAGTCCAATGCCAAGTGCAAGCAGTGCCATGGGATTCAAGGTATTTTTCACAAGTCCAATGCCAAGTGCAAGCAGTGCCATGGTCAACAACAAGTTCCACACAAGTTTCAGATGGGAGATAAAGTTTGGTTTCACTTGCAGAAAGAACACCTTACAAGACCCCATCAGAAGCTTCGTCTAGTCCGCTATAGACCTTACACCATCACCAAGGCTATGGGTGACAATTATT
>JASDQU010099859.1:66289-76949 GCA_032191745.1 Picea mariana
TCCAATGCCAAGTGCAAGCAGTGCCATGGTCAACAACAAGTTCCACACAAGTTTCAGATGGGAGATAAAGTTTGGTTTCACTTGCAGAAAGAACACCTTACAAGACCCCATCAGAAGCTTCGTCTAGTCCGCTATAGACCTTACACCATCACCAAGGCTATGGGTGACAATTATTTTGAGCTCAACATTCACCCCTTCCTTGGCTTGCACCCTATGTTTAATGTGGATCTCCTTCAGCCAAACGTTCTACCATTATTGGACACCTCAAAGATAGCAGAATAGTTGACACCGATAGAGCTCAACCATGAATGAATGGAACACACATCCACTAATCATATCATGGACACATAGGTCAAGGGAAGTTGCCTATAGAAGCTTCATATTTATCGTGTTTTCAAAGAGGGGCATCTCTTGCACCAAGGCAAGTGGCTCACCTGGGGCTAAATTCAACAAACATTTCCTCATCTTATGGGAGGACTCAAAAAAATGGAGACCATTGGTTCCTAATGGGTTAGGATTGATATAGGTGGATATTGGTGGCCACCCACCTCTTCCAACTAGCTCACATACAATTTTCATCTTGGCAGTTTTTTCTAGATTTCCAGGTCCTAAACTTTCAGGGTCATTTTGAGGACCTAAACTACGTATTTTGGGCTCGCCACATTCATACTTTAGACAAATTCCAAGTGTGTTTTAAACATGTATTTATCATATAGACCTTTCCAATAGGCTATCATGTGCCTAAAACGAAGATCGTATGAAAAAGTTACGACCCCAGGAAATTGATGTACCAACTTACACCACCGGGGCCCACATGAATTTTGGTGCTTCATCTCCTAGGGTTAGGTTTTTGGATGTCTAGGGTTTTTTATTACTTCTTGATGCTAAAACGTCCTGGAGGCATCATTGTAATGTACTCAAGTGAATGCACATAGACACCGCATCTCTTCTYAGGGATTAGCTACCACCATTCGAGCAACATTGTTTCATTCTGCATTTTACAATTTTAACAGATTTGTTTATTGAACAGAAGTTAAGTTTCATTGTATCTGTGTTATTTTTCATTGTATCTCTATTTTATTGTTATATATATTTGTTTCATTTCGTTTCGATCATAAATATGGATCAAATAACTACGAGAACATAGCACGTGATTGTATAAGAAGTATGATAAAGTCTCCTAAACAAAAGATGGAAGAAGATGTTCTTACCAAACATAGAGAAGAATACACCAGAGTGTAGAAAAGGAAGAAAGAAGAACTGAAGAAGGAATAATGTGGACTTTCACTTTATGATCAAAATGAAGGGAACCAATGATACATTGACAATGGATGCTCAAAACACATGACAGGGGACCAGACCAAGTTTGTCACCTTGAAGGAAGGAAAATGAGGCAGTGTTACTTTTGGAGATAAGGCTTCTGCAAGGATAGTTGGAAAAGGTATGATTAGTCTTGATAATGGAAAGAGTAAGACAATAAATGTATTGTATATTGAAGGGTTAAATTGCAATCTTCTAACTGTCATCCAAATGTGTGATCAAGGTTACAATCTCTAACAAATGAAAATAGAACCTCAAGACATGTATACATACTCGATAAAGTCAAAGGAATTCTTTTTTGTATGGAAAAATACATCTTTCATATCGTCAGTAAAGGGAAGCACAAGATCAGGGGGAGTATCTCTTTTCCATTGATGTCAAAGGGGGGGAAGTTTCAAATAGAGGAATAATTGCATACAGAAGGAGAGTTACAGGCATGGGAAGTATTACATAATTGACTAAGGGGTTCCATCAATGACCAAAGGGGAGCTTGTTGTAAATATTTTTGGCATTGATTTCAAATATGGGGGGATCCTACAAGATGTACAATATAAATATTACAATACTACAGATGCCCAATATAAATATTGCAATATGGAGATTGTTGAAAGTATTATTTTTGGTCAATTTGGATACCCTATCCTTGAAGGTATTTTTACCCTACATACCTAGCTCAAATGGGAGCACAATTTATATGGTTGGAAAGATTATTTCGAGACCTTTACAATTGTATATGGAATTCAATCTAACTCATTATGAATGAGGAGATATGAATTTTTTTGGTCGACAACCCAACCAGAAAATTGAGGTCGACTCAGCCAGTCTTTACAAGTCGGCCCAGAAAGTGGGGATATAATTACTATAAATATAGGATATATTTCTCATTTTTAGAGAAACCAAGCAAGAGATCAAGTCGGATGTGTGCTAAAGGTGTTGGTGTGTGTCTTTGGGATCTAGAGTTGAGCTAGATAAGTGTAAGGGAATTTCGATGGGTCTTTCTTATTCTCAAGGTATGTTAAAAGGTTGTGATGTTGTTGTGTTCACTACTGTGAGGTTGTGATGTTGTTGTATGAACTACTATGAGGTTGTGATGTTGTTGTGATATTTTGATGTTATTGTGTGCACTATTGTGAGGTTTTGATGTTTTCGTGAGGTTTTTATGTTGTCGTGAGTAGATGTTTTTGTCAGTGGATGTTGTCATCAATGATTACATTATGGGAATGATTCCATGAGACTTGTTATCGTTTGAAGGATTGTCTGTAAAATGAAGCATGCATGTGAATTCAGAAGTATTTTGTGTATGAGAATCATGGATTAGTTTCTATACATATATTATTGATTTGGTGCATAGTTGAGGAGATTGGTGTCTCCGGTAGGTTGGTGCCTGCATCTTGTTGAGTTGGTGCATAGCTAAGGATATTGGTGTCTCCAGTAGGTTGGTGCCTACAATATTTGTAACAGTAGGTTGATTCCTACAATCTTTGTAACATGAGGTTGGTGCCAACAGATAATCATAAAGATATGTTTTTTTGTTTTCTCCCACAAGGGTTTCCATGTCAAACTATGTGCATTGTGATTATTATTTCTCAAATAATGAATGATTGATGAATGGTTAAATAAATTAAAATATATATTATATTGATTCACCCCCCCTTAGTATAAAAATATAATTTCAACAATATTCATAGACATTGATCTACTAGAGACATCAATCCCCGTCACTAAGCACCAACTTAGCAAGAGACACCAATCCCAATCGCTAAGCACCAAATTAGCAAGAGACACAGACCTCTAATCTTCACCAACCTTCACCAAGTTTGATTCCTATTTCTTCCTTCACTAGGTCTTCTTATTTCTTCTTCCTTTACTAGATCTACTCATTGCTTCTACCTTCACCAAGTATTCTCACTACTTATGCCTTTAACAGGTCTGACCAAAATTGCAATTTCCAAATGGCAACTTTCCCAACTTGTTGTTTTGGGTCTATTCCCAATTTTGCATGCCACATATCCAATTTTGAAAACATGAATCTAAAAATGTTATCTGAGGTACTTTTGTATGTCTCGTTTGTCTCTACAAAATCTTAAGGTATGAAACATCCCATATAATAAGTTATATCAAAAGTTCCAAGATGACTTTTTGAAACTAATTTCAGGAGCATTCAGGAAACCTAAATTTAACAGAGCATATCTCTGAAAGTGTAGAGAACCACAATCTCATATTTTTACCACATGTATACCAATATCTCTCCTTTGTCTATGCAAAATAATAGGGTCGGAAACATCACAGAAAACAAGTTATAGAGAAAGTGATAAGATGACTTGTTTGAAAGTGATTTCAGGAGAATTTGGAAAGCCTAACTTCCCCATAGCATGTCTCCAATATAGTAAACCAAAATATGATATTTTTACCACATGTACACCAAAATCTCTCCTTTGTCTCTGCAAAATATCAGGGTCTAAAACATACCAGAAAATAAGTTATAGAAAAAGTACCAATCTGACATGTTTGAAACTCATTTCATGAGCATTCAGGAACCCTAACTTCCACAGGTCATATCTCTGAAAGTATAGAGAAAAAAAATATGACCACTTGTACACCAAGAGCTCTCCTCTGTCTCTGAAAAATATGAGGGTTTGAAACATCACGAAAAATAAGTTATAGCAAAATTTCTAAACTTACCTAATTTTACCACATGTACACCAAGATCTCTCCTCCATCTCTTCCAAATTTCAGAGTCTAAAATGTTCTAGAATTCTTTTTATCTAAAAATGTCAAGATGACCTGAAACTGATTTCACTATTCAATCTTTGCTAATCCATTTTTCAAACACTAACTTTCTCTCAGTGCTTTCTCTTTTTATACCTTTTCATAACCCTTCATGAAGGTACATGTCCATCAATTAAATAATTAATTCCCAATACCATGGGAAAATACCCCAAACACATGGGTTTCAAATCAACATCATAACATTAATTACATCATTAATCCCTTGAAAACAATGACAATAATTCCAACATCGGTACATGCCTAGTTGAGTGGAAGGAAATCATCGACATTGAGAAAGAAAATGACGAAACCGTCTCTCTCGAAATATGTTGAGTTGTGTTGAATATCCCACATTGACCCTCCCCAACTAGACCAAGAGCAGACTCACTACCTTTGATTCCAACCTCATTTGTGTAGGTCAAACCAAAATAGAAGAATCAAAGGGGTATTTTCCCATATATCACTAGTAGACAAAACCAGGGAATTTAATTGTCAATTCCTTGAATTGAATGAGAAAATGTGAGAACTGCGGAGGCCACATGTCATCCATCCCTACATGACCTATAACTATTGTTTCAATATTAAATCTAGTTGGGTTGTGCACCATAGATTATTAAGATATATGAGAGGTGCTTGGAACCCTATTTTTAAACAAGGAACCTTGCCTTAGTGTTGATGTCACCTTATCCATGTAATATGATTCAACATTGAGTTCCAATTTGATATGATAGAAGAAAATTTTGTTGAAGTATAATGCAAGTCTCCTAATATGTTGAACTAGAGAATTTGTTTTTCTCCCCCGAGGATTGTCTTGTTCCTTAACAACTCTAATAACCAACAATGAGTCTCCCAACATTTCCAAGATTTTGATTCCTTCATCCTTGGGAATGACGAGGTTTCATCATAAGGAATAGGCTTCCAAAATATTCTTAGATATGTTCCCAAGCCCCAAAGCATAATTTACTATCTGATTTCCTTCAAGATCTTAAATAGTCGCCCCTGCTCCTACCACCCCTAGGTTGTTTTTGGAAGATCCATCAAAGAAGATCATGTTAGAGTGTTGTTGAGTATTCCAGGCTAATAAATCCAATGGTTGCGTCCTTATCATCCAATATGGTTTGCAAAGGTCCATGTTTCACTTGGAAAGGGAGTTGTATTGAACTATATTGAATTGAGATACCCAGGAGTTTTATAAAATTTCCATCTCTTGATCCAGGGATTTAATCCTTTCTTGCATATTTTCATATAATAATGAAACGATTTTAGTTGTTTTTTGAATTGGTTCACTCATTTCAATATTGAAAATATTTTTATTTCTAGCAAGTCAGGTTTTCTAACATGTGAATTTTGGTAGCTCTTCCCATACCTTTAGTAGATTCACCTTATGCTTCAAATTCCCTTGATACATGGAATTCCATTGGGAAAACAATTTTTAGCAAGATTGATGCTACCTAAATCTATGATGAATACCCTATAACACATGTTCTCAGACTTCTTCATAGTCATTGCATTCAATAAATAAATAAATAAATGAGTGATTGTTTCTTCTATAGTGGTGCACAAAACGCGACTATGATGGGCCAGCTATTCCTATTTTATTGAGATTATCTATAGTAAGAGTTTTCCCATGTGCCATAATCCAGCTAAAAATTTTGATCTTAGGTATCCTGTTACTACTCCAAATTTCCTTACAAATTGAATCTTAGGGAGGAAAAGGAGATGACTCTAGTTTTACAAGATATATATCCTTCACAGAGAAGGTCAAGTCCCCCCATMCMATTATATCCTTATCATTTGTATTTATAGGGGCACAACTAGACAACGTTTGAACAAAAAGYATCACACAAGGGGAGCAAGCGGTTTTGGGGGTGCTCCAAGGTTCTATCTAGTCTAGTTCCTAATGAATTCATCCTATTATGAGATATCATATAGGGTTTGAAAATTATGAATTTCCATCCAAGCCTTTAGAGGTGACAATTCTTCCTTGAGGGACAGTTTGGGATTCCCATCAATATTTTCCTCCCATATCTTGACCATTTTCCCATTTCCTGGCACCCAAGTGAGATTCTTTGTAATGAGAGGGATAGMTTCTTTCAAAATATGTTGAATTGGGAATCCTTTAACCWATTTTAATGGGAGTTCTACACATATTAACATGGATCCTTTGTATTTTTTTTTCCATAGAACCTTTTTCTACCATTCCAAATTTTCAGAAATTATCCTCCACGACATATTTTCCCCCATTACCACATTCATCAATGTTGGTCTCTTATTCCAAGTACTCCTTGATCCTTTGGGTTTCTGACCATTTTCCAATTGAAAAGACGATATTTTTTCTCCTTGGATCGACCTCATTTTCATAGAAATTTCATGATATGCATTGAGATCCGGTTCGTGATGAATTGGGGTACTAAGAGGGTAGAGCATTGATAAAGTGGGAGGGATGATAACACTTCCTTGATTAGAAACACCCAAATGACTAGGTTTATCCATTGAGAGCCCCATTGATCAAATTTAGAGTTAAATTTTTCTATAATACCATTCCAAACCTGAGAGGAGGATCTACTGAAGGAGATGGGGATACCCAAGTATTGAAAATAGGTCTAGTTCTCAGCCAAGGGAAACAAAAAAAATTCTAGAGATTTTTCACATAATCTGTAAATTCTTTTCCAGCCATATATTTGACATTTCTTTCTATTTATAGAACCTCCAAAAGAATCTATAAAATTTCCCAATATTTATTTGAAACACATGGATGTGATTTGGGAAGCTCCACCCATTAACAACATTTTGTTTGCAAATTGACAATGTTTTTTTTTAGTCCTCTAACCATATGCACCCCTGGAAGATTCCCCACTATCCTTTCAAATTCCAATTTGTGGCTTAAAGAGTCAGTCAAAAGGATAAAAGGTAAGGGTGACAAAGGACACCCTTGTCTCAACCCCCTACTACTTTGAAAAAAAGAGGAAGGTCGACTATTAATGAGGGGGGGAATCCACAACAAGCTAATGCATGAGGATACCCACTAAATAAAAGACAATATGAAACCAATTTTTTCCTGAAAAGAAATAGAATGCATGACAAGGTCAAAATCGTTGGCCATGTCCAACTTTATTACCATTCCTTTTTCCCCATTGCTTGACTAGAATGTATGGCTTCCTGCACTAAAACATTGTTATTGAAAAATTGTTTATTTTACATGAAGACACACTACTACATATGTTTTTGAAAAAATCCACCTTACCGTTGGACATTACCCATTATTTCTCAAAATTTCGTTTATTTTTTTCTTGGTCCCCCAACATTTGTTGGACCTACGACATAGTTTAGTATTCATCGCATTTTCAAATTGTATTCGATGGTTTTCAATACTAATGAAATCACCATCGTGACCAACCATTGCCCCATAGCCTACCTTTGTGGCACCTACATGGCACTTCCATGTCAGCAAATTTTTATGTCATAGGTGTGTTTGGCACCTAATTGGGCCTTAATTATTCTAGCTAGAGGGATAAAAATGTTTGTCACGGGATTATTATTCCTGCATTGTCTCAATCAATATGTCAATTGTGTTTTCTATGATGGATAAAAGTGTTCGGCTCAGGCTAATTATGCATGTGTTGTCTCGATTGAGACATCAATTATGCCTGCTATGGGGGATAAAAATGTATGGCATGGGATAATTATGCCCACTTTTCCTCCAGATGTCAATTAAATGTGTGTTGGCACAGGGGGCACACCCAGGGTTCAACACTACACCAGTGCACCAACAAAACCCTAACTACCATCCCTTTCGGCAACACCTGCGAAGTAGATGAAGTCTCACCCGAGGTAGAGGAAGGGATGGTTGCAAGACTCAGATGTTTGCAACCTTAGCTGGGACACAGATTTTTGATTCTAGCACTTAACAGAGCACTCAGCAGTTAACATTCATCAATAACCAGTCTTAGTTACAGTGCAGTTAAACCCTAATTACAGAGTATCACAGTACTCATTCAGAGCTAAGGTATTTAAGCACTAAGCATATGTACATGAGTCATATATAACATTCATCCATATTATTAAGCACTAAGCATCAATAGATCATTAATATATATTAAAGCACTAAGAAAGTAAGCACAAAAACACATCAATAAATCGCACAAATCATAGAAACACAACATGTACGTGGTTCACCCCCACCCTGGGGCTACGTCCACCAAATATTCTCTTCTTTATTATCCTTGGTCAAGCTTCTTATAGGCACATATCATCCAAGTTATACTCCGCAAAAGATAGGAGATCTGCACGCATTCTTCCAGATCCTCCTTCTTCTTACTAGGGTACAACACCAAGCCTTCACACAGTCTCTTACAGTTACTTGCACTAGCCTTGCAAGCCTCACACAATATGCGCAAAGCACTTAAAACTCTTGATCACATAGATCCAACTCTATCTCTTAGCACATTGGCCTACCACCTCTCTCTTTCCCCTAATTACATCACTTAGCTACTTATTTATACATTACAAAATAGGCCTAAATATGGGTAAACCCATGGGCCGACATCCCATACCCATTACATAATCATGAATCCCAAAAAGGGCCCTAAAAGGGGCCGAGATCCCACGATATCCACTTTGTCTTGTGTTATGCCTTTGATAGCTGTCAAAGTCCCAAAATTAGATCAAACATGACCAAGAATCCTCAAAACTTGGTCAAGGGCCAACATTCCCCCAACACTCACTTGTGACTCGTACCGAGTCACTCTGATCTGATTAGTTCTGCTTCAAAATCCTCAAGCTTAGCCTGAGCTGCTTCGACTTATTGTTGTGCCATGGCCTCCTATTCAACGAACTCTTGGATGATGGCTTCGTTGGCAGGTCCCTCTAGGCGATGTTCAGTTGCAGTGATGAATTTCTCCAGTTCCTCCCCTTGGCCTTCAATCTCTATGAACAGTTGGTAAGCCTCATCCTGTATAGGTTGGAGCCTCTGAGTTACTTGCATAACTATGCTCTGAATAGTGTGGACCTGTTGTTGAGAAGTTTTCTTCTCTTAGGATCGCTTCATTCTTTCCACAGCTGATAGGGGCTTCAAGTGCGCCTATATTGTCTCTGTTTGCTGCTTCACTTCCTGTAATTGTGAGTCCATTGCCTTCAATTATGGATTCTCAGTGAGTCTCTCATACGTCTGGGCACTACGATTAGTCGGTTTCTTGCATTCCATTGTAAGGGTTTTTATTCTTTCAACTGCGCTTTGAGCAATTGTTTCTCTTTGATCCCTTACATCCTGCGGGGTGTCGGGTACGGTGCAGAGCTCTAAGTCTACTATTCATTGTTGTAGTTGTTGGATAGCTTCTATGAGCTGCTCTACTTGATGTGTGACTTGGTCTTCTGCCTGTGTTTCTAATCCTATCACAGAGTGGAGGGATCTATTGACTGCTTCTTTCACTTTGAGTTGCTATGTGAGCAACCATTATTTTTCTTAGCGTATCTAAGATTTCTCTTCTTCAAACTTTGACTAGAGAGAAACCTTCTCTTGTTCTGCAACTCTGTGTTTTTCTATGATTACGCCTTGCACTTGCTTCAAGGACTGAGTGGCTTGTTCTGTTTCTTATTGAGAGTGACGAAGGCGAGCTTCAACTGCATCATCTAGTCGGCAAAGTTGGGTTGGCTCATCTCCCAACTCTGGTTCTCCTGATGGCAGGGGCACAGTGGACACTGTGCGGTTGGACTGAAGAGCCTATTATACCCCTAGAAATTCGAATTTAATTTTTTGGTACATTTCCTCCTACTTAACTTATTGTTTCTCCATGATTTCTAGCGAAGCATCTTTTAGGGCTGCTATGTTGAAGTCAAAATCGTCGGTAGTGAGAACAGTCTTCATATTGGTCACAGTGGCTTTTGATTTCTTCTGGGAAGAAGGTTTCAGGGGAGTAAACCTCCCCTTCTTTAGGGGATCGGTCTCATATCTAGGTGGCGTTACTTTGCCTTGCTTCTATTTAGATAATTTTCCATTTATCTCTGCTACTTCATCATCATCCCCTCGGTCAGGTGATACTAAAGTAGTCTTTTTTGAGCCACTGCTTAAATCTTGGACCTCTTTGGTCTTCTTCGTTTTGCTGGGTCCGTGTGTGTCATGTTATTTGTGCATGGTCTCTGGGCTGTCAGGGTCAAATATATCTACAGGGTCTACTAGAATAAGGAGGTATGTCGATCAGTCCTTAGTGATCTCCTCAAGGTACTCTTCTGTGACTTTGTAGTATGACTAAATTTTCTCCTTATGTTCATCGGCTCGCACTGTAATGTAGATGAAGTGTCGATCTGCGCAGAATTTTATCAAGGGTCAGAACCTCTGTAGGGTGTTCAAATTCATGCGAGGTTCATCTTCGATGGATCTCTTTAGCTGAAGGTAATATGTGTAAAAAATAGCATTTGACTGCCACTGTTTGTTCATATCACTCGAGTACCAGAGTGTGATGAACTTTGCAGCAAGTGGCTCGAATGGTTTAATATCCGAAAAGGTAGAACCTTCTGACATATCCCAGGCAACAAAAGCGATGAGGATCAAAAGCCAGCTAAAGTGAAACTTGTA
>JASDQU010099859.1:78883-101559 GCA_032191745.1 Picea mariana
TTTTACATGCATATACAGAACAGTACCGGTTAGTACAGAGTAGTACCGAGTACCGACAGAACAGAGTAGGGTATAGTAGCTCTTTCCAGTGAGTTTCCTTTAGCAGTTCAGAGAGTAGCTTGGCATCTTTTAAACCCCCTCTTCAACCCTGCGTTTCCTGTGTTGGTTCCTCTAAGTCTACCTTCCCGGGTTGACAATTAAATGTTGATTTACATGGTATATCTGCAGCTCGACAGTGGTTATACTATTTCCAATGGCTATATTTATTCTCCATGGCGAAGTGCCATGTGACGTTGTTCTGATATCCCAACAAAGTTCCAAGTTTTCAAATTTTCCTTTTGCAAAGTTCCCTCTGGAACCTTCTGTAACTTTTCAATCTTAGCTCTCTTCTTACTTAGTTTTCGGGACTTCTTTCTAGTGAGCTTCGTCTCGGTATTCCTTTTTCCATTATGATTCTTATCTTCTTTTGGTAGAGTAAATTCACACTGGTGAGATTCTTTCCTAGAAATTAAGGGTAATACTTCATCTGTATCTGGAATAGGTACTTCAGCCTTCTGTGGGTCTTCTAGTGTTCTTCCCACTTCGACATCCAAGTCTCTGGTTTTAAATAGCTTTTATTGGTTCTCATGTTCTTCAATCAAGTGTGTGATCCTCCTAGTCATGAAATCTTTCAATTCTTTCTTCTTTTATTCGAAGACATCTTTTTCTTTCTTTCTGGCTTCATCTCCTTCAATCCAAGGTTTTCCTAGGAACATAGAAAATGGAGCGTTGTTCTCAATAAATTTAACAACTTCAAATTATTCCTCCGTCAAAGTTCCATGAGCACTTATAGATATCTGGGTAAGTCTTCCACATAGGGTTATCAGTTTTCCTCTGAATAATCCTATTCCTCCCAATGAAGGAATCATAGCAGGATCCCCTAAAACTTCCCAAGTTATTTATGTCATGATATTCACCTGTGTTTCCTCATCTAGAACACAATCAATGTTGAAGTATCCTATTCTTGTTTCAATGCACTCTTTTTCTTTGAAGATCTCTGATAAGCTGATATGTCGGTGGTCAGTTAGGGTTTCTTTCATCTGTAGCAATACTTTTTTTGATTCTTTCTGGGGTTTTGTCATGGTTTCAGTTGCTTGACCTTTCTCATGGTCTTCTTGTCTCATATTCATCCTTTCAACCTTAGCAATCATTCAAGGGAAATCCAATACTTCATGGTCCATAGATTTGCAACATAGGCAACTATGTCTTCTACCAGGAAATTCCTTAGCAAGATGTCCTGGTCTTATGCAACTATAACAAAGGGTTAATCCTCTCTTTCTCTTAAATGATCCCCATCCTCTCCTGTACTGTGCACTAGGATCATGGTAGATAACCTGCAAAAAATTATTTCTAGGATCCTACATCCATTTTTTAGTCTAAACATTCTCTCTATGCATAGGTATAACATATCTTTCACTATTCTTATCAAATCTACTCATATCAAATCTTCTTTCTTCTATCAGTTCCCTAGTTTTAAAGCTAGGAAAAATCTTATCAAACATACCTAGATCCATACTTTAGAAACAAAAATTTCCACTAATCTTATCTTCCGCAGAGAACAGAGGTTCTAGATCTAAAACTTTTCACTATTCTTACCTCTATCAGAGTACAAAGCGTTCATATCTTACCTCTTTTCTTCAGGTCGGAATTATTTTCTTAGCACAGAGCTTCACAGATCGAGTAGAATACTGCACACTAGAGCGACATATCTACACACAGATATTTCACAATTTCAGGTCAGATCTTCGCACAAAGCTTCTTTTTCCTCAGTTCCCAGCAATCACAATTTCAGGTCCCGAAAACGAAACCATTTGTTGGCACAGGGGCAAACCTAGGGTTCAATGCTACAACAACACACCAACAAAACCCTAACTACCGGCCCTTTAGGCAACACCTGTGAAGCAAATGAAGTCTCACCTAAGGTAGAGGCAGGGGTGGTTGCAAGACTCATATGTCTGCAACCTTAGCTGGGACACATATCTATGATTCTAACACTTAACAGAGCACTTAGCAGTTAACATTCATCAATAGCTAGACTTAGTTACAATGCAGTTAAACCCTAATTACAAAGTATCACAGTACTCATTCAGAGCTAAGGTATTTAAGCACTAAGCATATGTACATGAGTCAAATCTAACATCCATCCATATTATTAAGCACTAAGATCAACAGATCATTCATCTATATTAAATCACTAAGCAAGTAAGCACAAAAACACATCAATAAATCGCACAACTCATAGAAGCACAACATGTACATGGTTCACCTCCACCCTGGTTCTACGTCCACCAAATCTTCTCTTATTTATTATCCTTGGTCAAGCTTCTTACAGGCACATAGAATCCAAGTTCTACTCCACAGAAGACAAGAGATCTACGCACACTCTGCTAGATCCTCCTTCTTCTTACTAGGGTACAATGCCAAGCCTTCACACAGTCTCTTACAGTTACTTGCACTAGCCTTGCAAGCCTCACACAGTATGCACAAATCACTTACAACTCTTGATCACATAGATCCAACTCTAGCACTTAGCACATTGACCTACCAACTCTCTCTTTCCCCTAATTACATCGCTTAGATACTTATTTATACATTACAAAATAGGCCTAAACATGGGTAAACTCATGGGTCGACATCCCATACCCATTACATAATCTCAAATCCCAAAAAGGGCCCTAAAAGGGGCCGAGATCCCGCGATCTCTGCTTCATCTTGAGCTCCTCTTTTGATAGCCTATTGAAGTCCCAAAATTAGGTCAAGCATGACCAAGAATCCTCAAAACTTGGTCAAGGGCCAACAACGTGAATGGACAAGAGATATGATTACTAAGTACACATATTAATGGATGAACATAGTACAGATTAGAGGTTTGCATGATGTGGGCATGTTGGACGATACCTAACCTAGATCAGTTATGCTTCTAGATAGGCTATGAGTGAATTTCAAGTTAGATGTTGGTTAATTTGACCTCTGAAGTCATATGATGGTTGGTCTTGACTAGTATTTTCATGTCCCATAATTACCCTTTGTATCACGAAGGGACAGTAGTGCATGGAATAATGAGTATCTCGTTGATTGGTTAAGTATGTGTAATCAAAGTTCCTCAGGGGTTTGTTAGGACATTGAATCCATTTATACATTAAAAAATGCAAGTTAAAAAACATAAAATTGTGATTTTTCCTAGATTTAGATCACCATATTCAGGTGAAAATGTCAATTAAGTGTAGAACATTTAGACTACACCACCATGGGAAAAACTTGGGAAGGCTTCATGTGGTTGACTCAAAGGTCATAGTATTGCACCCATATGCATATGGTGCCACCAGTCAAGAAGAAGCACTCCACATCAATGTCAATGGTCCAAGAGGCCACAAGATAGAGAAAGGGGGAGTCTCCAGCAACGGGGGGAGGACCAAAGAAAATGGAGAACATCTTGAGGGGAGGAATCAATGATGCCAACAATTTCAAGGGAATGTGATAGTACAAGGAGATGGAAGACAAAGTAGTTTGTGAGAAGGAATATGTCCAGGTTGGTCGAGACAAATGGGCATTGAAGGTGTTTGACCCATGTATATGATACCATGGTAGTTTCTTAGGAACAAGGCCACAACAATTGGTAAACATATACCTTTTTGGTATCAATCATGTCCATCCCCACCATAGTATTTTTCCTTGAGCTCGTCCCCAATACTTCCCCTACTATCTTCCCAACTAATGGTGCACCCTCCATATCCATAATGCATTCAGTATATTCTATTAGAACCTTCAATGCACTACCAATTTTGGAACCCATTGGCACTATAATATGCTTCAGTACCCACCCACGGTGTGAAGCTAGTGACTGGATAAAATGCCATCTTGAGTATCGATTGCAACAGATGATTGGATACAACAAGGCGGAGTGTGCCTCAAGTACTAAGAATCACCTCAAAGTTGTAACATCTAGCTGGAGGAATTGTGAATACATGTAAAGTTATTTATGATCCACTTATGTAAGAGACCTATGGGTCACTGATCCGAAATTGGATCCAGAAGCCTGACAGGGCTTAAAAATGCTCAAAAATCAAAGTGCTTGGAATGCAATGAAACCAGCACCATTGCATCGGTCTCATCTTCCTGATTCCGGTGGTATATTTACTTCATCAAACGGGCTCCGTATGCGGAAGATATCGCATTCTGTCCAAAAAGCCAAACAGGAAAAAAAAAGGGGATGACTGTACAGTCTGTATAGTCCATGTGGCATGCTGACTGTACAAGCCGTACGGTCTATACAGATGACGTGGTAGTTCCAGGAGGTGACACATGGTAGAGCATGACAGGCTGATTTGGCATATGGGAAGACAGTTGGGCCAATCCATGGGTGACACGTGTCACCACTGTAAGGGTGACATGTGGCGCAGATGACGTTAGCAGGTACGATGGCAGACACGTGGCAGGGTTGAAAGGGCAGACACGTGGCAGACACATAGGATGACATGTGGCAGGCTGACAGGGTAGTACGACATTTGACACATGGCAGGTGATGTGGACGAATCAGCGATCGACATTTGGCATGTATTGGTTGGTTGTTGAGGTGCCACGTGGCCCAGTCATGGGCTGCCACATGGCACCCTATGGTTGGCTCTTTGGTTTATGTAAAATTTGTTGGCGTGCATGGGAGTCGAACCCCCGACCTCCCCTAGTGTAATGGACTGGCAGGACCGGGCTAACCGCCCAGCCCGTACGTGGTTCTTGTTATATAAGTGGCAGAGTTTATATTTGAATTTGTTTTAAGTGCTCGTCGATGGGGGAAAGGGCCGGGGCTTAGCCCCAGCCCATGGTTTCAACCTCGGCGCTAACACCCGACATGACCACGGTTTACCACGAGCGTGGGAGTAAACGGATGGAGCCTAGCCCTTGGTCCCTGGGTAGGTCACATGACCCAGAGCTAATCTGACGAAAGCGCAAGGGGGTTACAACTACTAGCCCGTGGCCTTATGCCTATGCGCCACGACCARGAGCCAGCAGAGAGAGAGGGCCAGCGCATGGGCACGTGGCCACATGGATGGCCCATATGACTGCAAAAAGGGGGCACGTGCCCAAGCCTCGGGGGCTTATCCCCAAATTTAAACAAAAGTGGATTTTKTTGTTATAGTTTGGATTGTTTAAAAGATTATAAGCCTGATATTAATAGATTTTCTCCATTTTTGGGAGATATTGGGCATTTTTGGAGCCCAAATTTTGGGAGGAAGTTGGAGATGAACAACCAACTTCAAATCTATATAAACCAAGCCTGTTTGAGGCCATGGAGGACAGTCAAGGACAGAAAAAAGCAGAGTTATGTTGAAGGGAAGCCAAGCCAAAGCCATTTTTATGCAGGGAAGATATTGAGGAGCATACGTTGTTGGGTCATTTCTGGGAGCTCCGGACGTCCGTTTTGCGTGTCGTTTTCTTTGCAGGGTTCTAGAGATCTAGAAGAACATGAAGAGATCAGTCTTGTAGCCATTTGGAATTGCAGCGATGTATGTTTGAGCTTTTGAACAGAAATAAAGAAGCCTCCCCTACAGAGACAAAGGCCCGGAGACGTAGGCAAAGTTGTGCCAAACTCCGTTATCAATCTACGTGTTATGGTTTGTTGTGTATTATTTCATTTCAGATCTGCATATGTGTATATGGCTGTCATAATTCCTTTTCTTTCCTCATTCTTTCATTAAGTTTTCTCAAATGGTTAATTAACGCATGCAAAATTAAAACTCAACCATAGTCATTAAAAGATCCAACGGATCAGTCACGGTGGTCCCCATGGGGAACATAATATATAAGGTTGTAACAACTAGCAGGAGGAAATATGAATACATGTAAAGTTAGTTATGATCCACTTAATTAAGTGACATATGGATCATGGTGGTCCCCATGGGGAACATAATATATAAGTTTGTAAGTAAAGATATAGCAAAGGAGAGGCTTGTTAGAGATTCCTCGGGAGGAATCTTCGTAGAGGATAAAGTTGTAGAATTTGTATTACAATTTTCCTAGTTTTGTATTGAAGATTGTATCTATGATGTTTGTCATGTAAATACCCTTCTATATTTATGAGGAATTAATGGAATATCATAATTATTTCGACTCATACTTGTCTTATATGTGATATCTAGTTATTGTCTATAATATTTAAGTGATCTTTAATTCATCTCTTCAATAATGTTTGAATCTATCTACAAGAAATATTTATATTTCAGTTTTTTTTTATGAGACAAAAATCATTGTATTGATATTTCTTGTGGAAATGGCATACACATTGACAAGATCCATTCTATGTTTAACGTTAACATCCATTGTCATTATAGACTTCCTCTATCATATAAGACTATATCCTATGCTTATGACTTTGACTCTTACAATCATCCTTATACAGGTCACTCTTTAAACAAATAGTTCCACAGCTTCATATTGATGTTGAGACAAAACCATGAGACAAACTCTCTCTAAATTTACATAAACAAAAATTAAAACAAGACCAAAAATAAATTCATCAAAAAATATATAAGAGTATCAAATTTGTAGGAGTATGGTCCTTAATATAATGAACTAGAAAAAACACTTCCTCCAAAATGAGTGCTTCCTTTGATAATTGATCAACTTTGTGGTTAAATTATCGGTAGACATGAGCGAATGATGCCTCTTCAAAAAATATTTTATTTTCAATAATCCCATTGAAAATAGGCCCCAGATCCAAGTTGGAAATGTTACTTTTAACATTTTCCCAATCCATCAGAATTTTGGAGTCACGAAAGCCCTGTAGCCTCTTAACCTTCTTGTCCACTGCAACCTCAATTAGGATCCAAATGGCATAGAGTTTTGCTCTATTATTTGTGCCCAAACCTGCCCAATGTTGTACTATACCTTGGATTTGAGTTGTGCAAGTTTTGGGAGATGTTATTTTATCATAGTAGACTTGTTCATGTTGTTTATTTTGCAATTGCAAGTTTAGATAGGGAGGAAGTGAAAAAGAGGCAAAGTTTGCCTTGTAATTTGCAAGGTATAAATTGAACTAAGTGACTAAATGAAAATGCATGCCCAAGCTTCACTGTAGCTCCAAATTTTTTTTTATAATTTTTAATATGGAGTTTACATGAAATGTAAATTTACCTATGCATCTAAAGTTCAATAGAAGAAAAAGAGAGATTTCTTTCATGCACCTATAATTGGGATTTCATGTAAATATGTAGGGAAAACTGCCTCAGCCTAAAATGTATTCCCTAGTCTCCAATTTGAGCCAACTTTGGTGGTTCATCTTACATTAGTTGTAGTTTGTGATTTCACACCTGTCTGTAAACTTATATTGGTATTTTGAGACACAAATCTACCTAGTGTGCATAAAGGATAAAAATTGCATTGTAAAACCAAAGTGCCAAATTGTTAAAGTTGGCTATATTAAAATACTTGCCAAAAGTTGGATAAGGATCAATAAATTAGGATTTAATTTGTAAATTGATCTTTCCAACATGTATAACCTATTTGTACAATTAGTAGCGCATTTTCACCCAAAAAAGGATGATTTATATGCATAAAGATTCATGTAATTTTGATGAATCATAGGATGGTGGGTTAGGAGATAAACGAAGGTCATTTTTGTATTAATAGTCATCAAAGAATCTTCTATGCAAAAATAGGCAAGAGATGCATAGAAAAACTCTGGAAATGCAAAAATTGTTTGTAAAAAGTAACCCAATGTTGTATTACACCTTATGTTTGATTTGTGCAAGTTTTTGGGGATGTGGTTTATCATAGTAGACCTACTCGTGTTGTCTATTTTGCAATTGCAAGTTTAAAAATGGTGGTTGTGCAAAAGAGACAAATTTTTCCTTGTAATTTTCTAGGTATAAACTATACTAAGTCGCTAAATGAAAATGTATGCCCAAGCTTCTTTGTAGCTCCAAAAGTTGTTTTATAAAGTTTAAGAGGGAGTTACATAAATGGTAAATTTACCTATACATCTAAAGTTCAATTAAAGACCAGAAGAGGTTTCTTTCATGCACATGGAATTGGGATTTCATGTAAATTTGAAGGGAAAACTGCCTCAGCCTCAAATGCATGCCCAAGTCTCCAATTTGAGCCAATTTTCGTGGTTCATTTTGCATAATCTATAGTGTTTTATTTCACACATGTCTATAAAATTATATTGGAATTTTGAGACATAAAACTATCGAGTGTGCATAAAAGATAAAAATTGCATTGTAAAACCAAAGTGCCAAATTGTTAAAGTTGGCTATATTAAAATGCACGCCCAAATTTGGCTAAGGATCAATAATTTAGGATTTAAGTTGTAAATTGATCATTCCAATATGTATAACCTATTTGTACAATTAGTAGTGCATGTACACTCCAAAAAGGATGATTTATATGCACAAAGATTCATGGCATATTGATGAATCAGAGGATGGTGGGTTAGGAGATAAACTAAGGTCAATTTCGTATTAAGAGACATAAAAGACTCTTATTCTCAAAAATAGGCAAGAGATGCATAGTAAAACCCTGGAAATGAAAAAAATGTTTGTAAAAAGTAACCCAAAGTTGTGCTATACCTTATATTCGAGTTGCGCAAGTTGTTGGGAATGTGGTTTATCAAAGTAGACCTGCTCATGTTGTTTATTTTGCAATTACAAGTTTAAAAAGGGTGGTTGTGAAAAAGAGGTAAAGTTTTCTTTGTAATTTGCAAGGTATAAAGTGTACTAAGTCACTAAATGAAAATGCACGCCCAAGCTTCCATGTAGCTCCAAAAGTTGTTTTATAAGTTTTAATTAGATGGAGTTACATAAATGGTAAATTTACCTATGCATCTAAAGTTAAATGTAAGAACATGATAAGTTTCTTTCATGCACCTAGAATTGGGATTTCATGTAAATTTGAAGGGAAAACTACCTCAACCTCAAATGCATGCTCTAGTCTCCAATTTGAACCAAATTTGGTGGTTCATCTTGCATAAGTTGTCATTTGTGACTTCATACCTGCCTATAAACCTATATTGACATTTTGAGACATAAACCTAGCTGGTGTGCATAAAGGATAAAAATTGCATTGTATAACCAAAGTGTCAAACTATTAAAATTGGCTATATTAAATTGCACGCCCAAAGTTGGCTAAGGATCAATAGTTTAGGATTTAATTTGTAGATTGATCATTCCACTATGTATAACTTGTTTGTACACTTAGTAGTGCATTTACACTCCAAAAAGGATGATTTCTATGCACAACTATTCATGGCATTTTGATGAATCGGAGGATGGTGGGTTAGGAGATAAACCAAAATCAATTTTGCATTAAGAGTCATAAAATATTCTTCTATGCAAAAATATGCAAGAGATGCATAGTAGACCTGCTCATGTTGTTTAATTTGCAATTGCAGGTTTAAAAAGGGTGGTTGTGCAAAGGAGACAAAGTTTTCCTTGTAATTTGCAAGGTATAAATTGTACTAAGTGACTAAATGAAAGTGCACACCCAAGATTCCCTATAGCTCCAAACTTTGTTTTGTAAGTTTTAATTAGATGAAGTTACATAAATGGTAAATTTACCTATGCATCTAAAGTTCAATTAAAGAACACGAGAGGTTTCTTTCATGCACCCAAAATTGGGATTTCATGTAAATTTGAAGGAAAAACTTCCCCTCCCTCAAATGCATGCTCTAGTCTCAAATTTGAGCCAACTTTTGTGGTTCATCTTGCATAAGATGTAATTTGTGATTTCACATCTGTATATAAACTTATATTGGCATAAGGATACATAAACCTACCTGGTGTGCATAAAGGATAAAAAATGCATTGTGAAACCAAAATGTCAAATTGATAAAGTTGGTTATATAAAAATGCACTTCCATTGTCGACTAAGGATCAATAATTTAGTATTTAAGTTGTATGTTTATAATTCCAATATGTATAACCTATTTGTACAATTAGTAATGCATTTACACTCCAAAAAGGATGTTTTCTATGCACAAATATTCATGTCCTTTTGATGAATCAGAGGATGGTGGTTTAGGAGATAAACTAAGGTCGATTTTTCATTAAGAGTCATGAAAGACTCTTATATGCATAAATGAGAAAGCGATGCATAGTAAAACCCTGGAAATGAAAAACGTGTTTGTAAAATGTAACCCAATGTTGCATTATACCTTATATTTGAGTTGTACTAGTTGTTGGGGATGTAGTTTATCATAGTAGACCTACTCATGTTGTTTATTTTGCAATTGCAAGTTTAAAAAGGGTGGTTGTGCAATAGTGTTGTGGTAAAGTCTCCCTCGCGGATAGGTGAAACCCCCTTTGGATCAAGACCCCTTTTTGATCCAAGACAGAAGGAAAACAAATGGTGTACTACTTTCCCCCTAGACCTATTTCAACAATTATAATGAGAAGAGAGAGACACGTGACTTACCTTTCTATGTTGGTTGTCCTCGTTGCTCTAGCCTTTGATCTTGATGTCCAAGCTCCTAGGTGTAAGAAAAATCCCGCAAGGAACAAAGTGAAACCTCCTTCTTTCAGATTATACTATTAAGTGATAACAGATCTATCTATGATGAATTATAAAACAATAGACATGCATATATTGAACACATATGAATGAGAGGAATAGGCCAAGTTATGTATTAATGGAAAGAAAATAACAGTGAATCACTTACAATCTCAATCCTTATGTTGCAACAACTCCTCCAAGCTCTCCTTTCAAGCCCCTTGAATGTCACAAAATCATAGGTATGATGCTATAAGTTCTCTCTCCTCTTTCTCTAGAATGTCTCAATATCAGAAGTATGATACTCTCACATTCTCCCTCCCCCCTTTTCACTCAAGCATGGCCTTCATTATATAGGATTTGAGGTATCACAACCATAGGATAGTTTTGAGGAGAGGATGTGGTCAAATGAGGATTTGGCTCAACCAACAAGATTGACATTGACTTGAATAGGAGATAGCTCAAACCAATCCCTAAACCAACTACAAAATATCAAAAACAATATCACAAAACAAAGCATGATGGTTGCAACAACTTCATCTCCCCACCATACATGTGCACAGGGTGATGAACAAGGGATTATCGCTCCTAAGACCTCTTGGGGAGTGATGGTCACAGTTTTATTCCTCCTTGTATATGGGAAGGGGGGATATGAAGCTCAATAAATGCCAAAATCTCAAGGAAAAAGGTTGTATTTCAACCTCCAACTTATATGTTTCCCTTCCAACTTGTCTAGGGGTCCTAACAAACACTTATTCATTCGGATTAAGTTGTGAAACTTAATTTTTACACTTAGGAGGGACATTTGGTAGTGAGACACTTAGGTGTGTAATAGATGCCCCCTCAAGTGTGAGGGAAGAAGAAAAGCTTATGGATGAAACACTTTACAAAAATATGTATGTGAGGGTGCTGGAATAGGAGAGTTGGATGGAATATGCAAACAAACATCAAACAATATATACATATCATCCCCAAGGTAGGCATACCCATGCTCGGAATACACTGACTCAAAGCATGGTCACCAACCAATACATTGTGGATCCATGAAAGCACTGACTAAGGATATGGGCAACAAATATAAAATGTGGATCCATATCTCTGTCATGACTCAATAAGATTATATACATGAAACAATACACAATGGATCTATGATATGAAAAAACATAGTCACAGACCAATACAAAGTGGATCTATGTGATAACATATATATTAGTAATATGTCCAGCATGATGCCCATACTAGAATATTTTAAGTACTCAAATAGTCTCCATCACAACTTGGGTGCCTGAGGATTTCCCGAGGTATTTGTCCTGATACCGGAATGGTACGATTCTAGCCATGTGAATATATGTGGTGATGTCAAACATGGTAGAAACCACTTGATTATCAGTCATTAATGTATATCGTTAACAAGTGCAAGGGAATTAATCAATGATGACAATGACTCCCAAGGTACTCTAGCAAATTCCAACAAATGTGAATAAATGATTTGAAGTCGAAAATTCATGGAATCGTTTGATCATAGGCTAATGATGTAAAGTAATCTTCGAAAGTAAGGAGACCTATCATTGAGGCATGCAGGTTCCAAGGTACTGATTGGTTTCTAAGTCTAATTCCTAGATAATGTATTGAAGTCAATAAGAATAGACTCGTCGAAGGAGGGCCATGATGTTTCCCACATCATCAACATGAACATGACACAGGAAAGTGATGTAATATGATAGATCAAATGAGCACAAATGGACACGATGATAAAATTTGGTAATAAACTGACTTGGAAACATTGGCTCGACTGATATATAGACCAAAGAATAGTGTGGTGATAACTAGGGCACTCTTCAAGTGAGCTGAAGGAGCATGATGACTCATAGGATTGGTATGACTTAGAGACAAGCAAATTACCCAATTTTAAGACAAGACACAAACAGTTTCCATGTTCAAGGGTGAAAACAAACAATTGTCATAATGCTTTCCAAAAAATGACCCACTTCCCTCACTTTTTCCCCCACCATGATTGGAAAGTACATATTTATTTTTTAACGAGATTGAGGAGGATAACAGATGCTCAATATAGCTCATCTTTGATGAGTCCCTCATCACATGTTTAATGAACCTGAAGAAGGAGAGGTTCGGTCCCATATGGGTCCTTCAATGTATAATTTTATGAGCCCAAAGAATATAAACTCATTGGTATTTTCATGTTTAGAGAGTCTGGAAATATCTTAAAGAAAACTCTAGGGTTGTTAATTTTTGTTAATTTAGTCCCCCAAGCCCGAAAAAGTATAAAACAATACAAGGGAGAAATCTTCTAGCCAAGGTTGACTACAATATTCCTTTTTCATAATTATTCCATCCGGTCCGAAAAAGGGTTAAACTTACACCAAATAGACTCCCTTAAAGGATACTCGCTCAACAATTTTTTCATGTTTAGAGAGTCTAAAAAAAACTTAAAGGATACTCCAAAGAGTTCATTTTTCATATAATTTTTACAAGCCCGAAAAAGTGATAAAAGTATGCTCGAAGTATTTGATTCATTTTTCAATGAGATTAAAATAGAGAATGAAATTGTGCTCGGGGTTGGTTTCATTTTAAACGAGCTTGAAACTGAGAATCGAACTGTGCTTGTGGTTGGTTTTATTTTTAAACGAGCTAATGGACTAAGCCAAAGGATTAAGTTGACCTAGGTTATTCATGTGCATTTCATAGTTTAAAGTAATTGCAAACTCAAAAGAGGAAAAACAAATGTGATAATCACTAAACCTCAATCAACTATAGCCACAATCAAGTATGGAGGATTCTAATGTAAAGTTCTGAGACAAAACAATGATAGAAAGCAGGAGAAATAGGCTCCAAATTCACCCAAAAAAAAGACTATCGTCCATGTAACCATGAAAACAAGGTGATGATTAGGGTTTCATCACTCCCCAATACACTGACAGGGAAGGATAATCAGGGTTTCATCACTCTATACTCCCTTGTAGAGGGGAAACAAAGCCTGTAAAGTGGTGAAAAACTCAAACTTTACCCAAATATGAGATAAGGTCAGGTGTTTGGCTCAAAGATCTTCTCAATGATGATGTGGGAATGTGAGAGATCAGAGAATAAGCATCAAAACAAAAAATATTAATTAAAAAGAAAGACTCAAAAGGCTATAAAAAACCAAGGAAAGACTAAAGAGAACTTTCCTCGGTGGATTTGCCAATTTTCTGTTGTGGTAAATTCCCCCCTACAAACAAGTGAAACCCCCCTTGGATCAAGACCCCTCTTTGATCCAAGACATAAGGAAAACAAATGGTATACTACTCCCCCCTAGACCTATTTCAACAATTAGAATAGGAAGAGAGAGACAAATGACTTACCTTTTTATGTCGCTTGTCCTCATTGCTCCAACCTTTGATCTTGATGTTCAAGCTCCCAGGTGCAAGAAAAGTATTGCAAGGAACAAAGGGAAACCCCCTTCTTCCATACTATATTTTAAGAGGAAAAATATCTATCTATGGTGAATTAGACAACGATATACATGCATATATTGAACACATAGACATGAGAGGAATAGGCCAAGTTATGCATTAATGGAAATAAAATAACAGTGAAGCACTTACAATCTCAATATTGATGTTGCAACATCTCCAAGATCTTCTTTACAGCACATTGAATGTCACAAATCATAGGTATGATTCTCTAAGTTGTCTCTCCTCTTTCTCTTGAATGTCTCAAGATCAGAAGTATGATACTCTAAAATTCTCCCCCTCTTTTCATTCAAGCATGGCCTTCATTATATAGGCTTTGAGGTATCATGACCATATGATAGTTTTGAGAAGAGGATGTGATAAAATGAGGGTTTGGCTCTACCAACAATATTGGCCTTCCCTTGAATAGGATATAGCCCAAAAAAATCCCTTAACCAACTACAAACCCTTGGAAACAACCTCACAGAATAAGGAATAATGGTTGCAACAACTTCACCGCCCCACCATAATTGTGCACAAGGTGATGAAAAATGGATTATCGCTTTGTAATACACTCTTGGGGAGAAATGATCAGTGTTTTATCCCTCCTTGTATATGGTCGGGGGGGGTGATGAATCTCAATGAAGGCCAAATTCTCAAGGAAAAAGGTAGTATTTCGACATCCAATGGATATGTTTCCCTTCCAAATTTTCTAGGGGTCATGATAAACAATTATTCATGGTGATGAAGTTGTGACACTTAAGTTCAACACTTAGGTGTGACACTTAGTTGTATAACAATTGTGACACTTTAGTGTGACATTTGATAATGTGACACTTAGGTTTGTAACAAAAAGAGGTAAAGTTTTCCTTGTAATTTGCAAGGTATAAATTGTAATAAGTCACTAAATGAAAATGCACACCCAAGCTTCCTTGTAGCTCCAAAAGTTGTTTTATAAGTTTTAATTAGATGGAGTTACATAAATGGTAAATTTACCTATGCATCTAAAGTTTAATTGAAGACAGGAGAGGTTGGATTCATGCACCTATAATTGGTATTTCATGTAAGTTTGAAGGGAAAACTTCCTCAGCCTCAAATGCATGCCCTAGTCTAAAAGTTGAGCCAACTTTGGTGGTTCATATTGCATAAGTTGTGGTTTGTAATTTCACACATGTCTATAAACTTGTATTGGAATTTTGAGACATACACCTACCTAGAGTGAATAAAGGATACAAATGCATTGTAAAACCAAAGTACCAAATTGTTAAAGTTTGCTATATTAAATTGCACACCCACAATTGGATAAGGATCAATAATTTAGTATTTAAGTTGTAAATTAATAATTCCAATATGTGTAAGTTGTTTGTACAATTAGTAGTGCATTTACACTCTAAAAAGGATGATTTCTATGCACAAATATTCATGGAATTTTGATGAATCGAAGGATGGTGGTTTAGGAATTAAACTAAGGTCAATTTCACATTAAGAGTCATTAAAGACTCTTCTGTGCAAAAATAGGCAAGAGATGCATAATAAAACCCTTGAAATGCAAAAATTATTTGTAAAAAGTATTCCAATGTCCTATTATACCTTAGATTTAAGTTGTGCTATTTTTTAGGGATGTGGTTTATAATAGTATACCTACTCATGTTGTTTATTTTGCAATTGCAAGTTTAAAAAGGGTGGTTGCGAAAAAGAGGCAAAGTTTTCCTTGTAATTTGCAAGGTATAAATTGTACTAAGTCACTAAATGAAAATGCACGCCCAAGCTTCCATGTAGCTCCAAAATTTGTTTTATAATTTTTTATTATATGGATTTACATAAATGGTAAATTTACCTATGCATCTAAAGTTCAATTGAAGAACATGAGAGGTTGCTTTCATGCACCTAGAATTGGGATTTCATGTAAATTTGAAGGGAAAATTGCCTTTGCCTCAAATGCATGCCCTTGTCTCTAATTTGAACCATCTTTGGTGGTTCATCTTGCATAAGTTGTAGTTTGTGATTTCACACTTGTATATAAACTTATATTTTCATTTTGAGACATAATCCTACCTGGTGTGCATAAAGGATAAGAAATGCATTGTAAAACCAAAATGCCAAATTGGTAAAGTTGGCTATATTAAAATGCACGCCCACAATTGGATAAGGATCAATAATTTAGGATTTAAGTTGTAAATTGATCATTCCAATATGTATAACCTGTTTGTACAATTAGTAGTGCATTTACACTTCAAAAACGATGATTTCTATGCACAAAGTCTGATTCGGATTATTTTCGGCACAAAATGAGAGCAGGGATATAATAAAGAAATATATCGAAATTTTTCAAGAGATCCAATAATATAATAGAGATATATCAGATGTATATAACAAGAGTCACATATATAAAGTAATACACAATTTCTATTAATGAGTGAAATGTACAGAACTGTAAAATTACAGAGAGAAAGACTCGCTAGAATGGTGGCAACTTATCTCTGAGAAGAGATGTGATGGCTACGCTCATTCGCAAGAAGATGATTGTTACAATGAGGCTCCAAAAGAATTTTTAACATAAAGAAAATACAAAACCCTAACCCCAGAAGATGAAAAGCCAACATTTTTGTGGACCCCGTTTTGGGTAGTTTGGTGTATCAACTTCCCGGGGCGTAACTTTGGCATATGATCTTCGTTTGGGGTGCAAAATATCTCGTTGGAAAGGTATTGACGAGGAGTGTATTTGGGGGGATCAATCAGATCCTTTGGCAATTAGTGAGGTTCCCATTCACGAAAAATCTTCATTTAGGCCCTCAAAATGGTCCCAGAAGTTCAGGACCTGAAAAACTACTAAAAATAGTAAATTGCAAACAAATTGTTTTGAGGCAGTTGGAATAGGTGGGCGGCCACCGATATTCACCTAGTTCAAAGTCACTAAATGAAACTGCATGCCCAAGCTTCCCCGTAGCTCCAAAATTTGTTTTATAAGTTTTAATTAGATGGAGTTACATAAATGGTAAATTTATCTATGCATATAAAGTTCAATTGAAGAACATGAGAGGTTGTTTTCATGCACCTAGAATTGGGATTTCATGTAAATTTGAAGGGAAAACTGCCTCATCCTCAAATGCACGCTCTAGTCTTTAATTTGAGCCAAATTTGGAGGTTCATCTTGCATAAGTTGTATTTTGTGATTTTACACTTGTCTGTAAACTTATATTGTCATTTTGAAACATAATCCTACTTGGTGTGCATAAAGGATAAGAATTGCATTGTAAAACCAAAATTCCAAATTGGTAAAGTTGGCTATATTAAATTGTATGCCCATAGTTGGTTAAAAATCAATAATTTAGGATTTAAGTTGTAAATTGATCATTCCAATATGTATACAATGTTTTTACAATTAGTAGTGCATTTACTCTCCAAAAAGAATTATTTCTATGGACAAAGTCACTAAATGAAAATGCATGCCCAAGCTTCCTTGTAGCTCCAAAAGTTGTTTTATAAGTTTTAATTAGATGGAGTTACACAAATGGTAAATTTACCTATGCATCTAAAGTTCAATTGAATAACATGAGAGGTTTCTTTCATGCACCTAGAATTGGGATTTCATGAAAATTTGAAGGGAAAACTGCCCCAGCCTCAAATGCACGCCCTAGTATCTAATTTGAGTAAACTTTGGTGGTTCATCTTGCATAAGTTTTAGTTTGTGATTTCACACATGCATATAAACTTATATTGTGATTTTGAGACATAATCCTACCTGGTGTACATAAAGGATAAGAATTTCATTGTAAAACCAAAATGTCAAATTGGTAATGTTGGATATATTAAATTGCACGCCCGCAGTTGGATAAGGATCAATAATTTAGGATTTAAGTTGTAAATTGATCATTCCAATATGTATAGCCTATTTGTATAATTATTAGTGCATTTATACTCCAAAAAGGATGATTTCTATTGTAATTAAATTTACATATGTCATTTAAAGTGCAAATAAAGAACATGAGAGGGTTCTTTCATGCTATTAGATTTATGATCTGATGTAAATTTGAATGCAAATCGACCATATAGTAATATTTGTATTTAAATATTTAATACCTACATGTTGAAAGAGGGAGAGATCCTAGATACAAACATGAAGTAAAAGGTTAATGGAGTGATATAATGCTAAGCTCTTATTGTGATAAAATGGTTGTAGATAAACAATTCTATGCTTGTCCAATTTTCTAGGTATGTGTTCTCTTTGTCCAAACAATTTTTAAACCTATAAATACACTTTTCATTATCACCCCAACAAAAATATTTTCAAGGTTCTACTATCAATAATTATTGAGGGGCCCCAACATAGGAAATGCTAGTCCAAGAACATACGTAATATGTTATTCCAATAGATAAAGATATCTATATAAACCATAATGCTCAATATATACTCAATGCATATGCTCCTAAGATTGGATTTCATATACCTCTATCCTAATTTAGGCCAACAATATTTGTCATAATGCTACCATATTTATTTTCAATGTTTGGATAACATAAAGAACTCAACTCAATGTACCTTCAGAAGCAATCATCGTAAGTATATACTAAATATTCCACTACAAATTTCATTGCAAGGCATTGTTCATAAATATTCATGTACTCTTCCCAAGTGACTGTAATAACATGAATGAAGTTTCACTGGTAGACATCATGTAAATCACAATGCCTTCACTAGTTTCAAGTTCTTATGATCAGCTCCAGTTTGACTTATCAATCATTATTTGAACCACATAAGTGATAGAAATTTCTTAATTCACATAACACCATTTATTAAATATACATTTGAAGAACTTACTTTAATGATATGGGATAGAAAAACAAATCCACAAAATCTAATGCTTTGAACCTTGGAATTCCCATGCAATATTAACTCGCAATATGCCAAACAAGGAAGAGACGAATAAAATAATTTAGGTTCTAAATTAGTGGCACAAATTACCAGTCAACTCTCTACCAAAATGTTACGAAATTTTTTTGCTTCCCAACAATTGAATCGTACGACCTTAGGGAATCAATGAAAACTTGATGCCATGCTAGTATGGCCTCTACAACCCATGCATAGTCTTAAGGGAAGATGGAACATCCTGTGTTCAACCATGGACAAGCAAAGAACTTGTTGTGGCTTCCCTCAACAGTGAATAAGCTTGACAAAAAGAATTAGAAACTAGATAGATTTATGCAATAGCTTAGTAATGGTAGCCATGGACCTATGATCTCAAAATAAAATGAATGGTGGTGAATAAACATTTGTTGGAAATATTTTTTTTCTAAGGAAGAAAGGAATTATGAAGTAAATCTACAGAGCTATAACAAAGATTGAATTTTCACACAATTAAAATAACCAAGAAACCATTGAAATACGAAGTATTAATTGGAAAATGAATTTTTGAGTGAAGCTAACATAAATAGAATGGGGAATTCTTCATTTTAACCATGAATTCAACTATAGGAATCATATTAATCTTATCCAAGAAAAACAATAATTCACACACAATATTTTCTTCTTACCATTATTAACAATCACCATTCACAACTCAAAAAAAAACATTAAACAAAATAAGAGCAGCATTCCACACACACAAATTACTCCACATCCACAAAGAAATCCATGCCCAAATACAATGTAGTTACCCTTGAACCCAAATGGGAAAACCAACTTTAAATGGTTGCTCAGTTTTCACTCTAAATATTTTAAGAAGTAAAAAAAATAATACAAGTATTAAAAACATTTAATTTTCCTACATAAATATACATGACTTCAATTGAAAATTCAAGGTTTTCCCAAGAGTAGTTGCTATTAACTATGCATCCACATGTAGTGAAAATTCCCAAAAAAATCGGGATGCATTATCATTGATTTGGAATTTTTTTTAAGAAACCCTATTATATGTTCATGGAAAATGTTTATATTTAAGTGAAAAAAATAAGTGTATGCATAACTATAACAATAAAATATGCTACAAGTTTTTTTATTTTCAATGAAAATATGAAAATTTGTAGCCTAAATTTCTTCAAAACAAATAAAATATAGCCAAATTGGTGAAATTCATCTTAAAAAATAACATTGAATCAAAGCAATGAATGTAGCATTGACCACTGCAAGAAATCTCCCCAAACATTTTGATTTCTCAAGAACCCTCAACAATTGATCATTGCAATATTTATAACATGTTTGTGAAATTAGTAGTGCATTTACACTTGAAAAAAGGATTATGTATATGCATAAAGATTCACAACATTATGATGAATGATAGGATGGTGGGTTATGAGGGAAACCAAGGTAAGTTTTCATTTTCATTAATAAAAGACTTTGTTGTGCAAAAAAACTCTTATTACAAATTCTTCTTTCTCAACAGACTTTAAAATTCCTTACAAAAATTGAGCATAGTATTAAATATATATCAGTGGAAATATGAAATTCCACATTGGATTAAGTACATTGAAACCAAGAAATTATAAACAAAATGTCTTGCTAACATATTTTTCAGATGAATATTTCTTGTAATTATCATTTAGATAAAGAGAACACACATTGGTCAAATAAGAGATGAGTCACTAAAGAAATAACATAAGTCATTTATATTAAAAATGAGATATACAAAGAATCGGGCTAAAATCCTAGAATTATCAAAATCACAAAATATGTATAAATCACATCCTCAGACACAATACTTAACTTAATACAACTAATATATAATGGTCTAGTTGTATTTAGGCATCACCCATTTCATCATATTCGCTAATGTAAACATTATGCCCAAAGGTAGATGAACTAATGCCTCCAACTCCATTATTCTCCTCAGCTTGGCATATGGGACATTTTATAACATGAAGATCATGTTTAATCCCTATTAAATAATTCAGAATTATGTTCAGTTTATTCTCAACCATGAGATAAAAGTACATCATGGGTTGTTCATTCCTTACATGAGCTTTAAAAGTTTTATCCCTTGATTCAGGAGCACTCTTAACTGAACGAATAGGAACTTCAGGAAAAGTAACTATGGGCGTTTTTTAAACAATCGGTGTTGCAGGAACAATAACTGCAGAATTTGTAACACTAGGAGTAGCTGCAAAAGTATTAACAGTATTCAAATTATTCTCCTTTGTCCGGTAATTTTAGCCTTCCATTGCCATTAGATAGGTGTAATCATCAAGATTCACAACGCCCAATTTATGATTATCTTTCTTATACAAAAGATCAATGAAATGACCCTTAAATGGTTCATGAACCAAACAAGCAAATCTATATAATTTTTAATCATTCATTGGATTTCCAAAGTACAAGTTGATACTCTTCATGTGTGAATTATCACACAATTCACTCCAACTGAAGGTTGTATCAATCAATCGATTTATGAATATCATCATTAAACTTGTATGGTGATTTAATTAGTTAATAATTATGATACTAAGGTTGTAGTAGTTGGAAAATCATTATGATTTATAATTAGTAGGTTGCACTTTGGAAAACATTACGATTTGTAATCATCAATAAATTGTATTTTGTGATTTTGTCCAAAGTTTTATATTGTCATATTTAACACTTTGAAATTCCTAAAAAAACACATGGCTCAATGTTTATGAATTTTTATTATTAATATTATATATTTGAAATTACAAAGTAAGCTTATTATTATTTTCTATATTTGAACTTACAAAGTAAGCTTATTATTATTTTCTATATTTGTAATTTGAACGTATCTATATGGTTTGTAATTTGAACTTATATATATGGTTGTTGTAGGGCCAGAGTTGGGGGTAGAGGAAAAGTACTTGGGGGAGAAAGAGAGAGGAAGAGCGAGAAAAGGGGAGAGAGTGAGTGAGCATACGAGAGATCAGAATGAGAGAAAGCAAGAGTGACAGAGTGGTGGGATCGATACATAGGAACAGGGGGGGAGAGGGAGATAAGGGGAGAGAGTGAATGGGAGACAAAGAAATAGTATTTCCATTGTCTAGGTCATGGTCTAGGTGTAGGTATAGGTCATGGTTTAGGTCATGGATATTGGAATGAATCCTCTATACAGATTAAAGGTGGGAGGGAATACCAAGGCACATGTTAATAGTGTCATTAAAAATGAGAGAGAAAACTCTTGTTGGATCTCTCCCTATGTGTGTAAGTATGGTCTAGGTGTAGGTACTCTAGGTCATGGTTTAATGTCGATGATATATTTTCACTATGATTTATTTTATGAGAATATTTTGCAAACATTATTCATACAAATGAAGTAAGTTAAATTAATACTCACAATTTATATATGAGAGAATGTGTGAGTGTGAGAGGGAGAGAGAGGAAAATAGAGAGGGGGGATAGAGAGAGAATGTGTGAGAGTGTGAGAGGGATAGAGAGAGGTCGATAGAAGTATGGAAAGAGAGATAGAGTGTAGAAGAGAGTTTGAGAGTGTGATTATATGAGAGAATGTGAGTGTGAGAGGGAGAGAATGGAAGACAGAGAGGGGGGGTAGAGAGAGGGAGAGAGGAAGACAAAGAGGGGGGAAGGGGGTGGTAGAGAGAGTATATGAGAGGGTGAGAGGGGGAGAGAAAGGTCATTAATAATGAGTCGATGGAGAGAGAGGAAGAGAAAAAGAGAGGTAAAGAGTGTGATATATACAAATGAAGTAAGTTAAATTACTCAAAATCGATATTATATGAGAGAATGTGTGAGTGTGAGAGGGAGAGAAT
>JASDQU010099859.1:102311-114348 GCA_032191745.1 Picea mariana
CAAATGAATTAAGTTAAATTACTCATAATCTATATTATATGAGAGAATGTGTGAGAGTCATGTGAGAGGGAGAGAGAGGAATACACAGAGGGGGGATAGAGAGAGTGTATGAGAATGTGTGAGGGAGATCAAGAAGATGGAGAGGGGGGTAGAGAGATCAGAATGGAAGAAAAAGAGGGGGGATAGATAGAGTGTGTGAGAGTGTGAGAAGGAGAGAGAGAGATCAATACTAGTGAGATGGAGAGAGAGGAAGAGTAGAAGAGAGGTAGAGTGTGTGATATATACAAATGAAGTAAGTTAAATTACTCACAATTGATATATGAGAGAATGTGTGAATGTGAGAGGAAGAGAGAGGAATATAGAGAGGAGGTAGAGAGAGAGAGAGAGAGAGAGAGAGAGAGAGAGAGAGGAATACAATGAGGGGGGTAGAGAGAGAGTGTGTGAGAGTGTGAGAGGGATAGAGATAGGTCGAGAGTGATATGGAGAGAGACTCGAGAGACACGGAGAAAAACAAAGGTTGAGAGTGTGATACAAATGAAGTAAGTTAAATTACTCACAATCGATATTATATGAGATAATTTCCTAAGGTCATGGCCACAACCCATACACCTTAACACTAGTGCTCTAACCATTATTGTATGCCTCAAATCACTTTCAATTGTAATCCTACATGTCTCAATTGTTCACATGGGGCCTGCATAATATTAATTGGAACAAATATTGAGAAATTGGGCATGACCAGAACCTCGATCATGGTTGCATGAGTTAGATGTGTTAGATGAATAAGATGAAGAAATCCATAGGAATGTTTTGTCCCTGAATTATCCCCYTAACTTATGAGAAAATTCATGAATGGAATGAATATCGTATATAGATTTCAAGTGGCAGGGAAAACCAAGGCATGTGCTAACAGTGTCATTAAAAATAAAGTAGATGACTCTTGTTCACTCTCTCTTCAACCCTATACCCTTACATATAACTATAAAACACATATTAAATACAAATATGAGTTTAAATTACATTACAAATAAATAACAAATAAAAATTAAAGAAAAAGTAAAGAAAATGAAAAAATATATAAATTTCAAACATAAAAAAACCACTTTGGCACCAAAACCTAAGCAAATAAACCATCTCCTAAATTGGTTGATGACTACATTATTCAACCCCACTTGCTAGTGAGGAGAGTGTGCATAGGAGCAACCCACTGAAATATGCATTGAATTGACCCCACCTTCTAGTACGATTGCGGAGAGGATAAACCTGTTGACATTTGTATTGGATCGACACTTTCCAATAACGATAATGCATAGAGGAGAAGATCGGGAAAAAGAGAGACTGACCCCACCTATGTGTTAGAGGGATCAACCCAACAATGTCATCAGTATGTATCCTTGTTATTGATATAGATAAAGAATGTAGATCTTGTAGTTGTTTGTTTATGTTTAAATGGTTCACATTGGTTATGTTTGAATTTCATTAACTTCAAGTTTTCCCTATCATTCACTCGTTATTTTAGGTTCAATACCTTGTATACTACATCTCTTTGGCATATTTATATAGGAAAAATAGAGAGAAAATAGAGTTTGAAATGAAAAATCAACAGACACGATCAAACAATTGATACAGATCCAATATCGATGGTCTCATCTTATTTCGGACGATGAAATTGCACGTTGGATAACAAGGCATCGGATACCCAAATTTGGAACCATTGTATTAACGKGTTATAATTTTTCATCACATTATTCATTTTGGTATGCGAGGGTGGTATTATGAAACCACTTTAGCTCGCCCCTGAAATGCATGAATTGATGGCAAGTGCCACCGTGATGTAATSCAAAAAAATAATGCATTGTGTCAATGTAATCCAATTAATTTTTTTTTAAAGTTTAAAACAATTACCCCCAAATAAAATAAGGTAAATGCACACGGTAAACATTGTTACAAGTACAATGGACTCTAGGAAAAGCAGTCAAATTCTCCTTCAACAAAWAATTTCGAGTATTGTTCTCATTTCCTTATTTCAAATGTGTTCAAATTGTTTAAAATAAGGATAGATGGAGAAAGGTAGTCAATATTTTTCCCCTAAAGTAATCAAATGACCACTAAATTGAACCCTAGCCAAATCGTACCATCCAAGAAAATGACTGTATCTGATGACCACTTGGAGGACAGGGAAAGGGATGTTTTCAACATTGTATTGTCTTTCCCTAACCTTCACCAATTAATTCAGAGAGCCCAGGATGACGTTAACAATGGTTGAAACTACTCAAACTTATGGGAATCGAACCTAGCCAGATCAATTGTTCCACAAACTTATCACTTTCTAGAATTAGTCAATTGGTGTGATGTCAATTACCAGGTGGATAAGAAATGGATAATTTGTGTACATGATTTTAGGATAGTCTATGAAATAACTAAAGAATCCATTGCCCAAATGCTCCAAATTTCAGACCAAGATGTATATGAAACCCTGGATGATGATGATCTTGACTCTAAGTACTAGGAATTATCACGATGTGAAAGAGAGAAGTTGTTGAGTAACATATTATCCCCATATTCCCTATTACTAACTGGTCCACCTCCTTTCAAATCCACTATCTTCCTTGAACTAACCAGACCAACTATTGCCATGTTTTATCAGGTTTTAGGATATGAACATGATAAATCAGTGGATGAGACCATTTTAGGGATGATTTATGTCGTATGTCCATCGGAGTCAATCACCCTCGCAAAATTTGATTATTTTTAGTTCCTACAAGAAGTCATAAACTTCCAATTAACAAATTTCCACATCACTGAGTATTTTAGGTACCGGGCCTACTTGGTGCACCTCATATTATTTAACAAATGTTTCTTTTTTGAGATCTTTAGGATCAAAACAAAGGATAATTCAGGTAAAACCAAGTCAGTAATTGAGTGGACGGAGGAGGTGAGAAATGAGACCAAAATAAAGGTTTCAACCTTTATGTAAACAAGTTTATGAGTGCATGCTACATTCTTCTCCATGGCACTCGGCCTCCTAGGATATTTCATGAGTTTAAAAGATATTTCAGTTGAGAAAAGATACCAAATTAGGAGATTGGTACCTGACTGAGGATCACACTATCATTATAGTATATGATTTTGAAAAAGAGCCATGCAAGCTGCCAATTTTCCTAACTCCAAGAATATTTTCTTTGGAATACATTAGACAAAAGCTCATTTCAAAACAATTTCATTTTTCCTAGGATAAACATGCTTTCAATTTCAAGCTACCTTAAGAGGTTGTCTCTTTCTTGGTCAATCTTAGAACTCCTCTAATTTTTACGAAATAAATGCTACAACATCTAGATTTTGAAAAAGGAAGTAAATGGGTGTATGAACCAAATGGTGTGATTGTGGGGAGAAGGCCCATGTACAAGCATATCCCAAATCCTTTATTGGAAAGAACAGATAAATTGGATTCATGGGAATATGTTAAGTTGATTCTAGAGTCAGAGGCCCAAAATCAAACTACCAATGAGTCAATGGACCAATACAATGTAATTCAGACTCCTCAGAAACAAGAACTACATCTTGGAAAGAGGACATTTTTAGACATTCATTCTGAAATGGATAGTGATGATTAGTTGAATGAGTAGCTAAGAAAAAAGACTAAAGGTGATGAATAATTATGCTTAGAGGGATTCTTAGCTGAGTTTACAAGAGAATGGAAGGGTATATTGCAAATCAAACAAGGATCAAGTGAAGCTAGTTCACGCTTAAAGGTGTTTGCTATCACTATTGAGCATCTCAACTCAGCTCTATTGTCAACACGATAATTTTCACAGACCTCTAGATCTGAAGGAACCTTTGATAAGAGACCCTCACTCTTTTCACATTATTTGGATATAAAGAGAAAAAAGCATGGTGTGAAAAAGGAAATGTATCCTAGGGATTGGGGAGAAAACATTACTCAAATAAAATTACTATCCATTGTGGATTACCAGCAAGGTATAATCAATTTGGTTGTACTGGATTCAAGGTACTTAAGCCTCTTTTTCCTACAAATTAAAAAGCCATTCAAATGAGAGTAAATATTTGGGATATCCACCATGTGGATATGATTGAATTGCACCAGCAAACAAGGGATATCTTGTATAGAGGGGTCTTGTAATCCTCTATCAGTGAGAGGAAGATAAAAAATATTGTAATCAAAATAGAGAAGAAGTTTATGTGGGAGAAGGTGGCCACTAAATCCAATAGAATTTAGATTAATGAGTTGGAGAGGAAGATAATTTCCAAAGGAGTATATCCTAAAAATCTGATTGTTGTAGGATACCTAATCAAAGAGAAGGATAATGATATTAATATCCTCAAGAAAAAGATAAATGTTCCTAATCTAGAATGTGTTTAGACCCCATAGCTACATGATAGTCATGAGGAAAAGGAGAATGTTTACCAACAATTATTGGAAAGTAGAAATATCATAGAACGAATACAAGATGGAATTGTAACCTTGAAAGACAAGCAAACTCAGAGATTGCAGGCAGCCAAGTGAACTACATTGCAAACTGCTCCATTACACCTAGTAGGGGGCTTATCAAAAGTCATGGTTTATTTGAGTGTGAAGGAGATAGAGTTGGATACTATGACAAACCATCTCAAACAAAGAGATTTCAAGGCAGCAGAACTAGAAGATCAGGTGAAGAGTAGAGAGTTATGTTTGTGTTGATGGCCAAATATGACCATATTCAACATTCGGGATATTGCCCGGTTAGGGTCCCAGTTAGACCATTTGCCATTGAAATGGTGATTTTGATTAGTTCTATGGGTCTCCAGTTGCCCGTGTCCTGACCTAAGTTCTAAGATAAGTTAATACACACACACACACACACACACACACACACACACATATATACATATATATTTCTATCTGCTAATGTATAATGTTACTTACTTTTATCAGCAAACAAAAAGAAAGGGATCACTCTCTTGTGGCATGGTTACAAGAAAACAATCCTAAGGATGAAACAAGGGCTCAACTACATCACACTAGATTTCACTCCTGTGAAAAGAGACTTTATGGACTAAATACAAATGCAGATTAATCCTAAGATGAAAGAAAGAAAAAATAAAACTTAATCTATTTTATCTTGATTAGGACAAGATATAGATCTCATCCAAACCAAGAGCCAAGTGATAAAAATAAATGAGAGAGGACTGATATTGAATTCAAGATTAAGATTTCCTTGCAAATCATAGAAACAGTCCATATTATTTGCAAGTTATTCACACGAACATGTAATGTAATGGTTTAAATAAATAGTTATTTAAGTCAACCAAAACATATACTTCAACTCAATAAAATGGATTTCAATGCAAAATCTACTATCATATTGAAGAAACAGTTATTTCAATGCAACAATAATTAAAAAAAAAACAAGATTACAACTAAATGATAAATAATTATCATTAACTACAATCAAATTTCCATGAATCTATAATCAAATTCTGATTTGAAATATTTTCCTCTCTGTAAAGATAGCTTTAAGAAATTAAATATTCAAATCAAAATTGAATTAACAAGAAGAAGTAACAACAAATTTGCAAATCATACAATAGTGCATGTGAATTAAACTTTGTTATTAGCTTCAAATAAATATGGTCTTATACATTCCTCAAGAATCCCACAGAAAGAGAATCCCTCTAATAAAATAGTGTAATCAAGTGCTTCTTTCCCTATAGAATTGTTTCCCCTAGTTTCAGATATCTAGAACCTGTAACATCTTCCCCTGTTTGGATTTATCCTTCTTATTTTATAATAAAAGAGACCTCTCTTAGCTAAAACTAAAAACTAAAAAAGTAGTTATCATAAAACTGTTTTAATTCTAAAACTAAAAATAAAAACTCAACCAACTCCTAAAAAGTAGAAATTAGTTTTCTTTTTTCAAAAATAATTTTGTAACTATTTGATATTAATCTTCCACTTGTCCTTGAAATTTATGTTCAATTGTTGATCCAAATCCTTCTTTGTACACATGTCATCATAAATGAAAACTAATTAATAATAAAAAACTAAACTAAAAATCAGGGACATCTATAGAATTTCAAATTTTGTAGTTGTTCTTAAAAAATCGAAATTGAATAAATCAAAAAACATTTTAATTCAAAAACATTTCAAACCAACATATAAATTAATCACTTGACATTTAATGAAGATGATTTTATAAATCTGAAATTAAAATATTGATTCAAGTAAAAAAAAATCAATTGCTAACAAGTTTTTGATCTTAGCATATTTTTTTGCTTGAATTCCGCGTTTTGCTTACCAAACTTGCATAACGCTATAATAGAATTCTTCTTATCATTCAAAGAGTCATGGACAACAAAATTTCTGATTTTAAAAACGTGTAAAACATGTGGAGGAATATCATCATGTTCAGAAATTTTATAGAGATTTTTAGATTCTCAATCAAAATTTCATAATTGTATTTTAAAATAGATTTCAAGCTCTGACGTGTTGTAAATTGTTGCAGAGTTTCTTGAGGAGTTTGATGATGAAGGATATTTCTTTCACTAATCCCAAATGATTTTATAGATTTGACCTACAAAATAAAGTCAAATAATGATAGAACAAATTCTAAAATTTCAAAATCAAGATTTGTTCATAAATTTTCCTCCAGTTGGTGCATGGGCACAACTTGAAAATATGTCTTCCAATGGACCAAGGATATCTCCAAAACTACTCATAAATTTGATCAAATACACGCATTTCAACTAAATTTATCCATTCTGAGAAAAACCCATGTTTTATTTTTCTAAGATTCAACACAGTTTGATCAGAAACATAAAATGAAATTTGTGAGTTTGTTCAGATTTTGTCTAAATAACTGAAGAATTCAAGAATAATCCTGAGCATATCAAATCATTCAAGCTTATAAATAAAATATATAAACAGAGAAATCATACTTCTGTTTTCAATATCTGAAACTTGCAATCCCAAAATCGTAGATTTCCTCATTGAAACTAAGCACAAAACTTAACTCTTTTGGTTTTGGATCTCAAAACAATGGCAGCTACAGAATTTTCTGAAATAATCCATCCTAGAAAGTCAATTATATCTCTGAAAATATTCACTTTTTGAAGAAATAGCTCACGAGTCAAGTAAAATGGCCCATTTTGGAAATGAGGTTTCGACGGTTTCCCCATATTCTCAACCATTTGTTCGTAATTCACCATGCAAAATTACTGCTCTGTTCAAGCATGAATTCACCAATCCTTCAAACTGATCAATGATATCCCACCATTTTCAACTAATTTGCTTCAACAAATTCAAAACCTGAAGGATCAGATCTGAATATTAAACCCATGAGAGAATTGACCAAGAAAAATATGAGGTGAATATGTGAAATACAGAGCTGTGTGTATGAAACCCTTGTTCATAATGAAAAAACACCTTATGACAGATAATCCATAAAACATGAAAGGATGAGAAATTATAAGTCCATCTCAACTTTGATGGATGAATTAATTTTATATTTATGGCAAGGAACATGATGCTATCCTAACCCACTACATGGAGTAGAAGAAAAGCAAGTTGAAATGTTATATGGCAAACCCAAAATTCAAAATATTTTGTTATTCAAATCATGTATCAAGTAGATAACATTAATCACATTAATAACATTGTTGTCATGATTTCATAAACCTTTTACCATATAAATGATTAATATCACATGTTAATGCATAATGCTTTGATCATATTTTCGATTATAAGGTAGGCTATAACAAAGTGCATTAAATCTCAATATGAAATAAAATTTCTTTAATTATTCATCCAAATAATATAAAATGGTGAAATAAATAAGACTTAAGATAAAAAAAAAACAACAACTTTTGAATAGCCTAACAGTTTGTTTTATTTTTTTTTGTAGCTTAGGTGAAAACATTATCATGAAATGTATATAAACAATATGATCAAGATCATTAAATATGAATAATATATTAAATCTATACACATCACTTTATGATCAAGTTGATAATAAAAAAAACAATGAAATCGACCTAAAAGTGATATGACACAAGGAAAATCTCGAAATTGAATTTTGAGTTTTATGTTAAAATTCAGGAAATTCAAAAGAATGCATGCACAATTGATATAAATAAGAGTCAAAATATGAAAACTCATCGGCTCTAAACTTGACAAGTGCATTGATGCTCAGTTTGAAATGAGGATTCCAAACATATTGGCGACACATGGGGAAGAAACAATTTTCTCTGGTTTAGAATAATAGGATTAGATTTAGCAAAGGTTGAAATGAAATCTTTTCAATAATTCCGTGCACACTGCACCATTCTAAAAGGTCCCACATGTGACAAATTTGAAGTAAAATAAGCTTTTAGAGATTAAAGGATTTGAATTCCTAATTCCAAGACAGTGAATCCAAATGAAGGGAAAATTCATTAACTTTTAATTACACATCTACTTTTGGACAACAAAAATATCTAGTAGATAATTAAAGATTAGTATGCATCTGTTTAAAAATTACCACTTTACCAAACATTGCATCATTGTCAGTAGGCCTGTTGAGTACCTCGGTGAAGTTGTCTTAGTACCATGTGTGCATTTACTCGCTATCAGTGATTCTGTTCAGTACCCCAACGGGTTTACACACATTTGCCACACAAATCTTCTTTAAACTCTCTAATGACACTTTTTTTATTAATTTATTTAGAAAATTGTTTTTAGCAGTTAAGTGAAGAGAGAGGGTGGTACAGAAGTTTTTATTTTTTATTTTTTATAAGGACATAATGCAATACCATTTGAGTATGACCTCACTAGTTTCTCTTTATCTGCCAAAGTAGATGCTTTAAATGTGGAGGGGTATGGGAGGGATTCAAAGTAAAGAATGCCAACAACTCTTTTTTTTATAAAGATAAACTTATAATACTTGAAACATATTTCAATGTTCCTTATGGGTAACAATTGATGTACAAGAAAAGTGAAAAACTTGATATAGATAATCTTAAGGTAGATGAAATCCTATTAAAATGGTAGAGTAAGGGTTTCTCCAAGTACACCAATTAATATTGCATAGGAAGGATTCCCTCATATAAGCTTTGGGAAGAATACAAAATCCAATAAAAACATGACAAGTAAAACCAAAAAAATTAAATCATTGCAAACAAAGAAAGAAAATGTAAATCCAAAGAAGAAGATAAAGAAAAATCCAAATCTGAAAATAGACTTCAACAAGGAAACTTATGAAAGTGTATCCCAACAAAAGAGTGAATGTGAGGAAAGCATGAGTGAATGTGAGGAAAGCACGCCTGACTGTCTTAAGTGAGAATTTTTTTTTTTAAGTGATTCACTATGTTTTGCCAAGTTGCAGCTAATTGGGATTTTTATTCAAGAGAAAATCCAAAATCTAGGCAACATTAATGATTAAAAGATGAAGTTAAATTATATTTCTCTCACCTCAAAAATGTTTTGTTTCAAAATTAAGTCTTTATAGAAAAAACTAAACGATTAATTAGTAAAAATGAGGCTTATAACGATATTGAATGAAAGTAAAGTATAGGTTTAGGAATTTTTTGATTTAGCTTATTTGTAACTTGATCAACATCATCATTGTTGGTTTATCAAGTGAAATGAGGGGATCAAATTATTAGCAAGTAGGGGTGTTAGAGTTTTAGAAAATTCTTGAAGACCTGCAAGAAACAGAACTTAGATCAACAAATACTAAAAAACAAAACAAACCTGAAATAAAAAACAAAAAGACAAAAAGTAAAGGATGAAAATAAGCATGTGAGACTTATCTTGAAGAATCTCATTATGATTTAACTTAGAGATGTCGAATTTCTCAAAATTAATGAAGTAACCTCTTGTTATGATAAAAATTAAAACATGAAGAAGTTGCAGATTTAATTAAGTTCTCATATGCCCAAGATCACCAGCTTATTAAATCAAAACTTAAAGTAAATCTAAGTTAAACTAAACTAGACCTAATGCTACTCTAACTTTATGAGGAAAATAAGACTACGTATAATCAAATTTCCAATGAAACCATTCAATTTCTTTGATACCTGGAAGCATATGTACAAGATGAATTAGTAACCAGATTTTAATGAATAGTAGACAATTAAAATAAAAAAAAATTATGTACATTTGGTTTTAGTAGAGACAAAAGAATAAATTTATCAACATGGAATTTCTTATGAAACGTATTTTCCAACCAAGATTCAATTCTATCATAAAAATGATTTTGGAATGGTTTGAATGGAATCATGATTGGAAAAGTATTTTGTTGACGATGTTGAGAAAAGTTAATACTATTTAGAATATGAAAAGAATTTACATTAGTATTTAAAAACCTATTAACAAAAACTAAGGACTTATTCTCATGAGTTTCATTTTCACAAGTATCAACCCCTATAGTGTAATCAATATTAGAACCGGTATCTACTTCTTTTAAAAATTCAAGATTATGAAAAGAAGTAGGAACTTGAGTTATATCATAAGAATCAAATACATGCGTGGAATTCATTTCTTTAAAATTAAAATCATTATGTGAAGATTAGTTGAAATATGATTAGTAAAAAGATATCCTACATCTTGGAATTTGGATCAATAATGAGGATTGACAATACAAAGACCTAGCATAACCATCACCTGGGGATGAAGTGTCTTACTATCCTCAACCTCTAGATCACATTCACTACCTTGATTGTTTTCCTTTAAATCAAAACTAGAAACATAAGATGATGAACATGTATGAAAATTATTGAAAAAATGATTATTTAATGACTCATTACTCTGATAATCATGATTAAAAGATACCAAATATGTTTGACTTAAGACAATCCTTTGATTTCATAAAATTTCATTTAAATGAAGATGAACTCTTAAATGATTATCAAACAAATTTTTGTCAGCAAAAATATCAGGGCATAATGAAAAATGACTATTGGAACAGATAAAACTAAATATTTCTCTATTCATTGAATGACCATTATCGTTCAAAAACTTGTTCTTTAGTTTCTAATATCATTTCTCCATCATTTTCTTCAACAGAAATATCACTTTCAGATAAGGGATTAATTTGGTTGGGTAAATATTTCCCTTATTGAAAATGAGAATCAAGATGTTCTAATATGTGAGGCTAAGAATTACTAATAATGATATCAGAAATACCAGTTAAATTACTCCTAATGAAATAATTGTCTTCATTATGAAAAACATCAATTATGTTGGGATTTGAAACATTTTCAGGATGAATTATGATTTCATTATATGAATTTGTTTTTTCCTGAAATTGTTCTTTAATAATTTCTGAATTGGTTGTTATAACAGGTTCAATTATGTCATAAGAAGTAATAGGTTCATCAATAGTAGAAAATACACTAAGAAAAGATAATTTTTTTGATTCATTATGATTAATACAAGGAAGTGAACTAATATGTTTAAACCATGCTATTAATTCGAAATATGAAGGAAAATCATGAGACTTAAATTGAAGGCAGATAAACTTGAATCTAAGAAGGAAATTGTTATAGGACTTACCTTCAATTCTTCGCAAGTTCTCAAGTTTGAGGAAAACCTGATCACAATCATAATATTAAAATCTATGCAGGAATATTTGAACAAACTCGTCCTAGCTACATATAGAAGCAACTAGTAATGATCTACACAAGTCTTTGGCTTGGCTTGTTAAGGTGAGAGTGAAAATTTTGCACATGACACCATCATCAATAACAATTTTTTTACAATTCAAAATAAATTGATGAACATGATGAAATAAAAAAGAAATAAACCCACCATTAAATTTTACTTGTGACAAGTGTTTAACTACCTTTGTTAGAGTACTTGATGTGCAACCAGATATACAACTCCATATGGGTAGTTTAGGAGCCATTCAAAAAATGAATGAATTAAAAGAAATAGCTCAAACAAGAATCAAATTATTATGCACACTCATCGGTGACCTCCTTCTAGCACCAAAAATGTCGATGGCCAAATATGACCATATTCAACATTGGGGATATCACCCGGGCAGGGTCCCAATTAGAC
>JASDQU010099859.1:148225-162127 GCA_032191745.1 Picea mariana
GTTCTCTTACATAGGCTCTTTGTTGTTACAAAACATGATTCATATCTATTGTGCAGGACCTCCTTGTTGAGCTTTATACATGCCCCATCAAATTCCTCTCAAAAACATGGCAAAAATGCCTCTCAAAACATGAGAAAAGGCCAAAATTTACAAACTGCTCCTTCAAATCCTTGCATCAAAAAGTCCCCTACAAGCTTCAAAAATCTTGCTTTATATAGTTTTTAAGGCTTAGATGAGGAATCCCAACTTCCCTCAAGATATGGCCTCTTTTTGGGATCAAATCCACCTCCAAATGGCCAAGATGTCCTTAAAAAATCACTTTCTGGTCATAATATCAGGCAAAAATCACTTATGTATAGTTAAAAACCCATTTTTATTAAAATTACACAGTGTAACCCCCTTGGCTGGGTGCATGCCCCCTTCAAAGTGGTCATGTGAATCTCATATGGCCAAGTGCCAGCCCAAAGGGCTAGGCGTTGTCCCCCTTAATGCACTAGCTCTTGCGTTCGACGCGCTCTGCATGGGATGAGGGTCTAAGATGGTCCGCACCCTAAGGGATAGGACCCCTTGACTTTGCGCTTGTGGTTATATGGATACATCGAAGTCCAAGGGCTAGTCCCTATCCAAAAACCTCGCTCCTTAAGCCTATGTTATGGTCGCATGTATGTGTGGATAATTCCACGGTTTAGGGCTTTATCCCCAACCCCCTCCCTTTTGCGCCATACCAAACATTACAACATAATTATATTAAAATGCATTTCATATAATAAGGAATACATGGGCACATTGGTGTTGGGTCATTTCTTAAGGCTTGGACTTGGTGGGTGGTCATGGGCTCAAAACCCATGAACCCCACAAACAATTTTAACACTTGCCATTCGACCCTTACTGGGTGCCACATGGCTGCCCATGCCTGGGCCACGTGGCAACACCACATTTGCCCAATATTTTCCACATGTCCAAACCTGATTTGATCTTTCATATGCCCAGTCAATTGTTGTTACATGTCTCTGCCACATTAGCATCATGAGTTGTCATTGGTGATGTCATGCTGACGTCAGCATTGACTTTTTTCCAGTTTGACCTTTGACTTTTTAGTTGTTTGAGAAAAGGACTAGAGTGCAGTAACTCTCACATATAGAGCCCATTTGAGAAACTAAATATACTGTTGGAATCAATGCGATCATTCAGTCACAATGGAATTGGTTTCATTCAATTCCGAGAACTTTGATTTTTGAGCATTTTCTAAGCCTGGGGAGCTTCCTGGATCACATACAATCTCCATTTTAGGTGCACAATAGGCCATTGGAAAGGTCTATCCGATGAATACACATGTTTCCATCATAATTTGACTATGTCTATAATCTCAGTGTGGAGATCCCTAAAAATGTTGTTTAGGGCCTCAAAATAGCCCTGGAAGTTTGGGACCCGAAAACTAGAAAATAACTGCCAAACTAGAAAAATACCAAAATGATCGAGATGGAATAGGTGGGAGGACACCTAAATCCATATGGATCAATACTACATCCTCGAGATGAAATGGTTTCCATTGTGTTGAGTGCCCCCATCAGATGAGGAAATTTCTATTGAATTTGGCCCCGGGTTAGCCACTTGCCTTGCTGCAGGAGTTGCTCTGCTTTGACAAGTCGATAAAGTTGAATCCTATGCTAGCGAGTTCCCTTGACCTATGTGTCCATAATTTGATCCCTATATTCCTGTTGCATTCATTCATGGTTGATATCTATTGGTGTCAATTGTTCTGCTATCTCTGAGGTTTCCAATAATGGTGGGAAATATGGTCAAAGGAGAGCCACATTGAACATTGGGTGGAGGCCAAGGAATGGGGGAATGTTGAGCTCAAAAGAATTGTCTCCCATAGCCTTGTTGATGGTGTAATTTCCTTAATGGAGTAGGAAAATATTCTGATGGGGATCTGAAAGGACTTCCTTCTGCAAGTGAAACCAAAAATTGTCTTCCACCTAAAACTTATGTGGCACCCGGTGTTGATCATGGCACTTCTTGTACTTGGAATTGGAGTTCTGTAAAATATTTTGAACTTGTTGGAAAATGTGTTGAATCCAATCAATTAATAGAGTGTCTTTGTTAGCTTCAACTTGAGCAGGTGATGAGTCAGTTGGGGTGGTCGTAAGGGGTAATGCAAAATCCATGGACCCAATGGTTGGAATCCCAACCCCACTTGAAAGGGGTTGTAGTTAGTTGAGATATGTAGGGTTCGGTTGTAGCTGTGTTGAACATAGGAATGACTCTCATCCCATATGTGGGGGTGCTTGGAATTGTATATGCACAGGATATGCACGATCATCTGATTGGTGACCTCAGTTTGTCCATTTGTCTTGGGGTAGAAGAAAATGGATTTGGTTATCTTTTCTTCCAACGGTGATGAGAGGCTCGACCAAAATGTGTTGAGGAACTGACTTTACCGATCTGAGACAATGGTTTTTGGGATTCCAAAATGTACCAACACTTGTTCAAAGAAGATCTTGGCAGTGGCCTCTGCTGTGATTCTCTTCTTTCAAGGGGTTAGAATTACCATTTTAGAAAAGCGATCAACAACCACAAAAAAAAAATCATTTCCCTTCTTGGTGGATGGAAGGATTGAAATGTAGTCCATTGAGATGGATTCCCATGGCCTATCAGGAGTACTTGACCTATCTCCTAGTGGACGGTTTAGAAATAGAAAATGAAGTGTAGGACCTAATATACTTGCTGACATTTTGTCGAAGTTTCATCTAGTAGAAATTTTGTTGCAACACTACCATTGTATTTTTTAGGCTGAAGTGTCCTGCTACTTAACTGTAGTGGGATTTCCAAATCATCTTCTCTTTCTCAATGGATGGAACGCAGATATGGCATAAATGGAATGACATCTCATCCCGAAGATGTAAATTAGTGACAATTGAGTTTGTGCCCAACATTTGGTAGGTGGTGGCGAAGTCAAGGTATGCTTCATAGAGGTGGGGCCATCCAAAGGTCTCGTGTCTGCAAGCATATAGTATCATGGTGATTTTTTTGACTGGAGGTTGGTTGAGGAAGTCAATGACTCATCTGGTACTTTCTGTTTTATACTTGATGTTGAGGTGGAACTGTTGTAAGTGTGTGGACCACTTCTGATGGGGATCAYTGTGCAATTTTCCTTGGGTCTTCATGAACTGCAGTGGCTTAGGATCAATGTGGATGACTTTCTCCTTCCTAAGAATGTAATGCCTCCACTTGAGAAAGGATTTCACAATRGAGTACATTTCTTTTTCATAATTAGGGTACTTACGAAYGACATCTAATAGTGTCTCATTGTGATAGGCCACAGGGTGGTTGTGCTGAGTGAGTACTATGCCCACAACATATTCTAGAGCATCTGTCTTGATCTCAAAGGGATCTTGTAGGTCAGATAATGAAAKTAATGGGGCTAATCAAAAACGAATCTTCAAATCATCGAACGCTTTCTATTAGGGMAAACCCCACACAAAGTTTTCCTTGAAAAAACCTCTGGCTACTTGGATGAGGGCCCATACAATATGGGAGAATCCCAACACGAACCTGCGATATAAATTGATAAGGCCTAAGACATTCCAAATTTTAGTGACTATGGTTAACGCTGGCCAATCATGGATGACCTGGATTTTAGTTGGGTCCACATGCACACCATGATGATCCATGATGTATCCTAGGTATTGGACCCTGTCCATGCCGAAGGATAATTTTTCCAAGTTGGCATATAGCTTGTGCTACCGCAGGGTGTGTAGAACCAGTTGAATATGCTACAAGTTTTTTGGCCATGTCTTGTTGTAGATGGGGATTTCATCCAGATACACCATGACAAAATTATTGTTGAATGGTTGCAGGATATCTTCCATCATCCTAATGAAAGCTGTTGGATCATTTTTCAAACCAAAGGGCATGACCAACCATTCAAAAAGACCTTCTTGCAACTTGAAGGCGGTCTTCCATACATTTGTCTTCTCTATTGGGACTTGGTGGTAGCCAGACTTCATATAAATCTTACTAAAGTATTTTTCCCCTTTGATATGATTAAGGATATCATCGATTCGAGGAATCGGGTACCAGTTCTTGACTGTGATTTTATTTAGGGCTCGGTAATCAATGCAGAGTCTACAGGTCCCGTCTTTCTTCTGCACAAACATGATTGGGCTCCCACAAGGTGATGAGTTGGGATGGATGTGCCCCTTGTGGAGGATTTCTTGGATCTGAAGCTTGATCTCTTCATTCTCTAACAAAGAGCGATGATAGACTGACCCATTGGGTAGTGGTGCATCGAGGGTCATATCGATGGGATGCTTGACCTAAGAGTGAATAGGTACCCTGGTAACTGAGGAGAAGATATATTGGTATTCTTCAATGACCTTATCCACTTGCTTATGCTATGCGGAGAGGTCAGCCATAGAGGACCTTGATGTGGCTGCAATATTTCACTCGCTCTGAGAGTGAATCATGAAGAAGAAAAACTTATCAGTTTGAGAGATGACCTTCCTGCATTGCGTGGCAGAGATCAAGGAAATAACACTAGGTGGGATTGCCTTGGTTATCCTATATAATTTATTTTTCAAGGTAATAATAACAATGTGAGGCCTAAACTCATATACAACATGACATTTCCATAAATAAGGTTGTCCCAAAAGAACATCACAAAATTCAAGAGGAGCAATGTCACACATTACCTCATCTTTGAAGGGCTTGATATCGTACAACAAATAACATTGTTGGATGATGCAGGGATCGCTTCCTTGGCAGAGCCATCCAATGGTGTAGGGATGTGGGTGTGACATTGTATATAGGGATATATTCTTGATGACCTCTACTAATATGACTTTCTTTTCACTACCTCTATCAACGATGAAGTGCAACAAAGTTCTTTTCACCCACATCTGTGAATGAATGAGGTGTTCGCCTTCCTCTGGCTCGTTTGGTTCACTGGGATGGATCTTGGTGGTGGAAATAGTGGTGTCTGGTTCTGTGTCAATGATCTATGTCCCCCTTTCTTGTTCTAACTTAGATTCAAACCTCGAATATGATTTGGATTCTATCACCTCAGCCACCAGTGGCTGATTTCAAAAGCAATCAACAATGTTATGCGAAGGGCTCTTATGGAAGTCACACCACTTCTTGGTATCTTTCTTGTTCTTTCCAATGTCCTTTTTTGCTTGCGGCTTAGACTGCTTGTCCTAAATATGCCCATACTTTCTCTTTCCTTTGTTCTACGGGTTTGGGTTTCCCTTTCCATGATTTTATTGTAAGGGGTTCCCAAGCCCAAATTGTCGCATCTTTTGTTTAAGATTCTACTTAATTTTGATGACATATCAATAGACCGCGCCCAAGGAAAATATGTCCATAAAATACATTTCATCCTGGATGTATATATGAAAACCAACAAGATACTTGAGCACCAGATGTCACTCAAAATCTTTGATACCCATCTTGGTGCGCAAGGTATGGAAGATATTTGTGAACTCTAACATGGCTTGGTCTCTTTCCTGCCGCAATGTGGTCCATTTTTGTACAGGTCATCATAACTTATGACAAGGTAGTATTTTTCCTTAATAGAATCCATGAAGGACTCCTAGGTGACCACGACTATAAATAATGGGGGTTCCTCTATTTCCTTTTTCTCACAGAAATTATCCCACAAATCTTTGACATGGGGAACAAATTTTAGGAGTGCAAAAGTAATCTTTTCTCTATTCAAAAAGTTATGGATATAAAAATACCCTTCTAATAGATTCAACCATTTGTCTCCAGTGCCTACATCTATATGATCTTCAAATATAGGAATATCAAATTTGATTTGTAACTTGAAGGGGGTAGTGTGTCCACTTAAGGAAGATGTGTCACTTGTTTGTAGCCACCGAAGGATTTGCACAAAACTATCCATCATCTCATTCCTCTGTTGCATGAGGTCTTCCTCGAGAAACATTTTGAAAGGATCTCCTCTCCCATCATATTTCTTTTCACCCGCCATGAGAGGTCACTTGGGTGTGCGAGAGATTTTTTCCTTAAGAGAAATAAGCTCGAGACCCAATTCTTTGTACCCTGACCTCGTCGGGGACTTGCATTAAGAACAATAAGGAGAAGACCGCTCTACTACTGCTGATCCGGATTTTATGAGAATAGTGAAATGAATACATATTATTATTATTCTTAACACAAAGACACAAAGAACAATAACAAAGATACAATAAAGTTGGCTTCTATTCAATAAGGAAATATGTTGAAACTATAAAATACACAATGAAACCAGCTTTCTAGAATGGTGGCAGTTTATCTTTGAGAAGAGATGTGATGACCATGCTCATTTGAAAGAATATGGTTACAATGAGGCTCTCCAAGCCTTTTTACAATCAACAAGAATAACAAAACCATAGACATCCAAAAAAATAACCCTATGAGTGTTGGGTATGTGTTATATTATTTGCACGAGTGTTGGGTATGTGTTAGATCATGAGGTATGGTTGGTTCACTCTGGTCCATCCTTTCATATGACTCCCCACAGGGAGTGGTTATGTGAATATGAAAGGTATGATGGAGGTAATGTTTTCTTAGGTGATGATTCGACAACCAGAATCATAGGATGAGGAAAAGTCCAGTTGAGGCTCATAGATGGAAGGATCATAACACTGCCTGGTGTTCTGAACATCCCAGGTTTGGCCAGAAATTTGATTTATGTATGAAAAATGGACGTTACAGGGGTAAAAACAATATTTGAAAAGGAAACCTGTAGGATGGTTTGAGGAGAAATGGTGTTGCTAAAGGCAGTTTGGTTTGGAACTCTATATACGATGCAAGGAAGTACTATTAGTGATGGGTGTAATAGTTCCATTGTTCTTGGTATTGGATTTGAAGAAGAAAGAACTCATCCAGTCTCTGGAGAAAAGCTTATGCTATGACATCAAAGACTGGGGCATATCGGAGAGAAGGGTCTTTGACTACTACACGGTAAAGGTATGGTTGAAGGTATGTCTAACTTCTCTCTAGATTTTGATTTCTGCGAACATTGTCTATATGGGAAGCATAATTAGGTAAGATTCCCCTCTGGTGCAATGAGGGCAGAAGGAATTTTAGAGCTAGTTCACAGTGATGTTTTTGGACCTGTGTCGGCCCCATCATTGGGAAAATATGTGTACTATGTCTCATTTATAGATGACTTCTAGAGGAATACTTGGATATATTTCCTCAGGAAGAAATATGAAGCCTTTGACAGGTTTGAATATTTCAAGGCTCTTGTTGAGAATCAAATAGCAAAAAGAATTAAGGTGTTGAGGACAAATAATGGTGGAGAGTTCTGTGGGAATGAATTTGAATAATTATATAAGAAGTACAGTATAGCAAGGAAGAAGACTACTCCATACACACCTCAACAGAATGGAGTTACAGAAAGGATGAATAGGATGCTAATGGAGAAAGCAATGTGCATGCTCAGTGGTGTCGGGTTAGGGAAAGAATTATGGGCAAAGGAAATGGGTATTGCATGTTACCTAGTCAACAGATCACCCTCATCAGTGTTGGATGAAAAGACTCCACAAGCGGTATGGACTGGTCAGGAACCTTCTCTCACACATATCAAGGTATTTGGTTGTGATGCATATGTTCATTTTCCAAAGGAAAACAAGAGTAAGCTAGATAATAAGGCTTAAAAGTGTATCTTTATTGGATATAAAGATGGTCTCAAAGGTTATAAGATTTGGAACCCAGAAACTAAGAAGGTAGTGTATAGCCAAGATGTGCTATTTAAAGAAATGAATGATGTTGTTAAACAGGAATTTCTACCAAGTAAGGAAGAACCAGATAAAATAGAGTTTGATTTAAAGGATGATGAATAAGACTCTACAAAAGAACATGAATCAGAAGAAGAAGATCTGCATACTCCAGTATTGAGGATATAGATTCGACAAAGAAGCCTACTAGAAAGGTATACTCCATCTGATTTCCGTTCAAAATTTGCTTTGTCTATTACTGATGATGATCCTGGAACTGTCAGGGAGGCAATGGATTCAAAGGATGGAAATCTCTAGAAAAGGGCCATGGACGAAGAAATGGCATCTTTGGATAAAAATGAGGCTTGGGATCTAGTGTTGTTGTCGACTAGAAAAAAGAAAATTGCCAGAAAATGGGTATTTAAAAAGAAGCTGAATGCAGAAGGAAAAACGAAGAAATACACTGCTCGGTTAGTAGCAAAGGGTTATTCCCAAGTTGAGGGAATTGATTTTGGTGAGAATTTTTCTCCTATTGCCAAGTTCACCTCTATAATATTTCTATTATATTTTGCTGTTGCATTTGATTTTGAACTAGAATAGATGGATTTGAAGACAACATTCCTACATGGGGATCTGGAAGAAGAAATCTATATGAAGAAACTGGAAGGTTATGTTGTGAAGGGAAAGAAGGAGCTGCTATGCAAGATGAAAAAGGCCCTGTATGGTTTAAAAAAATCACCAAGGTTGTGGTATCAAAAATTTGATACTTATATGCTGGGACTTGGCTTCACAAGAAGAAAAGAGGATCACTATGTGTATTTTAAATTAATTGGTCATCATTTGATTTATTTGGTCTTGTATGTGGATGACATGTTGTTGATAGGAAACAACAAGGAGATTATCCAGGATGTGAAAACTCAGATGTCCTCTAAATTTGACATTAAGGATCTCGGTGCTTCAAATTTCATTTTGGGCATGGAAATTAAAAGAGATCGGAAAAAGAGGAAACTCTGGTTAAATCATAGAAAATATGTCAAGACAATATTGCATAGGTTTAATATGAAGGAATGTAAACTGATGAAGGTTCCTATTCCTGTTGTGGTAAAGTTATCTGCGGATCAGTGTCCCAAGACATAGGAAGAGGAGGAGTACATGTCTCATGTTCCATATGAGAGTGTAGTTGGCAGTTTGATGTATGCAATGGTTTGTACTAAACTGGACATTGCACATGTTGTGGGAGTTTTGAGAATTTATATGTCAAAACCAGGCAAGGAGCATTGGACAACAATAAAAATGGTTTTCAGGTATTTGCGTGGCACCTCTAGTTATGGATTGTGCTACAAAGGAAGACCAGGATTGGACAAAGTGGTGGATATACATGGCTTTGTGGATGTAGACTGGGTTGGAGATATGGATCATAGGATATCTACAAGTGGGTATGTGTTTAACCTATTTGGAGGAGCAATAAGTTGGATGAGCAAAAGACAAGATGTAGTGGCACTGTCAACTACATAAGGTGAATACATGACAACCACTCATGAAAGTAAGGAAGAAGTATGGTTACAAAGATTGTGTTAAAGTATTGGGTTTGTACAAAAAGATGTAAGGATAGATTGTGACAGTTAGAGTGTAATTTTTCTGGCAAAGAACCCGACTTATCATTCAAATACAAAGCATATTGATATTCAATATTACTTTGTGAGAGACATGATTGAAGAAAATAAATTATTGATGATGAAGGTGGACACTTTGAAGAATGTTGCAGATTCATTAAGAAAATCTATGAGCACCGATTATTTCTCTTGGTGTAGAGGATCCATGGGCATTACTGCCTTGGATTGTTGACTATGTAACCCTGTAACCCCTTGTATTCAAAGAAAACAACAAGTGGGAGAATGTTGGGTATGTGTTATATTATTTGCATGAGTATTAGTGTCTACGTTGTGTCGCGCGTGCAGAGGGGTTTGATGGGCGGTAAATGGGGGTGAATCCTCMTGTGCAAGGGTTCAGGGGCAGTGCCCCCGGAATTTMTTTTTTTGCCTTGGGAAACGTGTCACATATTTAGGTGATTTTTCGGCACATGGTCTTTTGTTGATGGTTTTCTATTTTTGGTTAAGGAATTAGGGTTGTTGACTAATCCAGATCATTGTGTTAGGGTTTTGGATGCCATTGGCTCKTATATGTATATTGTATTGTAAACAATGTATCATGATGAATGAATATAGAATATGCTAGTTTTCCCAGTTTGGGTTTCTAGGGGAAAAATATATGTGTAATGTTTGTATTTGTCATTGCATATTTTTTTTTCTTTTACTAAAAATATATTTGCAGTAAATATTGTACAAGGTTAAAATGTACAGGGAGATGAAGTGCCAAAAGTCATGTGGGCCTTGTTGGGGTAAGTTAGTACAGGAACATCCTAGGATCATAACTTTTGCATACGATCTATGTTTTAAGTGCATGATAGCCCGTTGGAAAGTTATATTGGAGTATTAAACATGTTTTCATTATAATCTGAATCCATTTATAGTTTGATTGTGGTGAGCCCTAGAAATGTTGTTTAGGGACTCAAAACGGACCCGAAAGTTTGGGACCCAAAAACTAGAAAATAACTGCCAAACTGGAAAACTGCCAAAATAAGCTACATGGAATAGGTGGGAGGCCACTGGCATCCATTTGGATCATATTTTCAACTTCTGAATGGATCATGAAGCGGCTAATTTTTTTGGTATGAGAGATTACTTTGCAACATTTTTTTGTTGAGATAGTAGTCAGAACTACCTCTGGTACCATGTAGAGATAACCTCCTAGAGTACCAATGACTCATATATAGCATGAAATTTCCACATATATGTTTTTCCTAAAATAACATCACATAATTCAAGTGAGGAAACATCACACATTACCTCATCCTTGAAGGGCTTGATGCCATAGGATAGGTGGCATTGTTGGCTGACACAAATGTCTCATCCTTTACTCAACCATCCGATGGTGTATGGTTGGGGGTATGGCATTGTTGGTAGCTTAAATGTATTGCAAAAATATTATGAGATCATGTTCTTATAACTCTTGTTGTCAACAATGAAATGCAATGGAATCCCATTTACCCACATGTGCGAGTGGAAGAGGCGCTCTCCCTCCTCAAACTCCTCTGGTTCTTCAGGTTGTATTGTTATGGCTGCGATGGTAGCAGTGGGCTCTACATCAATGATATGTTTCCCTTTATTTTGATTTGAATCATATTCCACATTAGGTTCTGATTCTTTTATTTTTATCTCGAGCACTAATGACTGTTTCGAGTGACATTCATCAGTGTTGTGCCAAGGGATATTATGGAACTCACACGACTTTTCGGTGTCTTTCTTAGACTTCTCGTTACCCTTGTTTGCCTGCATATTGGACTGGCTCTCTTGAGGTTGGCCTTTCTCGCTCTATTCTTCATTCTGTGAGATACTATTTTAGTTTCCATGCTTCTATTGTGGAATATTTTCAAACCTGGACTTGCACTTCCCATGATGCTTGAATTTCTTCTCAATTTTGACTACATATCGATAAGCAACTCCCAATTAGGAGATGTCCAATAAATCCATCTTTGTTTGGATGTACATATGTATACCACTGGGGTACCTCAAAACCAAGTTCCTCTCAGAGTATTTGTTACCAAACTTTGAGCCCAAGGTATGAAAGATGTTGGTGTAATCTGACACCATTTGGTCTCTTTTCTGATGCAGAGTTGTCCATCTCATGTATTGGTCATCATAGTTTTCGACAAGGTAGAACTCCTCCTTTAAGACATCTACAGAGGCTTCCCAAGTGGGTTCTCTCCTGAATGGTGTATGTTCATCCCCGTTGTACCTCTCCCAGTGACCTTCCCACAAAGCTCTGACATGGGGAATGGATTTAAGGAGCGTGAAGGTGATCTTGTCATGTTGGAAATTTTTTGGAGAGAGTAATAACCTTCTAGAAAATTCAACCATTTTTCTAGATCATATGCATCTATCTTCCCTTCAAATAAGGGGATATAAAAATTTACTTGTACCTTGAAGGGTGTTGCACCTATGAAATGGTTATTTTTCAGAGATGCATCAGTCGCCATCCATAGTCCTTGTAGGATCTTAGCAAATTTGTCCATCATTTCATTCCACTGTTGTGTGAGGGATTCCTCTAGAAACATATTGAAAATGTATCCTTCTCTATGATATCTCTTTTATTGCACTATGGGAGGTCTCTTGGGATGGCGAGAGAGATTTCCCTTAAGTGAAACTAGCTCAAGACCCAACTCTTTATACCCTGACCTCGTTGGGGACATGCACCGAGATATGACAAGGAGGACACTGCTCTGATACTAGTGATCCAGATTATGCTAAGAACGAATGAGACAAAAGAAAAAATATAGAAAAGAAAAAAGAACACAGAATTACAGTGAAACCTAACTTCTATTACTGAATTAGATAGAAAAACAATGTATAACACAAATTGGAAGAATGGGGTAGCTTATCTCTGAAGAGAAAGAGATGTTGGCTATGCTTCATTCACAACAAGATTCACATCACACTTCATTGCATGATTAAAGGGCCTCCTTCTTCTCAATTATACATGAGGAAGTGAGAGGAGAAAAATTCCCATGATGCATGTGGGATAAATTAATCTAAGTTTCGAAATTTCCATAGGCATGTAAAATATTAGGACTTCCCTTGCAATCACCCATCCAAGTACTAATCTAGCTTGAGAGTGATTAAATGCAAAGTTCTAATGGGATCTAGTGTATTAACTCTATGCTATAGGCATTTACATAATATCATTACATGATTCTTCTATTTAAAAATTGAAGATGATATTACATTACATTCCCCATCAAAAGGGTGAATATCATGGTTTATCAAAAGCATAGGCTCGAAATGTTGATTCAGTGGAAAAGGTGGTTGGCCACCGAGATCCTCCTGGATCACCGAGAAAGGAGTATTCATACAATAAATCTTTAGGGAAATTATTGCGATATAATGTTGGTACATATATATACGTGTACAATGAATGTTGAAATTTATAATTATTCTTGCAGTTAATGTAGGAGTTGTAGAATCTTCTAGAATAACAGATAGAATTGACTTTTCAAACCCAATTTTCATCCAGATTCTTTTTTAGGCGCTCTCCAGATCCTTTTCCAAATCTTTATTCTCATTTATATATATTTGAATTTGGGCTTCAATGAAATCAATTCAAGTTTGTCAAGTTCCTAAGCCGTAGATCATTTGTGTAATGTTGAAAATCTGATTCCAAACAATTAGCAATGCTAGATTTCAACCTCCTTTAGTTATTCACCAATAAAGTAAGGGTACAACATGCATTTACCATAACTATGATAATAAATACAAGAGGCTAAGAAATCTGAAAATATAAAAGCGGAAATATCAATGAACAATAGCGACATTCACACATTGAACACAAGAATTTTTTGGGCAATTCCCTTGGAAAAACACACAAGGGGAAAACCAGTCTAGGAGAGATTTTTCTTATTAATATAGGAGGCAATTTCTTAGTTTTAAACAACATCATTTTCAGCATTAAATGTACAAAAATAACTAGTAAATAGTACCAACATACCTCCTCAAAATATTTTTCGAAGCCCCTCAGAAAATGAACCAGATTTCAACCTTGAAATAAGTGCCCATATTTCTATTGTATGGATGTACTGTATGGCCTTCTTGTTAAGCCCTAATATTGGCTCATTACCCCTTAATTGGGGCATATTATATTAGTAATGTTATTTTATTTATGTCGGCTTTAGGCCATTAGTTGTAATTATACCTCCTAGTCTCCTATATATACCATGAAGATATTTTCATTTTGAATCATTTTGTACTTGAACATTTAAGTGGGGTAAAAGGAGGTTTCCCCCTCGAAGAGGCTTATTATCTGAAATTATCTCTTTTTCAAGGCGTTGAGTACTTTTTTTGAGGTTTTTCTATGCTATATTGATATTTCGTTCTTAACATATGGTATCAGAGCTCAAGGTCTTGGGGTTTCACTGCTACATCTGAGACACCTTGGAATTTTTTCTATAACTTTTTTTCTACAACGTTTCAGAAGGAACGACTTAGTGGATATTTAGTATACAGATCAAGGTACGTTGGGTTCATAATTATGCTCCTGAGGCCTTATACTTTTGGATATAAAGCCT
>JASDQU010099859.1:162227-214802 GCA_032191745.1 Picea mariana
TTCGTAACGGAGAAGACACCTAAAAGTGAAAATGCATCCCATGAAATTCATGATGAGGACACAAGGAAGGTGAATCAAGAATGGAGAAACTCCAACTTTGGTTTGAAGACCAACCACGTTCCTAAGATTGATATGAGGAAGTTTGATGGCAAGGAACCAATCACATGGATACTTCAGATGGAACAATTCTTTGTTCTCCATAATGTGCCACATGCACAAAAGGTACAAATTGCTTCTATATATTTAGAACCTAATCAATTTGTATGGTATCGATGGATTTTTTCTCGCAAATCACTCGTCACTTGGACAATTTTCACAAAATAAATGATAGCACACTATGAGGATACAAGGAGCAATACCTTCTTTATCCAATTGATAAATCTCAAGCAAAAGGGTTCAGTTACCGAGCGCATTGAGAACTTCCAAAGATTGAATATAAAGGTAACTGATATTCTAGATGAGCACTTGATTGATGTATTCATAGGAACTTTAAAGGATAACATTCAACATGAGGTTTTCCTTTGGGAACCCAAATCATTGGAGAATGCATTTAAGGTAGCAAGAAATGTTGAAAGTAAAAATATGGCTATGGCTACTAGAAGGACCAATCCTAACATCTATAGAGAGAAAAATGCTCCTTCTCCTAAAACACTTGAACCTACAAGGTTGACACCTCAATAATTGGAGGAAAGAAAAGAAAAAGGTTTATGCTTTAATTGTGACAGCAAGTACAGTAAGGGACATAAGTGTGGTGAGAAGAAATTATTCTACATAGATTGTGAAGAGGAAGAAGAAGAAGAACAAGAACCATCTCAAGATGAAAATGTAGAAGCAATTTCATCTGAAGAGTTGACTCCCACGATATCGTGTAATGCATTAGCTGGAATTAGCACTCCCCAAACCCTCAAGATCGAAGGATACATCAAAAAGAAAAAGGTAATAGTCCTAATTGATTTTGGCAGTACTCATAATTTCATTCACTATAAATTAGCCAAAGATCTCAATTGATTTGTATATACAACGCCAGAGTTTCAAGTAATGATTGCAGATGGAGGGACTATCAATTGATCAGGAAAATGCAATAAGATCAATCTTACTATGGGAGAATATGTAATGAATAGTCCAATGATTGCCATACCCATGGGTGGTGCAGATGTTGTACTAGGAATCCAATGGTTACAATCATTAGGAACAATGGCTTTTAATTTTCAAGAACTTTTCATGAAATTTACATTAGAAGGATAATAAATTGAGTTAAGAGGTATCACAGGGAAACCTGGTAAGGTGATGAGCTCTAACGGCATGAAAAAATTATTGAAAAAGGGGCATCAAGGCGTTAGTGCACAAATATTGTCACTAGATGTTCAAACATCTAATCCATCTATTCCTCAAGATCTCCAAAGGATCATTGATAAGCATTCCAAAATATTTGAAGATATTCCCAAAGGTCTTCCACCCACTTGAAATGATGATCATGAAATTCACCTAATTCCTGGGAGTGTTCCTCCTAACATCAGGGCATACAGATACCCTTACGCCCAGAAGAGTGAAATTGAGCACATGGTTGAAGAAATGTTAGAGGCTGGCATTATTAGACCTAGCCAAAGTTCTTACTTTGCACCAGTGGTAATGGTATTCAAGAAAGATAGCTCATGGCGTATGTGTCCATATTATAGAGAGCTCAACAAGATCAGTATTAAAGATCAGTTTCCCATTCCCGTCATTGATGAATTGTTAGATGAACTACATGGAGCAATCTATTTCACAAACTTGGATCTCCGTTCAGGGTATCATCAGATCATAATGAAGGAAGAAGATGTCCCAAAAACAACATTCCTAACNTTTTGGTCATGCCTTTTGGCCTTACAAATGCGCCTTCCACATTCCAAGGGTTGATGAATTCCATTTTCAAGCCCTTCCTTCAAAAATTTGTGTTAGTATTTTTTGATCATATACTAATCTATAGCAAGTCTTGGGAGGATCATGTGCAACATGTTGACAAGGTGCTACAACTACAAAAGGAGCAGCAACTATATGCCAAACCATCCAAATGTTTCTTTGGAGTAAAGGAGATAGAGTATTTGGGTCATATTATATCTCATGAAGGTGTCAAGGTGGACCCTAACAAGATTAAGGCCATGATGGACTAGTTGATTTCCAAAACATTAAAGAATATTAGAGGATTTTGGGTTTAACAGGTTACTACCGCAAGTTTGTTCGGAACTATGGAAGAATAGAAGCACCTTTAATGACACTAACTAAGAAGGATGCATTTTCATGGACTCTGGAGGAAACTAAATCTTTTGAACAACTTAAAGAGGTGATGTGTAAAGCTCCTGTATTGACCACTCCAGACTTCACAAAAACCTTTATTGTGGAATGTGATGCCTTGGGAAATGGAATTGGTGTTGTCCTAATGCAAGAAGGAAGGCCCTTGGCTTTTGAAAGTCGACCACTCTAGGGAAAGGACTTACACAAACCCATTTATGAGAAGGAAATGATGGCAATACTACACGCATTGAAGAAATAGCATCCTTACCTAATAGGTAGGAAATTCAAGGTCAAAACAGATGATAGTCTTAAATACTTCTTGGAACAAAGACTATCTTCAAAAGAACAAAAAAAATGGGTAACCAAGATATTGGGTTATGATTTTGAAATCGTCTATAAAAAGGGGAAGCAAAATGTTGTGGCAGATGCACTCTCAAGAAAGGATGAAGATTTTGAGGCCTTTCTCTATGCTATCTCGATCATCCAACCTGATTGGATAATAGAAGCAAGGGATGAATGGAAGAATGACGAAAAAGTGTGGACTCTCATTCAAAGGTTGCAGCATGATTCCAGTGCATCAGATACATTTACATGGAAAAATGATTCACTATGGTACAAAGATCACTTATATTTATGTAAGAACTCCCAACTCAAACAAAAGGTACTATTGGAATTGCAAACCTCTCCAGTAGGAGGGCACTCAGGATTTTTGAAAACCTACCGTAGAGTCAAGAAGGATTTTTTTTTGGGATGTCCTTAAGACTAATGTTCAAAGGTTTGTGGCATAATGTTTTTTTTGCCAACAAAAGAAGGTGGAAACAATTAATACCCCAAGTCTTTTACAACCATTATCCATCCTAGGTTATCACTGGGAGGAGGTTTCCATGGATTTCATCACAGCATTACCAAAGTCTAAAGGAAAGAGTGTCACCATGGTGATTGTTGATAGACTGACCAAGTACACACACTTTTGTGAACTCTCTCATCCCATCAAAGCTAGTGCAATTGCCACTGCATTGAATGAGAAAGTTCAAAAGCTACATGGCAGCCCAAAGATTATTGTAAGTGATAGAGATCCCATCTTCACTAGAGATTTTTGGACAGAATTATTTTCTTGTTTGGGTACTCAATTGGCTCATAGCTCATCCTATCATCCTCAATCTGATGGACAAACCAAGATAGTGAACAAATGTCTAGAAGGCTACCTTCTTTGCTTTGTCTTTGATGAACAAACATAATGGTTCAAATGGTTACCCTTGGCATAATGGCAGTATAACACTTCCTTTCATACTGCAACAAAAATGACACCATTTATGGAACTTTATGGATACCACCCTCCTTCCATCACTTCTTCTCTAAAATAAAAATCTAAGGTTCAAGTAGTGGAAGATCGCATCGAGAATCAAAAACAAGTTCTCCAAATCTTAAAGGACAACCTGACCATGGCACAAAATCGCATGAAACAACAAGCAGATCAACATCATAGTGAAAGAAGTTTTGAAGTAGGGGTTTGCGTGTTTTTAAGACTACAACCATACAAACATATGTCCCTCAAGCAAGCCAAGAAAGATAATAAATTATCACCAAAGTACTATGGCCCTTATAAGGTGTTGCAAAATATTGGTACTATGGCATACAAATTGGAGTTGCCTGCATCTTCACGAGTACACCTAGTTTTCCATATTTCATGCTTAAAGAAGGTTATAGGAGACAAGATCCCAGTTCAAACTATATTGCCAGAACTTGACAACGAAGGAAAAATCATATTGGATACTGAAGCCATCACTAACACAAGAATTATCCCGTTGAGGAATAGATCCATTTCAGAGTATCTCATTAAATGGAGGAAACTACCAGTTGAAGATTCCACTTGGGAAGATGATTCTTTTATACAGAAGCATCCAGACTTACTCAAGTGTTGCAGACAACACTTGTCTCAAGGGGAGGGGCATGTTAAGCCCTAATATTGGCTCATTACCCCTTAATTGGGGCATATTATATTAGTAAATTTATTTTATTTATGTCGGCTTTAGGCCATTAGTTGTAATTATACCTCCTAGTCTCCTATATATACGAAGGAGACATTTTCATTTTGAATCATCTTGTACTTGAACATTTAAGTGGGGTAAAAGGAGTTTTCCCCCTCAAAGAGGCTTATTATCTAAAATTATCTCTTTTTCAAGGCGTTGAGTACTTTTTTTGAGGTTTTTCTATGCCATATTGATATTTGGTTCTTAACACTTCTTCTGACAACAAAAAAATCCTCCAATTCTGTGATTAATAGTTGCACCTAGATATACGGATTTATGTCTACTAGCTTCTTATAAATCATGGCTATATTCATGAGAAAGACTACTCAATTTCAATGCCCAACTCTAACTACATGACCCTCTTTTAATGTTGAAATTAGCTGGGATGCATGCCTCATTCCCTCCTTGGTATCTCCCCTCCTTGGGATTCATCCCTCCTCCTTTTGCTACTAGTATTTCCTATAGCTTGACTCTCTAGGAATTTGTGTCTACTAAACTTGCTCTCTCACTCTCCTCAAAAGGTGCACCCCATATATCCTCTGGTGTTCCTTTTATTACTCATTAATGAGTAACGCCTATGACCCTTTGTCTCACTTGAGTGACTCTTCACCTTTCCTTGAGATCAATGGTCATGAATTAATCATTCGTTGAGTTCACTTAAATCACTTAAGTGACCCACTTTTCATAAAGTCACTTTCACCCATTAAATATTAAAAGGCTCAACTTGACTTTATAAAATCACCTTATAAATTCACTTAATAAAGTCACTTTATGATATCACTTCATAAAGTCACTAGACAAATTTATTTTCTTGGACTCCTTCCTAGGTGCAATATATTCAAAAGTACCACTGAGCTACCAAAATATAACAGTCCCTCTTAGAAAGGGAGGTACTTTTGGTACCTCCACCAGAATTAGTCTGCAATCTCATCATGTCCTCTACTGTTGTAGTCGTTCCCATTGCACTGGAATCCTATACTCTCTTTGAACTCTATGAATATCCAACTACCTTTTTTGATCTCTGATGTGAATATATATCCATCCAGTGTCCTTTCTCTGAAGCCTCACTATTGTCTGACTCAGGATCCAACCACCAACTGGATCCAATTACAAGTTGACCAAGAACTATGTATTGTCTCTCTGATTGGACTCCAAGAAACACACATGGTTTATAAGAGATTCCCTTTGGATATAGGTACATTAGTTCTTGAGAGAACAGAAACCCACATCCATCTATCTCAAAATAAGACATAGAGAGAAATTTCATCGGTATTTCAGGAACATATAAAACCTTGACCAACTCCAAATATCCCCTTGACTCCAGTTGGAATCTAACACTTCCAAATCCCACAATAGCTAAAACGATGTCTTGTGTTAACGCCACACCCCACATAGCTTCCTGAGTCGATCTCTATAAAACTAAGGAATACAAACCTCCTGTCCATGATATGTCGAGAGGCCCTGCTGTCCAAGAACCATGTAAGAGTGACTATACACCCTAGACACCTAATACCTGCAAGACAAGCCATCAAGGAAAACTCCTTCTCAATGTTTTTTGTGAACTCAACAACCTCAGCTGATACTGACACCTATGGCTCCTAATTCTTCCTATTCTTGTTTGGACATTGGCCTACATAATGTCCCAACTCAAAACATCCATGGAATCTCACCTTACTGATGTCCTTCTTCTCTCCATGAGAAGACTTCTCCCCTCCCATATCCTTCTTGTCCTTCTTCTTCACAAAGAGGGAAACATTATCCTCATTCTCTTCACCCTTTGAATGTGTTCTACAAAGAGCCTCCTCACGAGTCTCTTCTTGTATGAAGTCATCCCACAATCTCTCCCAGTTGGGACTATGCTCTCTGTAGACAACACCTTTAACAAAGGTGGTCCACTTCTCTGAAAAACCATTCAGAGATGTTCTCACCATTTCTCGATCTGATATAACCTCTCCAATTGCTCCAAGTTCATCATGAACTTGAGTGTTTTTGCTAAGATATGAAGAGATTTTTGTTAAAATATTGTGTAATTTCAAAGAATATTCTTACCTACTTTGTGGATAAAGTAAAAGATAATATATATATATATATATATATATATATATATATATATATATATATATATATATATTGTATTGATAAGTTGACCCTATTGCGCCTAGACAAGTCAAAAATAAACTAGAAAGATAAAGTGGACAGGTCGGCCATGACCTAATTAATTGGGGGGAAGAACTTGTATTTATAAGAGGCCTAGCACCTAATTTGTACACACACTCATTAATATCTCTCTATCAAGTGTGCAATTCTGAGAGTGACGCAGCTACAAGGAGAAGTGATGCAACTACAAGGAAGAGTATCTTAGTAAAGGTGAAGTTCATCTTGGTGAAGGTCTATCTTGGTCTAAGTGGTGCGCTACTTTGTTATGGTTAGGGTTTCTGGTGGATCTTTTGTTTGGTGAGATCTCTCTTTTGAGAGACACTATGCTTGTTTATTGAATCTATATTAAAGAAGTTTTGTTGGGTTTTCTTCCCCTTGAGGGTTTCCCAAGATAAATTCATGTGTACTCCGTGATTGTGTTTCTTTCAGTAAGATCCTTATTATGTTGTTGTTATAATCAAGATTAATAATAACAGATTAAGAAAGAAACTTTAACATGGTATCAGAGATAAGTTAAAGAGAGCATCTTTCACAAAAAAAGAAAAACGTCATTATTGTCGTACAAGAAAATTAGGGCTTTTTATTAAAGAGGAATTTCAACCCAAAGATTATCTAGAAAAGTGTGCCCTAGCCTAAGGAACTCATTGGCACATTCATTACACCTTTTAAGTGGATAGAACTCCCAAAAAGTGAAACCCTACTTTTCACCAGTACTAGAAGTACCAGAAAACCAGAAGTACCAGGAAACAAGAAGTATCAGAAAACCGGAAGTACCAAAAAACTAGAAGTACCAGGAAACTAGAAGCACTAGTCTATAAATCCGTTGGCCCAGTTTCAAGGGTCAGAAATTGGAATTTTCAGAAACTGACTATGCCAGCATACTCGCCTCGGTCTAGCACATATTTTCATGAGTTGAGTTTTCATATCCAAGAAATTTGATTTTTTATTATTTCTATAGCTCGGGGGGTAGGGTTTGTATTGTAAGAAAGAATGGCTACCAGTATGAGGGTAGAAGACAGGCTGGAAGGATATGGAAACTTTAGATCTTGGAATCATAGTTTGCAAATGATTCTAGATGAGAATGATCTCCTAGAACATGTTACAGTGGTTGTACCAGAACCAGAGGAAGAAGAGAAAAAGAGAAAGCACAAGAAGAATGAAAAGAAAGAAAAGATAATCATGTCAGATTCAGTAAAGGATCACTTGATCCATCATATATCTAAACTACAAAAAACAAGGAAAATGTATGAAGCACTCAACAGGTTATATGAAAGAAAAGACATTAAATGAAATCTTGCCTTAAGAAATCAACATCGTAATATGAAGATGAAAATCTCAGAATCAGTCTCATCCTATCTTATGACAGTTTCTCAGATTAGATATTAGCTTGTAGCTATTGGAGATGTCATTAGTGACAAATAAATTGTAACCACAACCCTAAATTGGTTTCCAACATTTTGGATTCCTTTTGTACAAGGAGTGTTTGCAAGAAGCAAGTTAACCAAGTTTGATAAGTTATGGGCATTTTGCACACACGAAGAATCTAGACTTGCAGACCAACATAAGAGATTAATTGTTGATGAATATGAATCTCTTACAAATCAAAAGACCAGAAGAAGTTCCTTCAGTAAGAACAATAAAGAAGCTAACTCTGTAAAAGTTCCAGATAAGAAGAAAGATGTTTCAAATATCAGATGCTACAACTGTCAAAAGTTGGGACAATTTTCCTATGACTGTCCTCAAGGAAAAGGAAAAATAAAGTATCAAGCACATGTGGCAGAGGAATAGGAATATCCTCCCTCAAATAAAGCTTTAGTAGAAATTGAGGATTATGTACTTTAAGTTGAAGATAGTTGATCTGAAGAAAGATATCAAATGGTGGAGTACATGGAGCCTCCCCACACAAAAACACAAGATAAGTATTCATGTTTATTTTTAGTATCTTTTTTAATTTAATACTTTATCATTACAAGTTAGATTTTTTTGAGAATGTTAATTAACCTCATTTTACTTTAGCATCGATGAAGAATTATAAAGGAAGTATCAAAGAAGAGGATAAAGAAAGAGATAAAATGTTTATTTTCAGAAATCATACTGTAAGTAAGTTTACAAGTCTCAGAAGAAAGAACTTATGTCTTGACTTGCAGAAGTTAGACAACATGAGAATGACTTATGACATGGTGACAGTCAGTAAAGACTAGATAGTATCCAGTATTTATATAGGAGAAGGAGGCTCCTAAAGATGCAGAACAAAAATGTTCAATATGAAGAGAAACATGGATACTCATATATAGTTGATGAGATACAAGTTGTTCCAGTATCATTCTTATAGATGCAGAGGAAGCAGGTTGATCAAGTATGAAGATATAAAGAAAGAAATGTTTGAACTCAAGAAGAAACCCAAGATATTACAGAAGAGAACTTCAAGGACAATGATTATCAGATGTTACACAGTTAAAGAAGCTCTTAGTTTGGTGCAAGAGGGAGCGATGTCTCCGAGTTCAAAATGGCGGATCGTAATTTGGTGCAGTTCGGAAAGCAGTGGTCCATGGAAAAATTTACTCAGTGGATGAGTAATGAGATATTTTGATCAAGATGAAATTTATCCAGTATATGAATGGTGCCCAACAGATGGCTAGCATGGTATTGTACCATGGAAATATTTTGGAACATAAGATATTTTTTTTTGGATCCCATAGCTAGACCTTCGTAGAGAAGGAAGAGAACTTCATAGAAAAGGAATGAGCAATCACATAGGAAGAGAACTTCGTAGAGAAGGAGAAAGAGAAGAGACCTTCATAGACAAGGAAGAGACCTTCGTAGAGAAGGGGAATGAGAAATTTTCCAAGGTTGTCCTTTGTCCAAGTGTTGATTTTTCGATACTCTAGGGACATGATAGAATACCCTCATAGAGAGGGGTGTGGCCACCCTCGTAGAGAGGAGTGTATATGTTTCTCCAAGGGGAAGCGGGCATATAATCTCCTCTGGCCAAGGATTGACTAGCCTAGAACACAAACCTTGACCATGTGGAATGGTTAGTTGGCTCTTGAGGTTTGTGTCGTGATCTTGTGTGGATCATGGACAGGGAGTCTAGTATTTCCCATCCTAGCATCTTAGCTTATCTAGTTCATGTGGGATGACTAGGAGTGAATCTATGGTAGTAGTCCTCCCTAGTGGATGGATGAGTTAGATGAGTACACGAGAAGGGAGAACATAAAAGGAATGGAAAAACTCATAGAATATATTCTCTGTGAAGATAAGATATCTTCACAAAGATAAAGAATATCTTCTACATGAAGATAAGGAGAACAAAAATTCTTTAATATGGATTCATGGAAAACCAGTCAGTGATCATGATATAGTTGATAAGATGCAGGTTGTTCCAGTACCATTCTTATAGACACAGAGGGAGTAGGTTGATCCAGTAAGAATAAAAAAAGAAAGAAATGTTCAAACTCAAGAAGGCACCCAGGATATTACAAAAGAGAACTTCAAGGATGATGATTATCAGATGTTACACAGTTAAAGAAGCTCTTAGTTTGGTGCAACAGGGAGCGATGTCTCCGAGTTTGAAATGGAGGATTGTAATTTGGTGCAGTTAGAAAAGCAGTGGTCCATGGAACAGTTTACTCAGTGGATGAGTAATGAGATATTTTGATCAAGATGAAATGTATCTAGTAGATGGATGGTGCCCAACAGATGGCTAGCATGGTATTATACCATGGAAAGATCTTGGACCACTAGAGATTTTTTTTCGGATCCCATAGCTAGAAATTTGTAGAGAAGGAAGAGACCTTCATAGAAAAGGAATGAGCAATCCCACAGGAAGAGACCTTCGTAGAGAAGGAGAAAGAAAAGAGACCTTTGTAGAGAAGGAAGAGACCTTCATAGAGAAGGGGAATGAGAAATTTTCCAAGGTTGGCCTCTGTCCAAGTGTTGAGTTTTGGATACTCTAGGGACATGCTAGAATACCCTCATAGAGAGGGGTGTGACCACCCTCGTAGAGAGGAGTGTGTATTTTTCTCCAAGGGAGAGCGGACATATACTCTCCTCTGGCCAAGGATTGAGTGTCCTGGAACAAAAACCTTGACCATGTGGAATGACTAGTTGGCTCTTAAGTTTTGTGTCGTGATCCTACGTGGATCATGGAAAGGGAGTCTAGTCTTTCCCAGGCTACCATCTAAGCTTCTCTAGTTCATGTGGGGTGACTGGGACTAAATCTATGGTAGTAGTCCTCCCCAGTGGATGGGTGAGTTAGATGACTATAAGATAAGGGAGAACATAAAAGGAATGGAAAAACTCATTGAATATCTTCTGTGTGAAGCTAAGATATATTATGTGTGAAGATAATATGTTCTGTGTGAAGATAAGAAAGAGTATCTTCTGCACGAAGATATAGAGAACATAACTTCTTTAATATGGATTCATGGAAAACCAGTCAGTGATCGTGATGCCAGATGACCAAGTGAATTATATTGATGCATGTTGTTACCTAGTTGATGATGTTTCCCAATTAATGATGTGGATGTTGTTACTCAGTTGATGATGTTACCCAGGTGATGTTGTTGTCTAGTTGATGATGATTATCTAGTTGATGATATTGCCCAGATGATATTGTTCAGTTGATGATGACATCCAATGACCTGTCAAAAGATAAAGAATATTGTTCTTGTTAAGAGGGAGTGTTAAAATTTTGTGTAACTACAAAGAATATTCTTATCCCCTTTGTGGATAAAGTAAAAGATAATATATATATATATATATATATANATTGTATTGACAAGTCGACCTTATTGTGCCTAGACAAGTCCAAAGTAAATTAGCAAGATAAAGTGGATAGGCCAGCCCTGACCTAATTAATGGGGGCGAACAACTTGTATTTATAAGAGTCCTAGCACCTCATTTGTACACACACTCATAAAGATCTCTCTATGAAGTGCGCAAGTCTGAGAGTGATGCAACTACAAGGAGAAGTGACACAACTACAATAAAGAGTATCTCAGTAAAGGGGAAGGTCATCTTGGTGAAGGACTATATTGGTCTAAGTGGTGCACTACTCTGTTCTGGTTAGGTTTCTAGTGGATCTTATGTTTGGTGAGATATATCTTGTGAGAGACACTGTACTTGGTTATTGAATCTATATTAAAGAAGTGTTGCTAGGTTTTCTTCCCCTTGAGGGTTTCCTATAATAAATGCTCGTGTACTCTGTGATAATGTTTCTTTCAGTAAGATCCTTATTATGTTGTTGTTATAATCAAGATTAATAATAACACATTAAGAAAGAAACTTTAACAAACTTTTCATACTCGGTCATATTCATGTTTCTTATGTTCTCTTTCAATACCATCTTTCGATTCTCATTCGAACTTTGGTACAGCTTGGTCAAACATGCCCACATTTCATTGACATTATTCTTTCCTAAACTGTGCACAACGAGGTGATCTTTGACTGAATCCAACATTAATCTCTTGGAATTAACATTCTTCTTGTTATATGCATCCAACTAAGTAGGATTTGTAGGAATGGAAATAGGTGTAGTGGCGGTATGGTGCATAATATCCCACAACACTTGTTCTTCCAAAAACAATGCAATCCTCTCCTTCCATGGACTAAAGTTCATTTTCCCATCCAATATATCTTCAAACCTAAATAAAAAATCCATGATATTATCAATTGAAACTCAACTCTTCCCCTTCCTTCTTCCAAGAAAAAACCCCCCACACTCACTGCAAATCAAGTGTCAAATATCTAGTCTGTTGAACGTGAGAGCTCTAGCTCTAATACCATGTTGAAAATATTATTTTAAACACTTAAAAAATGTTAGATTTAAACCTCCTTTAGTTATTCACCAAGAAAGAAAGGGTACCACTTGCATTTACTGTAACTATAATAATAAACAAAAGAGACTAAGAAATCTAAAAATATAGCAAAGGAAATATAAATGAACAATAAAAAAATTCACACATTGAACACAAGAAATTTATGGGCAATGCCCTTGGAGAAACCCACAAGGGGAAAACACATATAAGAGAGATTTTCCTTACTGAGCTAGGAGGAAATTTTCGAGTTTAGAATAACATCATTTTCAACATTAAATGTACAACAATAACTAGTAAACAATACCAACAAACCTCCTCGAAATCTGTGTCAAAGATCCTCAGAAAATGAATGAGAATTCAACCTCTAAATATGTGCCCATATTTATGTTGTATAGATGTATTGTATGGCCTTCTTGTTGTAGTTGAATCCCCCTATGGACAAGTGGATTCCCGCTTGGTCTCTAGACTCCTAAGGCCAAGACAAAAAGTTCTTAACATGGACACTGACTTCATTTTAGATCTAATCAAGCTAATGAATGAAAGAGAAGAAGAAAGATATGTACCTTATAAGCAACGTTTGTCCTTGAAAATTCTTGGCTGAGCTCCGATCCTGAGCTCCCTAGTAGGTCCTGTCAAACAAACAAAGGTACAAAAGACTTCCTACTCTACTGAGATTATCTTAAACATAGATCCATCTATTGCATACAGACTCATATGGAACAAACATAAGTTTGAAATAAACAAGCCAAGCATTGATTATTATTGAGAACAAGTAAAAATACTTACAATCCTTTGAATGAATATGCAACAACTTCTTCCAGTTCTCCTTGTCCAACCCCTTTTCTCAATCAATCTCCACTGATTGCTTTGATGACATCTCACTCATCAGATCATAAGTTTGATGTAATTCTCAATTGTCATTCCTTTGTCAATACCACTTATAGGATCATAAGTTTGGTATCAACCTCTAGTCTCTACTGTTCGTACCACATACAGAATCATAAGTTTGGTATCAATCTCTAGCCTCTCTCCATTTACCTTTCACCATGAGAAAGCCTCCTTATATAACCTTAGAGAGGTCCAACCACTTATTGCGGATAAAGATAAAATATATTTATTATTGATTAGATCAATCCCCTTTTGTGGATTGATCATGTCGGTCATTGTAATTGACCAAATCCCCTTTTGTGGATTGGTCAAACCCTAATTGTAATAGGCTAAATAAGAAGTCGGACCCAGTATATATTAAAGAGGCCTCAAAATATATTAAAGGTGGTTATAACCACCTAGAAGAAGAAGTCGGCCCTACCAGTGAAGAGACACTTCCACACATGCCATAATTGTATAAATAAGAGAGGCCAACGCCTCATTTGAACACACACTCAACTCACTGAACTAGTGCACAAGTTTTGAAGGAAGTTGCAGTTGTCGGTTGCCAGAAGAAGGAAGAGAGAGAGGCATGTTGCTCATTGTTGGATATTCTCTGTTGTCTCGTTCATTATCTTGGCATTGTATTAGTTATCTATATTAAGGAAGTTTTGTTGGGTTTTCTTCCCCTTGAGGGTTTCCCAGGATAAATGCTTGTGTACTCTTGTGATTTTGTTTCTCTCAGTGATACTGTCTATGCTATTGTTATATAGTAAATTGAAAGTAACCTAATAATAGAAAAAACTGTAACATGGTTTCAGAGATAAGATGAAGAGAGAATCTTTCACAGGAAAATGAAAAATGTCACTGTTGTCGTACATGAAAATTAGGGTTTTTTTTTTATTGAAGAAGGTTTTCAGCCCCAAATCCATCTAGAAAGGTGTGCCCGACCTCAAGGAACATTTTGGCATCTTCATCGCACATTTTCAGTGGCTAGATCTCCTGGAAAGTGAAACCCTAGTTTTCACAAAGTACTAGAAGTACCAAAAAACCAGAGTACCAGAAGTACCAGAAGTACCAGAGTACCAGAAGTACCAGAAGTACCAGAAAACTAGAGTACCATAAGTACTAGAAGTACCAGAGTACCAAAAGTACCAAAAAACCAGAAACACCAGTCCATAAATCCGCAGATCAAGTTTGAAGGGGTAAAATTTGGATTTTCAGAAATCTGACTGTACCGGCATACTCGCCTCAGTCCAACGCATCTTTTGGTGAGTTCAGTTTCAAGATCCAAGAAATTTTATTTTTTTATTATTTCTATAGCCTGAAGGGCTAGGGTTTCTATTGCAAAAAATAATGGCTACCAACATGAGGGTAGAAGACAGGATGGAAGAATCTAGAAACTTCAGATCTTTGAAGCATAGGTTGCAGATGATTCTAGATGAGAATGATCTCCTAGAACATGTTACAATAGGTGTATGAGAACCAGATGAAGCAGAGAAAAAGACCAAGCATAAGAAGAATGAAAAGAAAGAAAAGAGAATCGTGTCAGATTCAGTAAAGGATCACTTGATCCCTCATATATCAAAACTATAGACATCAAGGAAAATGTATGAAGCACTTAGCAGGTTATATGAAAGCAAAGACATCAGTCGGAATCTTACCTTAAGAAATCAGTTTCGTAATATGAAGATGGAAAACTCAGAATTTGTCACATCCTACCTTATGAGAGTTTCTCAGATCAGAGATCAGCTTGCATCTATTGGAGATGTCATTAGTGACAAGGAGCTTGTAACCACAACCCTAAATGGGTTTCCAACATTTTGGATTCCTTTTTTACAAGGAGTGTGTGCAAGAATCAAGTTACCCAAGTTTGATAAGTTATGGGCAGATTGCACACACGAAGAATCTAGACTTGCAAACCAATAGAAGAGATTAATTGTTGATGAAGAGGAAGATCTTACAGTTCAAAAGAATAAAAGAAGTTCCTTCAGAAGGAACAATAAAGAAGATAACTCTGTAAGAGTTCCAGATATAAAGAAATATGTTTCAAATATCAGATGCTACGACTGTCAAAAGTTGGGACACTTTTCCTATCACTGTCCTCAAGGAAGAGGGAAAAGAAAGCATCAAACACATGTGGTAGAGGAAGAGGAATCTCCTCCCTCAAAGAAAGATTTAGCAGAAATTAAGGATTATGCACTTTAAGTTGAAGATAGTTGATTTGAAGAAAGATAGAAAATGGTGGAGTCCGTGGAGCCTCCCCACACAAAAACAAAAGATAAGTATTCATGTTTATTTATAGTATCTTGTTTACTTTAATAACTTATCATTACAAGTTATATTTTTGTGAGAATGTGAATTAACCTCGTTTTATTTCAGTGTCTATGCAGACTTTTCAAAGAAAAGGATAAAGAGATAAAATATTTATTTTAGCTATGATCACTCATGAGAGTGACAAAGAAATCATATTGTAAGTAAGTTTACAAGTCTCGGAAGAAAGAGCTTATGCCGTGACTTGCAGACAACATGAGAAGGATGTATGATATGCTAACAATCAATAAAGACCAGACAATATCCGATATTCATATAGGAGCAGGACGCTCCTAAAGATGCAGAACAAAAATATTCAAGACGAATAAAAAGATGAATAGTCAAATATAGTGGATGAGATGCAGGTAACTACAGGTTGCTCCAGTACCATTCTGATAGATGTAGAGGGAGCAGGTTGATCTAGTATGAAGTCATAAAGAAATGTTCAAACTCAATAAGGCACCCATGATATTAGAAAAGAAAACTTCAAGGATGATGACTAGAAGCTATTAGCTTGGTGCAAGAGGGATCCATGTCTCCGAGTTTGAAATGAAGGATCGTGATTTGATGCAGTTAGAAAAGTAGATGGATGGTGCCCACATATTTTGATCAAGATGAAATCTATCCAATAGATGGATGGTGCCCAACATATGGGTAGCATGGTATTATACCATTGAAATATTTGGTACCATAAGAGATTCTTTTAGATCCCATAGCTAGACCTTCGTAGAGAAGGAATGAGAAATCCCATAGGTAGACCTTCGTAGAGAAGGAAGAGACCTTCGTAGAAAAGGGGAATGAGAAATTTTCCAAGGTTGGCCTTTGTCCAAGTGTTGAGTTTTGGATACTCTAGGGACATGCTAGAATACCCTCATAGAGAGGGGTGTGATGACCCTCATAGAGAGGAATGTGGATGTTTCTCCAAGGAGCAGCGGGAAGATACTCTCCTCTAGCCGAGGATTGAGTAGCCTAGAACAAAAACCTTGACCATGTGGAATGGTTAGTTGGCTATTGAGGTTTGTGTTGTGATCCTGCACAGATCATGGAAAGAGAGTCTAGTCTTGCCCAGGCTAGCATCTTAGCTTCTCTAGTTCATGTGAGATGACTAGGAGTGCAGCTATGGTAGTAGTCCTCCCCAGTGGATGGGGAAGATAGATGACTACAAGAGAAGGGATAACATAAAAGGAATGGAAAAACTCATAGGAAATCATCCGTGTGAAGATAAGAAAGAAGTATCTTCTACATGAAGATGAAAGAAGGAAAGAGTATCTTCTGCCCGAAGATAAAGAGAACAAAACTTCCGATGATTTATAGATATGTTAGCCAGTGATCATGATTCCATATGACCAAGTGGAAGATATCGATGCCTCATGTTATATAGTTGATGATGTTGCCTAGTTGATTATGTTTCCCAGTTGATGATGCTATCTAGTGGATGCCGCTACCTAGTTGATGTTGACATCCAGTGACTTGTCAAAAGATAAATAATATCCTTCTTGTTAAGAGGGAGTGTTAAAATATTGTGTAAATGAAAAGAATATTCTTATCCCCTTTTGTGGATAAAGATAAAATATATTTATTATTGATTAGATCAATCCCCTTTTGTGGATTGATCATGTCGGTCATTGTAATTGACCAAATCCCCTTTTGTGGATTGTTCAAACCCTAATTGTAATAGGCTAAATAAGAAGTCAGCCCCAGTATATATTAAAGAGGCCCCAAAATATATTAAAGGTGGTTATAACCACCCAGAAGAAGAAGTCGGCCCTACCAGTGAAGATACACTTCCACACGTGCGAGAATTGTATAAATAAGAGAGGCCAACGCCTCATTTGAACACACACTCAGATCACTCATCTAGTGCGCAAGCTTTGAAGGAAGTTGCAGTTGTCGATTGTCGAAAGAAGGAAGAGAAAGAGGCGTGTTGCTCAGTGTTGGATATTCTCTGTTGTCTGGTTCATTATCTTGGAATTGTATTGGCTATCTATATTAAGGAATTTTTGTTGAGTTTTCTTACTCTTGAGGGTTTCCCAAGATAAATGCTTGTGTACTATTTTGATTGTGTTTCTCTCAGTGATCATGTCTATGCTATTGTTATCTAGTAAATTGAAAGTAACCTAATAATAGTAGAAACTTTAACACCATTTACCTTTCACCATGAGAAGGCCTCCTTATATAACCTTGGAGAGGTCCAACCACTTGAGAGATCTTTGGGATGATTTGAGGATTTTTCTCCTTCAGTTGAGGATCTCCCCTAAGATCATTCCTTGACCATCTATTTGAATCCAACTACCTTTAGGAATTGAGGTATTCTTCCTTGAATTGCCTCAACAAACCCAAAATTTTCTCAGAAAAGGGTAGTGCTCCTCCAAAAGGGTGAACAGGGCACTCAAGCACACCCCCAAAGAGGCTCAGGGAGCACCATCACTCCTTAATAGTGGGTAGGGGAGCGCTCCTCTCCAAAATTCAGTTTTTTAGTGGTTTTTCCAATGGCAAAAGGCTTGTACTTCCTGTCAAGTGATTTCTCTTCTTCCAATCTAACCTTTGAGGTGTTTTAAGTGCCTTTGTGATGTCAATAGAGGCACAACATGGGAAATAAGGAAATATGATGTTTGTGACACTTGCAACACTTGTATTCAAGATGCGACACTTGCAGACAAGATGCGACACTTATAGCACTTGTAATGATGACACTTGTGACACTATCAAAGTGAGTAATTTTGAGGTGTAATAGATTGCCCCCCAAAGTATGAAGTTAGAAGATGATGATGACTAAAGTACTTTGTAGACTTTTTTGAGCAAGGATATGGATGTAGATAAAATGAAAAAAGATGCACAGAACCATCAAACAAATATTATGACATGCTTCAAACCCAAGGCAAACATACCTATGCTTGAGTGATAAATACTTTTTAGGTATGGCCGCCATAAAATACACTGCGGATCCATAATTATATTGACAGAAAGGTATGGCCACTAAAAATACAATGTGGATCTATACTCCTATGACCTGAACTGATTGTAGCCATGAACAATACACAGTGGGTCTACGATATATGTAACAGTTGATATATGTAACAGTATAAGTGTCATGGCTCAAAAGTAATCCTTCTCAACCTGGGAAAAGTGTACATAAGAGTGAAAACTCAACCCAGGGTCTTCTTACTGAACCCGATGTAGTACGAATCTAACCATGTAAATAGATGTACTGATGTCGAACATGGCAGAAACCACTTGATTACTGGTCAATGATGTAAACTGTTAACAAGTGCAAGGGAGATCACCATTGATGTCAATGATTCCCAAGGTACTCTAGTACATAGAGACGAATGTGAATGAATGAGATGAATTCGAACATCCATGGAATCATCCGATCAGGCGTCAATGATGTAAACCCATTGTCAGACACGAGGAGGCCTTCCATTGAGGCATTTAGGTCCCAAGGTACTAACTGGTTTCTAAGTCTAGTTCCTAGATAATGTGTTAAAGTCGACAGGAATAGACTCATCGAACGAGGGCCTTGATGTATTCCCCATCAACGACATGAAACTGACACAGAGATGTAATTGGTAGATCAAATTAACCTAGACTGACACGGGTACTGAAATACGATATTTGTGATGGCTGACTCTTGAAGCAGATACTTCCCTTGAACACTAAGGCACATTAGAAGAAACTTGACATGGACCAAAACTTGATGATGTAGTGGATGTTGTGACTTTCTTCAGGTGACCCAAAGGAGTAAAATAAACTCAGAGGATTTTCTCAGTGAAGAGGTTTAGCAGATTAAAATGCGTGCAAAGACAAAGTGTCATGTTCAAGGGCGACCGTAAGAGTTACTGGTAGTGTTCTCAAAAAACTGCTTGGCTTGCTTCTTTCAATTTTTCCCCCACCTAGATAGATGAGTACCTCTTTTTAATTTAACGAGATCGAGGAGGGAAACACATGCTCGATATGACTCACCTTCGATAAGTCCCTCTTCCTTCGTCTAACGAACTAGAAGAAGTAAGCATTCGGTCTTGTATGGGACCTTCAATGTATGATCGTTTAACGAGTCCAGAGAAGGTAAACTCGATGGTTTTTCATATTTTAGAGAGTCTGAAAACAACTTAAAGATGACTCCAATGTTGTCCTTTTTCATAATTTTAGTCTCACGAGGCCGAAAAAGAGATAAATTATCACTCGAAAGATGCCCTTTCAAACCTTTTAACGAGAGGGAAAGGAAGCAAGATCGCTCGACAATATTTTCATGTTTAGAGAGTCTGAAAAGAGCTCAAAGATGACTCCAAGGGATTCCTTTTTCGTATATCCATGCAAGTCTGAAAAAGTGATAAAAGTATACTCGGTTATATTCTCATGTTTTTTCGAGCATGAGAAAGAACAAAGACTAAGCTTGGTATGCCCCCAGCTTGAAAGCTAGTGGCTTAACTCTAGAATGATCATGAAAAGCTAGAGACATGCCCTCCAAGCTTCAATTCATTCACCGACTTTGAGGTTGTCACCAATTTCTGTACTAGATGGAGAAAAAGGATACAGGTGGATGAAATGAAGGTTCAAATATGAGAACTAACGAAAGACTCGACTCGACATCTACGAGATTTGGCGAAAGACGTTACCTAATAGGAGAGGTGACTGTTTCATTTTTTAATGAGCTTGACACAAGAAAAGAACTATGCTCAGGGCTCCAGGTTCAATCCCCAGATTGTTGTTTCATTTTTTAATGAGCTTCCTACAGAGAGGAAAACTATGCTCATGACCTCTATTTCATTTTTTAATGAGCTTGCCACAGAGAAGAGAAACTATGCTCATGGATCCTCCTTGATCATGGATTCCAAGAGAATAACGCTTTGGAAGGACACCATGTCAAGGGAAAAAACTCGGTCATGGCTTGCAAGAGATATTCACTAGATGGAAGAAAATCACTCTGGAAGGAACACATGTCGAGGGCTGCAACATGGGTAAGGAGACCAGGCTCCAATATCCCTACCGAAGAGAACACCATGTAAACTACCATATCCAAATCATCAGGAGTCGAAGTCATGGGAGACAACGCCACATAATTGACATGCAGTGGGGGCGATACTGTCGTCATATAAGAACCATTCAGGGAGGTAATCCAGTCAGGACTGATGAAGGAAAGTTGATTAATAGTCACAATTATTCCATCATGTGGGAAATATATCACATAAAAAAGAGTGGACACAATATCTTCCATGGCATAGACATAATCCCACCCAAGGAGTAAAGAAAAATCCAAGGGGTCTTGAACTACCATGACATCAATAAAGACAGTTTTCCCTCCCAAAGTTATCGGAAACTGAGGAAGGGTCCCTAAAGTTTGACTAGTTCTTTTGTTAAAAGATAAGAAATTTCGTGTAACCGACGCAAGTTGAGGACAACCAAAAGCATGCCAAGCAACAGAGAACAAAATACTAATGGATGCACCTTCATCTATCAACATTTGAGGAACATCCTGACCACAAACCTATACTGTAATATGGAAAGGAATGTGAGAGGGAAGACAAGGTCCAGTTAGCGCACACCAATAAAAAAGGATGGCCTCATTGCTTGGAACGGGTTTCGTGGGAGAAGGAGGAATGCCCCCGAGCACAGTAGATTCTGGATCAATGAGAAAAATGTGGGAAGTATCAGGTTTAATCTCTAGAGAGAGAGTAGGATCGACCGATGATGGGATCGGATCGACCATGCAATCACTCTTCAGAGGAAGAGTGGGACTCATCGAGGAAGGGACTGGATCAGCCACTTTGGCACTTGTCAAAGGAGGAGTGGGATCGACCGATGACAAAACTGAATCGACCACTTGGGTTTCATTCTCCAAGGGGAGAATGGGGTTGACGGGTGGAAACGGATCGACCGCTTTAGTGTCACTCTCTAAAGAGAGAGTGGGGTCAGCCGAGGATGAAAACATATCGACTACTTGGGTTACACTCTTTTGATGAAGAGTAGGGTTGATCGATGACAGAACCAGATCAACTACTTTGGTGAGTGGTTCAACTGAGGATGAAACTAGATTGACCACCTAATCAACCAGATTGACTGGGGATGGAACCAGATTGATTAGTCCATCAACTAACGATGGGTTGGGAGAAAGATTACGATAACCTTTTTGAATTTGAAGTTTTTCCAAAAGAGAAGAAGCCTCATCCATACGAGGACAAAGGTGAGAATAATGATCACCTTTTCATAACATGCAAGGGAATTTGGCAGTTGTCTTCTTCTTACCAACCTTAACGTAACTAGTTGATGGGGTATCATCAGCATGAACGATAGAGGCCGATGATGTGGAGGACCACATTTCTAAGACCTTGGAAATACTAAGGCAATCCCTCAGAAAGTGGTCACCCTTACAAAGACTGCAAGGGAATTTGGGTTTCAGATTCTTTATTTTCATCTTGTTGCCTCATCAACAGTCCCAGTACTATTAACAGTAGCTGGTTGCTGGGATTAAACATCTAATGTTGCTGGAGCCTTTTTCCTTTTCAGGTTCTTCTTCTTCTTCTCTTTTCGTTTCTTCTTCTTCTGATCAACCTGGCTACTTGATTTAGAGCTTTCACTAGGCAAAGAAGGAGAAATGGAAGGAGACTTAATGGGTGAAGAAGGTGAAAAGTCGACATGAGGTTGATGTGTGGGTGGTGTATTGACATCTAAGGTATTAGGTGTAGTTGAATCACTAGGAGGATTTGAGATTGCGAGAGTGTGAAACAACCAAACTGGTAATCTGATGGTGAGTCCCAAAAGACTTAGTGTGGCAATGTACGAAGGACCAAAGTTTCCAAAAGAAGGAAAGGTATATGGTTCCCTAGGAGAAGGGGTTCCTCCATCGGTACTCTCAGGATTTGATGCGATTAACACTAACTTGACCTAAGGTCCACTAAGTAACACAACCAACACACACTATGAATATGAGAAGAAAATAATCAAACAAAACCTTCCCATAATGAAACCACTAGGTGGTGATGAAATCCAACATTGTGAGATCAAAATAGGAAGGGGTGAGGATAGATCGAGTGGATAAGTTACGTTGGTGACCTTATTAATGGACTTACGCATTGGTGCAATATTCCACGCAGTAATTGTGGATTTACCCTCCAAGGAGCTCGAGTGAGTTTGAGCAACGTCTGTTCCAGGTATAGTGAGACTTCCCTTTACTGTCACCTTGTGTGAGACCCTAAAGATTATGGCTACTAAGGTCACCAATTCAAATTCAGCCCCTAGGTGGGTACAGTTGACAGTCCTATCCAAACATATGGGCAAGATAACAAGTCTGAAATCAACTCAAGAGGCTCCCACACATAATTTTGGGTATACCCTCAAGTGACCCCCAATATACGATCTGACCACTACAAACAGTTGAACCACAGAGGGATAATCTCGGTAACTCACCCAAATGTGACCTTGTGTGTAACCCCTATGTAAGAGGGGGATCCCAAAAAACCTATACGAAAATTGGATTTGTTCTCCCTATCACAATATGCTAAGTTTGTTTGATAGCTTTGGAAAGTTATCCTTTCAACATGTTCCAAAGCCCTACACCTTAAACTAATGTAGGTTTGCTAACAAAGATGTAAAAAAGTCTGATAAATTTTAGTTAATCGTTGATTTTAGTAGATTTTGTTTACTTAGAGGTGTATGAGAGTGAAAACTGATGATATTATGACTCAGTTCCCAAAACATGCATAAGAAATGATAAGCAATCTTTTCTTTCAATAAATGTCTAATTAAGGGAAGGAGAAGGATTTTCCTTTCACTGTCAAACACTAAGATGCAATGACCTCATGCAATATTCCTCAATAAGGAATCAAATGCAATGCTAAAATGTTTATATGTGACTGATAATCATTAGATTTAAAGGTTCCTATGCTAATTGGACATCAAGAGTTGCGAGATTTAAGCAATTTGGAAGCAAACTTCACATAAACCAAAAGACACCCTTGTTGTGATCAAACAAGAAACAGAAAGCCAAAAAATGAAAAGGAAGGAGAAATACCTTGGACAAGATGACTCAAATATCAGAAATAAAAGTACAAAATACATTTGAAACTCCTTACAAAGTTTTCACTCATTCAGATAAACAAGAAGATAACGACAAATTGACTTCAAATTGTGAAGGACAAAGAGTTATTGCAAAGTAAGGACAAATATCAAAAAATCCAAACAAAAGAGGATGAATCCTTAGAAAACATGGGTTTGAAGGCCAATACTAAGATGGGCTGAGAGTATGAGACGCTGAGCAAGCGCAAAGGAAAAAAATTGAACCAAGAAAATTGAAAAACTAGAAGGTTTTTCACTAAAAATGGGATAATGCTCTGGTGTAAGGGGTACCAGAGCACTCCAACACTTTGTGCAAGGCCACCAGGGAGTGTTGGTGCTTTGCTAGAAAGGGAAGGGGAGCTCTCTACTACAAAATCTCAGAAAAGTTCCCAGAAACTCAAAAATTCAAGAAAATTCAGTCAATCAAGGTGATCATGATGACATAAAGAGGCAATCAAACCAATCTAAGAATAAAAAAGACAATATGGATAAGATCAAATCAGTGGGAAAAGGGATAAAACAAGATCTGGGAATGGAAAAAAAAATCAGAGTATCCTCTCGAGTGGATTCACCAATTTCTGTTGTAGGTGAATCCCCCTGTGGACAAATGGATTCCCTCTTGGTCTCTAGACTCCTAAGGCCAAGACAGAAAGTGATTAACATGGAAAATGAATTCCTTTTATATCTAATCAAGCTAATGAATGAAAGATAAGAAGAAAGATATGTACTTTATCAGTGACGTTTGTCCTGGCAAAGTCCTGGCTAAGCTCCGATCCTGAGCTCCCTGATAGGTCTTGTCAAACAAACAAAGGTACAAAAGACTTCCTACTCTACTGATATTAGCTTAAACATAGATCCATCTACTGCATGCAAACTCATATGGAATAAACATAAGTTTGAAAGAAACAGGCCAAGCATTGATTATTAATGAGAACAAGTAAAAGTACTTACAATCCTTTGAATGAAGATGCAACGAATTCTTCCAGTTCTCCTTTTACAACCCCTTTGCTCAATCAATCTCCATTGATTGCTTTGATGACATCTCACTCATGAGATCATAATTTTGATTTAATTCTCAATTGTCATTCCTCTGTCAATACCACTTATAGGATCATAAGTTTTGTATCAACCACTAATCTCTATTGTTCATACCACTTACAGAATCATAAGTTTGGTATCAATCTCTAGTCTCTCTCCATGTACCTTTTTCCATGACAATGCCTCCTTATATAACCTTGGAGAGGTCTAACCACTTGATATATCTTTGGGATGAGTGGAGGATTCCTCTCCTTCAGTTGAGGATCTCCCCTAAGATCATGCCTTGACCATCTATTCAAATTCGACTACCTTCAAGAATTGAGGGATTCTTCTCTGATTTGCCTCAACAAACCCAAAATTTTCTCAGAAAAGGGTATCTCTCCCCCAAAAGGGTGCATAGGGCACTCAAGCACTCCCCCAAAGAGGCTCAGGAAGCGCCAGCACTCCATGATAGTGGGTCGGGGAGCGCTCCTCTCCAAAATTCAGTTTTTTAGTGGTTTTTCCAATGGAAAAAGGCTTGTACTTCCTGTAAAGTGATTTCTCTTCTTCCAAACTAACCTTTGAGGTGTCTTAAGTGTATTTGTGATGTTGTTATAGGCACAACATGGGCAATATGGAAATATGATGTTTTTGACACTTGCAACACTTGTAGTCAAGATGCGACACTTGCGGACAAGATGCGACACTTATAACACTTGTAATGACGACATTTGCGACACTATCAAAGTGAGTAATTTTGAGGTGTAACACTTCTTCTGAAAAAAAAAAAGTCCTCGATTCATTTTCTTAACTGCTGCACCTATATGTATGTATCTCTATCTACTAGAGCCTTGAAAATCATTCATATCTTCAATAAAAAGGCTTCCTCGATTTCAGTGTCCAACTCTAGTTGTATGGACCTCCTTTAATTCTAAAATTACTTGGATGTGTGCCTCCTTCCCTCCTTGGGACTCATGCCTCTACCTTTTGTTGCTACTCTTTCCTCTATCTCGACTCTCTATAAATTTGTGTCTCTTCAATTTCCTCTCTCACTCTCCTCAAAAGGTGTGCCCCATCTCTCCTCTAGTGTTCCTTTTATTACTCATTAATGAGTAACTCATCTAATGCTTGGTATCCCTTGAGTAAATCTCCACCTTCCCTTGAGATCAATGGTCATGACTTAATTGATCATTGAGTTCACTTAAATCACTTAAGTGACCCACTTTTCATAAAGTCACTTTTACCCATTAAATATTAAAAGGCTCAACTTGACTTTATAAAATCTCTTTATGAAATCACTTCATAAAGTAACTAGAGAAAGTTATTTGCACAATAGATGCAAAGTACCAAAATCTAACATGTAACTATGTGTGTTTTGTGTGCACTTATAAGTTCATATAGTTGTACTTGTACATAATTCTCTACCCCCTTCTATCAAATTGGTATCAGAGTCGAATAGGAAGGCCACATAGGTAGAGAGGAGGATGGAGGATACCAATCCCATTGCAGTAAAATTCATGAGGAGGCTATGGATAGTCAGGAGATAGAAAGAAATCATGGATTAAGGGTTTCAGAGCCAAGAGAGCCATCCTCGATTCGCTAAAGGGATAAGAAATCCACCTCCATTCACTGGAGAGTCGCTCAGATCCATTGATTTTTTTTCAAACAGTAAGGTTTCTTTTCTTGGGAGTCATTTCAACTGTACTTTGACCCCCTAGATTCATTTTCCCACTGGTTTGAGGTTTGAATCACAGTGCGAGTGATTTAAATTTTTGGAGCATCGATTTATATCGTTCCTTGTCTGGTAAATATTTAATTTAACATGAGTCGCTTTGCAGGGCTTTGTGTAGAACATTTTAGGGCACATTTTGAGCCCATTGAATGACTTTTGGTTTGATCCTTTTAAAATATCGGAAGAGTACCCTCTCTTGTATTTCAGAGGATACAATGATCAAGTTTAGTTAATGAGAGCATAACAGAAGGAAACTCTAGAGGCCCACATTATCAAAATTGACATTATAGGGATAAAGAAGTAGAACATTAATATTGAGTTCAAGAGAAAATGCTTACCATGGGCAGGGAATAGCAGACGAAGAAGAAGCCACGAGCCACCAAGGGTTTGAAATATCTCACCACACCAAAGGAAGGGAGATTCATCATTCTACTTACCATTGAAGGGAAGTGATGTCAAAGAAGTGCCACCATAGCCCGTTGCTCATTGATATGGACATCCAAGGGTCGAGATCAAAGTGAGGTGCATAATGTTCTCTAGCAACAAACCAAAATTTTGAACTGAATTGATTTCTTTTTTGGAAAACCTTATGTTCAAAATTTTCTTTCAATTTTGAAGTTTACTTAAGACTTTTTTCTACACATATGGGATGGGGCATATTATAACAAGATACAAGTTTGTTTTTTTGGTCATTTGGAATTTGAGCTTATGCTTGTGAGTCATCCATGAGTGCATTGTTATATTTGAGAGGATTTTGTTCCATGTAATTTTTTTTTGTGGGTTCTTAGAAACATTATTGTTTTTTAAGTTAGCTTAAAGATATGTGTATCTTACTTTAAAGTAGAAAATTTAGTTTGTTAAAAAAAAGAGCGGGAATGGAATTTAGCAACGACAGGTAAAAATTATGGAGTTTGATCCATCAAGATGAGAAAATTTGTTCGTTCTCAAGATTGTTGGGATATAGTTGTAAATGGGTTCACAAAACCAGATCAAGTAGCCATATAATCTATGTCAAATGCTAAAAACTATCAATTAATTGAAAACAAAAAGAAGGATTCAAAGGCTCTATGGTTTATTTCAGCGCGGAATAGAAGATCAAGTTTTTCCAAAAGTTGCAACAAAAATTTATGCCAAGAAAGCATGGGACACTTTAGAGATTACCAATTAAGGTGTTCGGTTGTTCACGCTTGCGCACGTCCTTCTTAATAATAGGGGGGTTGAGGACCCAGGGTTCGTCCAAAGTTGACCAATAAAAACCCCAAGGAATCGACATATCAATATTCAGGAAAAAACTGAAGAAGGTCTCACCTTATATGCCATGAGGATCATAGAAACCATTTGGTCTTGTCTCGATGATGAATGACTAATTACATAGAAATCGATTTGGGTTTTCATTCATATTATCCATTGCAGACTACTTAACTACTAACAATATACAACAAGAAAACACACATTCAATAGACACATCATCAACACATCATAAGGATAGAATCACTACAATTTTATTATCTTAATTCAAACATCACAAAAATACATTAAACAACTCACCAATCGACAACAACTGAGCTTTTCTCTCTTCTGTATTTTCCCAGTGTTACATTATATAGCAACATGTTCTTCCTTTTAGACTCTACAAATATGATAGACTCGGACTTACAACAAAAGAAATTACAAAGTGTAGCCTTAGAGAGAGCTCAAGGACATTGATTAAAGAAAACAATAATACCCACAACTATCAACTAACAAACAACTCACTAACTCTATTTCTATTTCCATTTCTTCATTTTATCTACTTCTTCGCTCTGGCGCTATGTCACTTTTAGTTCTACCTCACTCGCTCCTGTGACTGCCATTCATGCATGTTTCTATCAAATGCATGCATTTGACGTAGCCTCTTTGGAATCATGACAATTTTAACTACCTTTCCATATCATCTTCTTATTGCTCCATGATCCCTCGCGCTGCATGTAGTAATCATTCAGGGAGATTTCCTGAAGATTCTTTTCTTGATTTTGGCATTCATGTGTTGTCTTCTTAATTTTCAGAATGCATCACAAAACTCATACCGACAACCATTGACAAAAATTGAACTAACACCCATTAACAAAACTTGATCTGGTGCACTCGCCTCATGTCACCCATCGTGCTACTACTTTGACTGCACACAATACTAGAATAGGCACACACAACTTCATTTGTGCATGCACACAATATTTTCCCAAAAATTTAGGTTCCAAAAGGGCCCCGCCACTATTATTTAGCTCTTCCTTGAGCTAAGTGCCTCATGAATTAACTAATGCAACAGATGGAACTATCTTCATGAGTTATTGAACAAACTCCTTGAATTTTTTATCAGGCTCATTGAGGTTTCTATGAACTTCCAGGGTGAGCCAAACAATTACATATTCATCGATTGTTGAGATCTAAGGGTCTATCAGGCTCATTGTTTCATTTTCTTGATTAAGGGGATGGCAAAAACCTATACTTATGTCAACTAGGTATAAACGATTAAGGATTTATCAATTGCAGTAGTGATTAGTCATGATGTGTTTTTCCACTCATCTCAGATGGCAACAATCTCCTTAGTTTTAGATGTAATAAATTCCATCAAAGTCGAGCGCTCACCCAAGGATAGAGAGGCCAAGATACTATTCTATTCTCCCTCAGCCTCAGCTACACGAACTCTATCATTAATATAAGTTAGTTATGGGGGAGTTTGAAAATGGTCCACATGATGAAGCTATGATCAACCACCCCCAAAAATTCGTTCCACTTGCTCAGGATGTCCCGATCAGTTGCTTCATCCAATGAAACATTCTTCTGTAACTTTTTCTCCTCCAAAGTTAACTATTGAATCCACATGAAAAGTTATTTATTATGATATTCCAGGAGATAAATACACTCGGTAACCACTCTATGTTTTTGTGGTGCCTAGATCTTTGGTTGTACCTACTTTTTCTTACAAACCTGTGAGTAAGCCTCATCGAGGGAAGTGAGTACTTCAGTCTGAGTGGCTAGAATGGATTCATACTAGGCCTTATTTTCTATGTGCACAACAACCTTATTAAGGTACAAGGCCTAGAGGTCATGTCGATAAGCTTCAATTTCCTATCATGCACTTGGTTCCTACTACAACTGGGACTTGGTGTGCACATAAATTAAGAGTTATTGGTCAAGTTGAAGGTGTATATGGGCATCCTCATAGGTGAGATTTTGGTTTCTATCCCCAAGCTCATAGAACATGGTAATGACAAAATTTTCTAGCTTGATAGTAGGGACCTGTGAAAGGTCGATTTTTGTCTTGACTGAGTCAGAGGGAAATTTGAAAGTGGAATAAGGCTCAAAATTATTATTTGGGTTGTTCCTGAAGCATTGATGGATTGGGTTTTCAACAGAAAATATTATGCTTATGAGGGTAAAGAAGTTTGTTGACTCAGGGTGTCAAACTTCCTCACCATATCATTCTAGAACGCTTGTTGTCTAAACAATTAGCATGAAGCTCTTTCATCAATTTGGCTATGTGTTGATTGTCCTGTGGTGTTGTAGATCTGACCTCTAACTACTTCATGGTAGTTGCACTAGTACATTTGGGTCAAATTTTGACATTGCATTCGATGCAATTGCCACATTATATTGTTGGGAGAATGACAAACAAGGGACCCCCACAAACGTCATTTCACATGATGTCGCTTTTTTGATGACATAGATTTTGTCTTTATTGCCATGTCTGGAATGCGGAAATACCAACATCTTGGATGTGGCAAGAGAGACAGCTTGGAAGTGGCAAGAGAGACGTCTTGGACGTGGCCAAAGAGACATCTTGCAGGTGGAAAGAGAGGCATATTGAAGGTGGCAAGAGTGACGTATTGAAGGTGGCAAGAGAGACATCTTGGACATGGCAAGAGTGATGTCTTGGAGCTGACAAGAGATATGTTTTGGAGGTGGCAAGAGCGGCGTTAAGAGGTATCAGCTCCAACGTGGTTTCTATGGGAGAGACAATCTTGGAGGTGGCAAGAGCAACGTCTTGGAGGTGGAAAGAGAGATGCCTTGTAGGTGGCAAGAGAGACATATGGGATGTGGAAAGAGAGACGTCTGGGATGTGGCAAGAGCAACATTAAGAGTTATCATCTCCAACATGGTTGCTATGGGAGCGACACTCCAAGACATTGCAATAGCGACTGTGTTGTAGTTATTTAAAAAACAAATACAATATCAATACTGAGAGGGCTCTTGCATTAACCTTTGATAAGATACTATCCATATCAATATTTAAATCTATATCATCGGTCTTAGGCAAGGTTGGTTGAGGAGGAGGACTAACTTCCAATGGTAAAGGGGGTCTTGTCTAATGAGGTTTAGGATCAATAGGATATGTCTCGGGTGTGTTATCACACGAACTCGCAATTGTTGAGCTAAAGTATGAAATCTCAAGTGAAATCATGCATAACTTAGAGGGAAGGCCCCTGTCACCTCACGAACCCTATTTCACTTCAAGCCATCTTTCCTCCGACTGAAGGGGGTTTCCCTCAATTAAGATTGTGAGGACTTAGGGAAAGTAATCTCAATGTGGAGAGTGAAGTATGAGAAAAATGCATTTCGGTAGCTTTAGATTATTGAAAAAAGTTTTGGGAGGTCTGAAGATGCCATCCTATAAAGTATCGCCCATTCAATCGCCATCCTTTAGACTATTGACGAAAGTACATGTTGAAGAGAGCGGTTCTTTGAATTTGGTAACTATGTTTTTAAAACATAGTTACCAAATTTTGCGTGCTTAAAAATAGTGTTAATTTCTCTTTTATATATCTAATATTACAACATATGAAATGAAATGATAATCATATTACATCATACCAAAGTGAACATATGATAATAAAATATCAAATAAGTTACAACTAAGATGTCATTCCAATGATATAAAACATTAAACAATTCTAATAAACATTAGTAAATACCATAAAAACATTATATTCCTAGCCTTGCCTTGACATGCCATGCCTTTCCTTGACATTCCTTTCCTTTCCTTGCCTTGCCATGCCTTTCCCTAACATGCCTTTCCTTGACAATCCATGCCTTGCATTTCCTTGCAATGCCTTGCCTTGACACGTCTTTCCTTTCCTTGGCATGCCTTGCCTTGACAAGCCATGTGATGCCTTTCCTTGACATGTCTTACCTTTCCTTGACCTACCATGCCTTGACTTGACACACCTTTCCTTGATCTGGCATTCCTTTCCATGACATGCCATGCATTGCCTTGACATTCCTTGCCTTCCCTTGTCATGCCTTTCCCTGACATGCCTTGCCTTGAATTAACATGCCTTTCCTTGGAAGACCTTGCTTTACATTAACATGCCTTGAATTGACATGGCATGCCTTGCATTGATAGGCCTTGCATTGATATGTCTTTCCTTGACATTCCATGCCTTTCATTGAGATGCCTTGCCTTGACATGCCATGCCTATCCTAGCCATGCCTTTTTTTGACAAGCCATGCCTTGCCTTGACATGTCTTTCCTTGCCTTGACATGCCATGCCTTGACTTGACAAGACTTTCCTTGCTTTGGCATGCCTTTCATTGACATGCCATGCCTTGCCTTGACGTTCCTTTCCTTCCCTTGCCATGCCTTTCCCCAACATGCCTTGCCTTGAATTAACATGCCTTTCCTTGGCAGACCTTTCTTTGAATTGACATGCCTTTCCTTGACATGCCATGTCTTGCATTGATATGTCTTTCCTTGACATTCCATGCCTTGCATTGACATGCCATGCCTAGCCTAGCCATGCCTTGCCTTGACAAGCCATGCCTTGCCTTGACATGTCTTTCCTTGCCTTTTCATGCCTTGCCTTGACAAGCCATGCCTTTCCTTGACAAGATATGTCTTGCCTTGACATGTCTTTACTTGACATGCCATGATTTTCCATGCGTTGTCATGCCTTACCATGACATGCCTTGCAATGCCTTACCTTGCCATGCATTCCCTTTCCTTTCCTTTCCATGCCTTGCATTGACATGCCATGACTTGCCTTGATATTCCTTTCCTTGCCTTGCCCTGATATGCCTTGCTTTTCATTGACATTCCTTGCCTTGCATTGACATGCATTTCCTTAACATGCCTTGCATTCACAGACCCTACCTTGAGTTTCCTTGACATGTGATGCAACTTAAATGAGATAGAGGAGGAATGGGATGAATCCCTTGAATGGAAGAGCCTAGTAGAGGCCAATATCGACAAGGAAGAGTAAGTACAGAGCAATGAAAATGATTTGGAGCAACAACTTTATAACTTGTAGAAAAAATTCCAAATCATGACAATGTAGTCCATTGACAAAAAGAGACAACTTGAGGTAGAAAATAGTTCCTTGAAGGAGGAGCTAGCAAAAAATAGAAAAAAATTAGCTATCCATACTGAGAGATTGGAGATAATGGAAGCATTTATCTCCAATATAGCCTAGATAGTAGACGAAATGATTAATTGTTGATAGCTATCAAAATTGTATAGTCTCTTCCTCAAATTGGCATGCACAACAAACATCTACTCTTAGACTTGTGAAAAACTCGATAACTCATCCACAAGATGATATCTCAATTGTTTTTTGCATATTATATATCTTATTAGTTGAAAATGAAATTGGCATGGCTGTTTGGTTCATTTACACACTTTTCTATATCGTCGACGGGCATGGGGAGTGGTTCGAGATCTAGTATGTTCATGGCTCTTCACCCTTTGAATTGAGACATGAAATTAAATTGTTCATTCCTCATAACCAACACTAATATTCATGAATGATATTGAGGTCAAAATTAACATTGGAGCAACCACGGAAAATCATTACAATTTAATTAAAATGAGTGTCGATAAGACCCCTTGGTTTTTGGCCTTAAAAAATCTATAACTCTTCATTTTGACATCAATTTGTCGAACCTTTTGTTGCTAAGCATAATATCCACCTAGATATTTATAATGAGTGGTTCGAGTCCTTATTTTGACCTCATCTTGGCAGTTTTCATAATCTAGGAAGAAAAATCTGCCTTATTTGTAAGAAATATTTTTAATCAGCATTTTCATAGTTTTGGGCCTCATAAATGAATTTTGTGACTTGTGTTTGAGTTGGTATTCCTAAAAAATGTCAACATATCCCCTTTTGGAATTTAAAGCTAAACTTGAATCCCCTTGAATCTAAAAAATGTCAACATATCCCCTTTTTCTATCTCAAACTATATGAATATACTTCTCTGAAGATCAACACTAAAGAAGCTAGCCTAAATTGTGAAGCAGGCAGCGGTGTTAGAATTTTTATTGTTCCAAAGATAGAAAAAAGGGACCTAGATTTGGGTATAGATGAAGAGTTTGAGGGGTGTACAAATTTTCTCCAGTTGAATCCAACTTCATATTTCATGAGTTTTGAAAATATTCCTCTCTATGACAGTTATGACCATGAAGATCAAGGGGATAGAACTATTGATGTGCATGGTGATAGTGAGAACGTCACTCTTTTGGGAGAAAAAGGGTATCAATCTGATAACATTTTTGTTCCTTTCTTGGTTGATGAGAACCACAATGCAGGTTTGGTGTTTTATGAAGAAGGTAAAGTATGCAACATTACCCCTGCTATCCAAAAGGAACAACTACATATCAACTACGATGACTATGATATTCCCAAGCTAGAAGAAGCATGGTTCAAGTATGGCATCCAAGATGACAAAGAAGTGGATGTTTTTTCCTCTAATTTTTTCTGGACAGAGAATGATAGAATCATGAGTATTCATGTATTATATTATGAAATCAATGAGGAAGTCATCAATATGCAAGTGGATCAGTGCAGAATTTACACTTTTATTTTTGATGGACCTATTTATGATATGGAGGATGGTCATAAACAACTGCACACTTTTACTATTAATTGAACCATAATGACAAAATTATTTCTTGTTCTTCCTGTAATGAGCAATCATGTTGTTCCCACAACACAAGTAACAAAGTTGTTCCTATTTATGGACCTATTGTTGTTGCATGGACTTTACAGTTTTATTTTTGATCGACCTATTTATGATATTATAGAATTATGTGGGTTAAATCTACTGCTAAAGTCTGTAGTCTTAATTTGTGATTAAACCTGCTATCAACTGAAAATTGACAGCGAAAGCCTTTTATTGATATGCACCTCAAAGTATTTACACTATTCTTCTATATTTATGTTCTGTTTGCAACATAAGTTAATGCATCTATTAGACAAACTGGCTCTAGTTATGTCAATATTGTTGTAATAAAGAGATTTTGCTTGAAAGAACCCAATTGGTCCTCAGAAAGATCTATGTGGAAAAACAATGCATAATCCAACACTAATAAATTCTTTCCATAACATTCCCAAATTCATTATCAGGAAGGACATAGCCACTGATGTGCCACTTATTCTAAAAAAACATCAGAATGCATTTCATGCCTATTATTTTTCATAGACTCGCATTAAATTGTACATTGAAACTAATAATACCAAATTATTAATCTTCACAGCTGAAGTGAGTCTATGTACTTAGATATATCTAGTAACATTATCTATTATATTAAATGAAAAGTAACAAAAGTAGCTTAATAGGATAAACATCTGTAGTAATAAGTATTATGAAACCATATATAAGAAGAATGTATGTTGATCACATGCAGACTTCTTCACAATGATGAGTCCCATTTTAACCATGTTAATGATACATGTTGTAACATAAGCCCTTTATAGCGAGAAAAATACCCCACTTTTGTTCACCTTGTGAAGTCCTCTTTAGTTTCGCCTCCCACCCATCAATAATTGATGTATAATCTTCCTGCAAACATTTTAACAAGTGGATCTTATGTCAAAGTTGATTTCTGTTAGGATAATAATCACAAACAATTCATTGATTTTGGCAATTCTACTCATCATTGACTACTAGACTCCATCATAAGTTAGCAGTACTCTTTACCTACAATTGATAGGTTAGAATTAAGACTTACATATAAGAAATCACGAATAAAAGAATCATTAACCTTCTCTGCAGAAGAAAGATCTTTCTACAGTATTTTTATGAACTGCAAACCACACAAATTATTAAATTTCTTACTGTGTTCCTATAATTAGTTTTTTAAGATAAACTGTACAAAACCAAACTTCACAACAAAACCATAAAGTGGTCTCAAATACATGATCTGTGTGATCTTTAGTGACAACATCATCAAATCCAACATCCTTGAGCATTTGGTTCATATATAGGATATTGTAAGATTTTAAATGACAATCAAAAACATGTATCACCCAATAAAATAGTACATAGTTAAAGGAAGACAAAATAAATTTCCACATTTTCAAATAAAAATATAAAACCACCCAAATACAGATGAGTACAAAATCCAGCCTCCATGGAAAGCCACTTAATAGGAACTGGCCAATGACATCCCAGTGCCCACATTACCATGTGAATAAACCAATATGCCTCAATGGACAATACCAATTGCAGCCACTGCCTTGAACTAAACTACAATGTAAGTATAAACTCAAGTTATGAAAGTTCAGTATTCAAAATTTATAAAGTTCTATTTAAAAAAATATTATTTATGAAAGTCAAAATGACACTCGTCAGGTCACTAATCAACATAGAATGATGGCCTACAGGTTGACAACTGGTCATATGGCAGTGCATAATACATATAGCATGACATCCAACTGTGATTTGTAAAGATATATGGCATGAGGACTAAAACTGTAACAAAAATCTTATCTTGCAGACTTTGGCTTAAAACATCAACCTTGTAAAAAATTCCCTTAAGACATAAATGTTTGACAACATTTATATTTCTATGGTACACAATTGACTCGCTATTCATGTCATGTTGTTGTTGTGAAAAGCATCATGCCAAAAGGTTTGCAATGTTTTCACCAAACAGATCCCTTTAAATATTATCACATAACCAGAGTACCTACAGCAGACAGAAGCAATCTCTATCTAGCAGTTATTTGTTTTCAGAAGATGCATTTGTTTCCTTGAAGAGGTGATCTTCTCCTCTTTTCTTTCATTTTTTCTTAAAAACATATATATAGTCTAATGAAAAATTTTAGGGTCTTATATCATTTTGCTGGCATATTTATAACAAACAATATATAATATTTTGGACTACGGTAAATTTAGATGACATGAAAAATTATGATTCAAATATAGAAGGAAACTAAATTATAGAGATTTACTTCGATTATCAATTTAAAAGATAAAGCTGTTGAAAAATATTTCTAGTACTATAATCATAGAAGATACAAATTAAAATTCATAAAAATGGTTCATACATATATCCAAGAAATTTCAATGTTTATCTCTTAAACAACATAAACCATGACTAACACTCAAGTTTATAGGTGGAAGCTAGGGGTTATCAATCTTTAATTTCTATATTTTTTAATGTTCAATTTTCCCTTGGGTCCATGAAGCCTGGGGAAACATAGATCACAATATTGGCCATCAACAAATTGTCCATGTGTTGTTCAAAATTTTAAAGATAACAACTGGCATTGAAACAAATCCTAGTGACTCCAACGATACTATGGATTTATTTTCACTCAATCTCAGAGTGACCTAGTTGCACAATGACATTGATCTATTACACAATATCTGACTTTTTTCAATGTTTTTGTGAGGAACCAACTTCTAGCAACCATATTGCACGTGATACATCGGAATTCCAGTGGCATACCTGACCATATGCATCTACATCATGTAAATCATATCCACCCTATTTAATGTATGCATGAAATTCCAAGGAAGTTGTTCCATTTTCTTTGTAGTAATCATTGATGGGCAATCTACCTCCAGGCTTCAACCATTTGTAAAATTTCTGAAATAAAGCTGGCTTATTCTAAAAATTTTTAAATTAATTTAGCATGTGTGATAACCACAAGGTAAAACACATACCAGAGTTGTAATATTCCTTCACTGAACCCAAATGTAAATATAATCCAAGTATATTTAAGCTGGTGAGCTGTTTAGACATCATTTTGTAATACAACTTTCATGGCATGGTGCACACATATAATGCGCAGTAAAAGGATGTAATGTGCACATTTCTGAATACTGCGCGCAGTAACTAGGGTGCACACAACCTTAGAGATAGAGGATACAACACGTAGTAACTAAGTGCACGCAATATTAAGGTCATCGAACCTTTGTGTATATAATATGCATTATAGGCTGGTGAGCCAGTATTATAAGCCGGAATGCTTATGTCTTGGAATTAGGTCAGTGCACCTAGATGTTAAAGCGCCAATGCGCCTACTTTGTACATGAACTCATGATTAATATAAAATACATCACTGCACGCAGACCGACCAAGATAAAGAGATGGGGGACTGAACTTCACCAGTTAGGGAAAGGGAGGGCCAAAAGTCAAGAGAATATTATATTAATATTTCCCAAAACATAAAGTATGGATAATTTTATCCTAAGTTCTAAAGTTGGGGACAAGTGGAAAAAATTAACTTTCGATACGACAAGTGTCAAGTTGAAGACATGGATTCATATCATGGGGAATCTTAGTTGAGGGGGCTTCTCTCTCATAGAGATAGCTTACGAACAGAAGGGGGGAAGGGAAAACCATCAGGCTAACCATCGTTTTGACAAAGAGTTCACAGTGATCCCAAAACACACTCAGTTATCGAGTCAATGGCTCCATGACCATTTCACTCTTACATTTTGTTATCCTTGAGACATCCATTCCACCTTTCCAAAACCTGTTTCCCCTTCCCTTTTGGTTGGTGTAACTAGTTAGCTTGGAGCGAGATCGAAGAAGCGGGTTGTCAGGCCCATGAGTAGTTCTTTGAGCGAGAGAATTGTTGGGGATTGATTTTCGTAGGTGCTAAACTACAACTAGAGCACTCTGAGACATCAAGTCCATCCTGTTGCTAAAGCCCTGGAAGGGAAGTGGGGCAGCCGAGGGACTGTTGAGCAGAGAAGCGGCACACTTCCTTGGGTGGGATAAGCTTGTGGGGAATGAGAAGTTGTAGGATGAAACCCTGAGACTTCCTGATGCAAGAGCATCGCCAGCTGGAAACAAGCACGTGTGGATGTGGAGGACAACTGGAAAAGCACCAAGAACATTTTTTTTGAAAATGTTTTGAGATATTAATGAAGTCATTAAAGTGGAGGCATGCTTGTATTATTGTAAAAGGACCTTGAGTGACCCGCTCTCGTCCATAGTAGATAGGAGGCATTTATGTGTAATGAATGTAGGTAGATAGAATTTAATGCTTAGATTAGAAAGTTAGAGCGCAAGAGGGAAACAGGATATAGACACCCTCATTGTATAGTTGTATAGTTATTGTCAAGAGAGTAGAGAGCTGTAATTGAAAAACACCCATGTACAGAAGTTATGGATTAATACCAAGAGCTTTGACTCAGATTCATGGTGTTGTGATTATCTCTGTGTATCCATAGTTGAATGTTATGCTCAGGAATGTTTTACTCTTTCTGTCATGCATTTCCTGTTTATGCTATGTGTGTATGATTTCTTATTAAATGTCTAAAATCTAAGAGAGAGAGAGAGAGTAAGGGAAATGAGTTTCAATTGTTTCTCTATATGAGCAAGAGTTCCTACAAGGAGTGTAGTTGAATTGTCCGCAAGGAGTGTGTTGACAAGAATTCAGAGTTTTATCTCTGAAAGCTCAGAAGGGTTAGCTTTTGTTCTCATTTCCTTAGAAGTGCAGTTAGGCACAGGAGCCATGCAAAGTGTGTGCATAGGCTGAGTAAAGTCTCAGAAGTTGTGAACCTGAGAAATTGTTGAAGGACTGCTGCTGGAAGGGGTGCACAGAGTGGAAGGACTTCAATTCTTTGGAGTAATTGAAGGATTTGCTGCAAGGAGTGCATGCAAGAGTCTTATTTAAGACTCGGAGTTGGAGAAAGCTCAGGAAGGATAGGGTCTTCACAGTTGTCAAAGGAAAGCTCAAGAAGTTTAGTGCCTTGAAGTATTGGAAGAAGGTGCAATGACACCGTTTCACGGGTGGACAAGTTTTGCAAAAGAACACTTCGTTCATTTCACATAAATCATCAAGGAGGAAAATTGACGGTTAGAATCCTCCGTGGAGGAGTCGCGAAGTAGTGGGAGCCATCAGATCTCACAGAGGAGAAGAGAAGTTACAGTCGGGAGAAATTAGAGCTGTTGGATCACCCACATATTTCGCATCTCGAGGTTTCAGGAGTTGAAAGGTCAAAATCTTTGCATCAATATTAGCGAGGTCGCGAAAGGTGAAGCCCTGAAATAGCAAAAGGATATGAGCCATCCGATTGGAAGGACATGTGTTGTGAGATCACTTGTATCAGGGTTTCACGGGTTGAGGAGCTGAAGGCTTAGCATCCGGATTCGTGAAGTCGTGAAGTCCGAGAGCTCCAAAAAAGCGGGAAGTTCCATCGTGGGACCCGCGTAGAAGACGTGTCGAAATTTCGCCATCTTGGCATATCGAAGGTTAAGGGGTCGAGGCTTTCATCCCAAAAGACCCAAAGCACCGAGTAGCAAAGTCGTGAAATAATCATAGCCATCCGTTAGGAGAAGGACAGATGGCAGAGATCTAGGGATCTCGTGAATTCGGGGTTTCGCAAGGTGAAAGCTCAAAGTTTGAGTGCCCCAAGTCGCAAAAGGCGAAGTCACAAAGTGTCAATGTTGCACATAAGAGACACGTGGTAGAACCACACAGTGGACCCTGGAAATAATCAGTCAGACACACATCATGCATTTGGAGGATTCAACACCCCATTGACCTCTCGTGTCTCGGGAACACGGGAAATAAGGGAACGAAAGTTTGAGCCTTCGACTCGCGAAGTCGTGAGAAGTGAAGAACGAGAGGAGAAAAGTCAAATCTTGCCTCTCAGGGGTTCGATAAAGAAGGTGCCAAAGGTTAAATCTTTGAACTCGCGAAGTCACAAGAGGCGAAAGGCACTAGTTCTTAGCCTAGCCAGTGGTCGTGCAGGGAAGGTGTTGATGGAGAAGGAGCCATAATCATTTCGTGATCTCGGCATCGCAAATTCGGAGGAGGAAGAGTCGGAGTCTCAACTCGCGAACTCGCGATATTGTGAGTTGCCGAAAAGGACCCGTGGATCGATAATTTTGCAGATTCTAGTGGGAATCAAAAGAGCCGATCCGGCTGAAGGGAATATAGAACGATCCTGTGAGTGGATCTTGGCCTGAGGATAGATAGGTCTACATCATCTAGTATCAGAGCCTGATTCTTGTTTGTATATTTCAGGTGGGAAAAGCGAGAAGGAATTTCAACCATGTCGCCGAGGAGAAGAGATAGACTAACACTCGATCTGCCAGAAGATAGGGAGGTCTCAAGAGAAAGAGGTAGGCAGGTGCAAAATCCATAAGTGGAAAGAGATCTTCATGACATGGAAAGAGATCTGCAAGACTCATGGACATGGAAATAAACCAAAGGCGCAGAGCTGATATTGGAGATGTCAGTCAGTCTGAAAGAAAAGATGAAGCTGGACATGGAGAAGAAGAAGTCACAGTAGAAGATGCAGCACATGAATGCCTGATTAGAGTTGTTGCAAGAATGAGTGCAAGAGCCAAAATGGATATTCCATTTTATGAGGGAAACTTGGATGCTGAAGAGCTTCTAGACTGGATTAGAGCTCTGGACACATATTTTGACTATGAAGATGTCAAAGAAGACAAAAAGGTCAAACATGCTATCACAAGACTTAAAGGACATGCAACATTATGGTGGGATGAACTTCAAGCTGACAGACGCTGCCAAGGTAAGCAAAAAATCAAGATTTGGGATAGGATTATTGCAAAGATGAAAGCGAAATTCATTCCCAGGGATTATCAAATTACTTTGTTTCGAAGGATGCAGAACTTGAGAAAGAAGTTGATGACGGTGAAGGAATACACTAAAGAGTTCTACAGGCTGAACATCAAAGCAGTTCATCTTGAAAGTAATGATGAAAAGGTTGCCAGGTATATGAATGGCCTAAGATACGAAATTCTGGATGAGATGAGCATGATGACCATCCGAACGGTGGAAAATTCTTATCAAATGGCTCTAAAGGCGGAAGAGAAGCTAAGCCGAAAACAAGGTCAAAGAGGCCGAGGCAGAGGTCAAGCCAGAGGCAAATCAGTTGTCCAAGATAGAAATCAAAAGCCTAAGGAAGACTGGAAGAAACCTCAACCTTATATTGAGAGAGGTGGAAGCTTTCAAAGATAGCAATATGCTGGACAGAGAAGGCAGTATGTTGATCAGAGAGGAGAGTATGCTGATAACGATATTTTTCCTCGTACTAGAAGTAGAGGAAGAGGAAGAGGTGGAGTGATAACATACTTCACATGCGGAAAGATCGGACACAAGTCTTATGAATGTCTAGACAAGAAGAAAGAGGAAGGAGAGACTCACATTGCCAAAGCACAAAGGCAAAATGTTGAGGCAGAGGATGCTAAAGGCAAAAGATCACTGATGATGTGAAAAGCTCTTTTGACACCAGAGAAGGAGGTGGAGAGTTCAGTCCAAAGAAACAGACTTTTTCGGACTGCTTGCAAAACCAAGGATAGGAAATGTAAAGTTATTGTAGATAGTGGTAGCATAGACAATCTCATTTCAACAGAGATGGTAGAAAAGCTGGAGCTAGAGACGATTGATCATCCAAGCCCATATAGAGTTTCGTGGTTGCAAAAAGGACATCAAGTAAATGTCACTAAGCAATGTTTAGTTGAGTTTAAAATAGGAGGGTATAAAGATGAAATACTCTGTGATGTTATTCCTATGTATGTTTGTCATCTATTCCTGGGTAGACCATGGTAATATGACAAGAATGTGATTCATGATGGGAGAATGAACACATACACCCTAGAGAAGAATGGGAGAACTCACATGTTGTTGTCGATTAAGGATAAGGAAGTGAAGCCTAAAGTAAGTAACACTGTACTTCTCATGAGTGGGATGGAACTTCTTACATAGGTTAAGAAGAAGGAGGAACCGCAATTTATTGTGGTCGGGAAGCCAAATATTGTTTTAACCAGCACAAGGGTAGATGATTTACCAGAAGAGGTTCAAGAACTGCTGGAAGAGTTTGCTGACATAATAGTGGACGAACTACCTCGTTCGTTGCCACCGATCAGAAGTGTGAGTCATCACATTGATCTCATACCTGGATCTATTTTTCCAAACAAAGTAGCGTATAGATTGATGCCGCAAGAGAATGAAGAGGTCAAAAGACAAGTTCAGGATTTGTTGGACAAAGGTTTGGTCAGAGAAAGGTTGAGTCTGTGTGTTGTTCCGACAGTACTCAGTCCGAAGAAAGATGGAGGCTGGAGGATGTGTATTGACTCAAGGAAAATCAACAAAATAACCATCAGGTACAAATTTCCATTGCCAAGGATGGATGATCTAATGGATTGCTTGAGTCGGGCCAATTTTTTTTCGAAGATTGACTTGAAGAGTGGTTATCACCAAATTCGCATGAGAGAAGGTGACGAATGGAAGACAACATTCAAAACCAATGAAGGGTTATATGAATGGCTTGTTATGCCATTTAGTCTAACAAATGCACCGAGTACTTTCATGAGGTTGATGAACGAAGTCCTGAAATATTTCATCGAAAAATTTGTTATTGTGTACCTTGATGACATACTGATTTTCAGTAAAACAAAGGCAGAGCATCTGAAACATTTGGCTACAGTGATGCAGAGGTTACAACAAGAGAAGATGTTGATAAACATGAAGAAGTCCTCATTCATGAAGACAAAGCTCATTTACTTGGGTTTTGTTATTTTTGCAGATAAATTGAGGACGAATCCAGATAAGGTGGAGGTAATTAAGAATTGTCCATCACCGAAGAGTATATTTGAGGTGAGAAGTTTTCATGGATTGGCTAGTTTCTACCGAAAGTTCATTAGGAATTTTAGTGGAATTAGTGCACTGATGATGGGCACAGTGAAGAAGAGACACAAATCTTTTCACTGGACAGAAGAGGCTGAAAAGAGTTTTAATTTGTTGAAAAGGAAAATCATGGAACAACCAATTTTGGTGTTGCCTGATTTCCAAAAGACATTTCAAGTGAAATGTGATGCAAGTGGATTTGCAATAGGGGCAGTCTTGAGTCAAGAAGACAGGCCGATAGCATACTTCAGCGAGAAGCTGAATGAAGTGAAAGTGAAATACTCCACTTATGACAAGGAGTTCTATGCTATTATCCAGGCATTGAAGAAATGGAGACATTACTTAATTCCTAAAGAGTTTGTCTTATACAGTGATAATCATGCATTGCAATTTGTGACTCAATAAGAGAAGTTGAATCAAAGACATGTTAAATGGGTTGAATATATGCAAAATTTCACTTTTTTGATTAAACATATTTCTGGTACTGCTAACAAAGTTGTGGATGCTTTGAGCAGGAAATGTTTGCTATTGCAGGAGTTCAGAGTCAAAACATTAGGTTTTGATGATCTCAGGGACATGTACAGAGATGATCCAGATTTTAAAGAGGCGTACGAAGCAACTGAGAATCCAATTCTCAGGGATAGAGGTCAATGGATAGAATACATGATCCAGGATGGATTCTTATTCAAGGGCAATCAGTTATGTATTCCAAAATGCTCCATGAGGGAGAATTTACTGAAGGAAAAACATAGTGGAGGATTGGCCGGACATTTCAGTCATGAAAAGACATTTACAAAGTTGAATGAGTCATATTTTTGGCCAGGAATGTGAGTAGACGTCAGAAGATTCGTGGACAGATGTAGAATTTGTCAGCATTCAAAGGAAAGAGGTAGAACACAAGATTTTATCAACCGTTACCCATACCTGATAGGCCGTGGGATGCAGTCAGCGTGGACTTCATATTGCGGTTGCCAAGAACACAAAGAGGGTTTGACTCAATCTTTGTGGTGGTGGATAGATTTTCCAAAATGGCACATTTCATTCCATGTTAGAAAACCAATGACGCAACTCACATTGCGAACCTGTTTTTCAAAGAAGTCATTCGACTTCATGGCTTGCCAAGGAGCATAGTTTTAGATCGAGACACTAAGTTTGTAGGACACTTGTGGAGAACCTTATGGAAGAAGCTGGGAACAAAATTGTCATTTAGTTTATCTTATTATCCTCAGACAGATGGACAGACACAAGTCGTGAACAGGAGTCGAGGAGACTTGCTGCGGAGCTTGGTGACAGAACACCACAGCCAGTGGGACAATATATTACCACAGGCGGAGTTTTCTTATAATGACTCGCTTAATAGGAGCACATGATAGAGTCCATTTCAGATTGTCTATGGCATGCAAATGAGAGGAATTTTTGAGCTGAGGGATTCAAAATAGACTGCAACTAGGAGTGCTAGTGCAAAAGATTTCACAGAGGCGATGAAGGAGCTTCACAGCCAGGTGAAGGAGCGATTGCAACATTCGAGCCAAGAATATAAATGAAGGGAAGATCAATGCAAGAGAGAACTTGAGTTCGAAGTTGGCGATTTGGTCCTCGCACATTTGAGAAAGGAAAGGTTTCTAAGGGGAACATATCATAAACTCAAGATGAAGAAAATCGGACCATGTAAGGTCTTGAAGAAATTTTGGGCGAATGCATATGAGATTGAATTACCCGATGGGATCGAAGTTTCTCTGATATTCAATATCTCAGATTTGTTCCCTTATAAAATTGAGGAAGCAGAAGCAAGAAATGAACAGCCAGAGGTTCAGTGGACAAAACAAATGCCAATTGTAGAAAAGCCGCAGATGGAGTGCATACTAGACAAAAGAGTTGGTAAGAAGACCAAGCGAAAGCAATACTTTGAATACTTGGTCAAGTGGAAGGGCCATCCAGTTGAAGATGCCAGCTGGGAGAACGAAGCCGTAATACAGAAGCATGGACACACCGTGCGCAAGCTCATGGACAGGAGCCCATGAAAATTTTCAAGTGAGGGAGTATGATGCAGGAGCATCGTCAGTAGGAAACAAGCGCACGCGGATGTGGAGGACAACTGGAAAAGTATCAAGCACATTTTTTTTGAAAATGTTTTGAGATATTAATGAAGTCATTAAAGTAAAGACATGCTTGTATTATTGTAAAAGGATCTTGAGTGACCCACTCTCGTCCATAGTAGATAGGAGGCATTTATGTGTAATGAATGTAGGTAGATAGAATTTAATTCTTAGATTAGACAGTTAGAGCGCAAGAGGGAAACGGTATATAGACACCCTCATTGTATAGTTGTATAGTTATTGTCAAGAGAAGAGCATAGAGAAGAGAGCAGAGAGATGTAGTTGAAAAACACCCATGTACAGAACTTCTGGATTAATACAAAGAGCTTTGACTTAGATTCATGGTGTTGTGATATTCTCTGTGTATTCATAGTTGAATGTTATGCTCAGGAATGTTTTACTCTTTCTTTCATGCATTTGTTGTTTATGATATGTGTGTATGATTTCTTGTTAAATGTATGAAATCTAAGAGAGAGAGAGAGAGAGTAAGGGAAATGAGTTTCAATTGTTTCTCTATCTGAGCAAGAGTTCCTGCAAGGAGTGTAGTTGAATTGTCTGCAAGGAGTGTGTTGACAAGAATTCATAGTTTTATCTCTGAAAGCTCAGAATGGTTATCTTTTGTTCTCATTTCCTCAGAAGTGCAGTTAGGCACAAGAGCCATACAAAGTGTGTGCATAGGCCGAGTAAATTCTCAGAGTTTGTGAACCTGAGAAATTATTGAAGGACTACTGCTGCAAAGGGTGCGTAGAGTCAAAGGACTTCAATTCTTTGGAGTAATTGAAGGATTTGCCGCAAGGAGTGAATGCAGGAGTCTTCTTTAAGACTCCAAGTTGGAGAAAGCTCAGGAAGGATAGGGTCTTTGCAGTTGTCGAAGGAAATCTCAGGAAGTTTAGTGCCTTGAAGTATTGGAAGAAGGCGCAGTGACACTGTTTCACGGGTGGACAAGTTTTGCGAAAGAACACTTGGTTCATTTCGCAGAAATCGTCAAGGAGGAAAATTGACGGTTAGAATCCTCTGTGGAGGATTTGCGAAGCAGCAGGAGGTGTCAGATCTCGTAGAGGAGTAGAGAAGGTATGGTCGAGAGAATTTAGAGCCGTTGGATAACCTACATATTTCGCATCTCGGGGTTTCGGGAGTTGGAAGGTCAAAATCTTTGCATCAATATTCACGAGGTCACGAAAGGCGAAGTCCTGAAATAGCGAAAGGATCTGAGTCATCCGATTAGAAGGAAACGTGTCGCGATATCACCCGTATCTGGGTTTCGCAGGTTGAGGAGTTGAAGGCTTAGTATCTGGATTCATGAACTCACGAAGTCCGAGAACTCCAAAAAAGAGGGAAGTTCCATTGTGGGACCCGCGTAGAAGACGTGTCGGAATTTTTCCATCTCGGCATATTGGAGGTTAAGGGGTCGAGGCTTTCATCTCAAAAGTCCCGAAGCGGCGAGTAGTGAAGTTGTGAAATAATCACATCCGTCCGTTAGGAGAAGGACAGGTGGCAGAGATCTAGGGATCTCGCGAATTCAGGGTTTTGCAAGGTGAAAGCTCAAAGTTTGAGTGCCCCAAGTCATGAAAGGTGAAGTTGTGAGGTGTCGAGGTTGCACATAAGAGACACATGGTAGAACCACACAGTGGGCCCGGGAAATAATCAGTCGGACACACATCATGCATTTGGAGGAGTCAACACCCTGTTGAACTCTCACGTCTCGGGAACTCAGGAAATAAGGGAACGAAAGTTTGAGCCTTTGACTCACAAAGTCACAAGAAGCAAAGAACGAGAGGAGAAAAGTCAAATATCACCTCTCGGGGGTTCGGGAAAGAAGGTGCCAAAGGTTAAATATTTGAACTCGCAAAGGCGCGAGAGGCGAAAGGCACTAGTGCGTAGCCTAGCCAGTGGTCGTGCAGGGAAGGTGATAACGAAGAAGGAGCCATAATCATTTCACGATATTGAGCATCGTGGATTTGGAGGAGGAAGATTTGGAGTCTCAACTCGCAAACTCGTGAAATTACGAGTTGCCAAAAAGGACCTGTGGATCGATAATTTTTTAGATTCCAGTGGGAATCAAAATAGCCGATCCAACTCAAAAAAATATAGAATGATCCTTTGAGCGGATCTCGGCCTGAGGGCCGATAGGTCTGCATCACTTCCGGTCGGGCCTGTTGCTGAAGCCCTAAAAGGGAAGTGGGGCAGCCGAGGGACTGTTGAGAAGAGAAGGGGAACACTTCCTTGGGTGGGACAGGCATGTGGGGAAGCTATCAGTTGAGTGAGCACCCGAGATGGAGTCTTTCCAGTTGTCCATGAACCTTAGCCTGGATAGGAATCCCTTTACCCTGGGTGGAGTTCAGTCCCAGCTCGAGGGTGATTGACTATTGAGAGTGATGAATAGTGCAATCTATGGCTAGGAGGTTCATGGACGGTCTGCAAGCAGTTGGTGACAGTATTTCTAAGATAAGTACCAATTGTATGAAATATGGATATGTTGTTTTGTTATTTACATACCCATGTTACGATTTTATCATATATGTGATTACGATTGCTGGTGTGCATATGGGTAATTTCCTATAAATGATGCATATTGGTAATTACTGTTACTTTAATATAAAAATTGTATGTTACAGAAAGTAATTGTTTGTTATGTTAGATGTAAAGCTTCCACGAGCGGGATATATGTATATGTTTTAGTTGCATGTCGTTTAAAGAGTAAATTTAGGTGGCATTACTTAGTTGACTACTGGGTATGCTACTGTATGTTCCACAATATGGGAACGAAAGTTGTTCCCTAGAGTAGCATGTTTTGGCATGGTGGCTGGGAATGTTACCGAATGGCATAAGAGCATGAGTGGTTGCTCTGGAGTGGCGTACCCCGGCCTTAGGATGGTCGAGGGGATTGTTACAATTTGGTATCAGAGCCTTAGTTCAACACTAATTTTGGATGGACCAGAAGGGTGGAATCAAAGTGAATATTCATAGAAAAGTAACTTCGAAGTGACCAGAATTAGATTCATAGAGTGTCCTTGGAAAAGGTTGGTGTACTGGTGTGCATGGTAAATTTGGCACCGCGGGAAATTGTGGCATGCCAGTGTGCGTGGTAAATTTGGTACCGCGTGGGAAACCGTAGCGTTCCAGTGTGTGCGGTAAATTGTGGCGCTGCACGGAAGATTATTACGTGTGAGATGCATGCGTTGAAATTAGCCTTGCACGATAAGCACACCCATAGTAAGGTGCACATGGGGTGCACAAGTTTTTCTTAATGCAGAGGAGTTTTGTTGGTACGCACATAAGTATGAGTATAAATTGTTTTGTGATGGTGTATTCAGTAGTATGCACAGATAATTGAGCGTGAAGGAATATGTTAAACTTGACATGGGGCATGCATAGGATGAAAATGCATGTGGAATATCAGTGTGCAGTATCAAAACCATGCGTAGTAGATATTAGCGCACAATGTCAGAGTAGTGCGTGTAAGTAGTCGGTACGATGAAGAAGAAATGCACAGTAGAATTAGGTGCGCAGAGAAGCGTTTACCTTGTAATATTGTTATGCACGATAATATAAATGAACAGGACAAGTTAATGCGTGTTAAGTCACTTGGAAGGCGAGGCATCTGAGTTTAAAGTGCATAATAATAAAAGAAAAATAAACACATAACCGCATTGAAGAATTAATTAAAAAGAATTCCAAATTTTAATTTCTTCCAATTTAGACAGATGAAAATAATATAAGATTACAAGAAAAAATTATTATAAAAGAAAACAAGAGTCATAACATCACCAAATTCAAATTGTAATAAAACAGTCTAAAATCCGTGTCTGTATTTATATAATCATATTAATCACAAAATTGCAAAAGGGTGATGGCAACAATTAGCCTGTTGTAGAAAAGACCATTGAAGAACATGCCTATCATATCTTGTACTTCTACCTACGCTACAGGTTGTTCAAAATTCACTGAGACATTCTTATCTTAGTTGAAGACTTACTTCATCTTAGCGATCTCTACCTTTAAAGAAGGGTCTAACTAGACCGCTTGATTTTCTCCAACAGTTTCAATGGCTTCAATCGTAGATTCCTCCTTCTTATGCCTATTACTCCTTTTATTCTTAGCGGCTAGCCTGTTGATGAATAAATCCTTTATAATGGGATTCAATTTGACTTCCATTTGAGAGTCTATAACCGGCTCTATGTGGAACTTAGTCACTAGAAGGTGCGTAAGGACCCTTCCCTCATTATTCGCAGGAAAGCCTAGCATGTTTCTTGAATAACCAGTCTCACTCGACTTAGCTTTGTCCATGTATCTCAGGTTGGGGATACCGAAATGTGTCTCTACAGAGAGCAGGAAGTTGAGCAACTTTGAGATTACTACGATTATGGATATGCAGATATATTCATACTTGGGGAGTGTTAATTATAGAACTCCATTTGTGAATCGTGGACAGATTACGTACAAAGAGCGTTGGGTTTCCATACTCGGCCAATCCATTTCGAATGATTATATTTTTAATTTGTTACATGGCGGAGTTCATCTGACGTCATATGGCTGCAAAGTATTGAACAAATGAAGCACTGTGATCTGACTAACTGTCGCTCGTTCCATGAGTGGTGGATTTGACATGATTGAGACATGTAACACCGTGTCCTGGTGAAAGTGGTTTTGACAAAACCACCATTTTGTACAAGTGTATCTCAGAAGGAATTGCACGTTAGCATTCTCAAGACTTGGGTCTTATCTAGAATTGTCGTGGTGATAACACCAGGAAACTGGAAGTGATAATGTTGATGTGTATGTTGGATCGAAATGGTGCATATTCTTGTGAATTGTTGATTTGTTAATCTGATTAGTTTCGATGGCTGGACGTTTTGCAAAATTAACAACAACTCGGTCAGGTCAGACCAGTGCAGAGTCCATAGGAATGGAAGAGGCATAGGAGAATTATAGTCATCTAGAGAAGAGCAGAGGGATTGATGTCCATTTTGGCATGGAAGGAACGAACTCCAATGGACATGGAGAAGAAAGGAATGAAGATATGAATATGGCTGAGACCATTAAGAATTTGCAGAAGGATGTCCAAAGACATAAATATGATAATGAAAGGATTATGAAATCCAAAGAGTAGCAGGATGACTTCTGTTAGCACTCTGTAAATCTGTCCAGCTGAATAGACAAACGACAGAGGTAACTATTTCAACAAACTTTAGAGTTGAGGCACTAGCCTGCTCAACTCAGAGAGGGCTCTCTCCTGTCACTTGATATTTCTTTTGGAAATTGGTGGCTACATTTAGTTTGTTTTGGGGGTTTTAATAAAGTTTGTTGGCCAAGACGAGGAGGGACACATAGGGCTATGGAGTCAAAATTCTGAAATTGAATGAAAACAATGATCAACCGATAGAACTCTCCAGAGGATAAAGGCTAAATGAGGCAATGAATTTGAGTTGTAACTTAAAATAAATTAGAGTGGTAAGTGGAAACGGGAAACAAATAATTGCATCAGGGCATTACGTAAATGAATTCTGAATTAGCTAAGAAGAAACATACACAGTTTAAATTTCTTAGGGCGAGAGCATCACACGATGAATTATGGGCCTTTAAATCTCCAATTTAAACAGAATACAGAGTAAATGGAATTAAAGAAACACAGGAAATACACACTAAGAAAGAAGACATAACTCATATCACAACCAATTAGAATCTTTTCATAAACACTTCCAAATGCTTCTGCATATGTATTCAATTCAGTCCCAAAAAAATTACAATAGAGTCCAAAACCACCAGAATTTTGCCCTTGCCCTTATGCCCCCTAAACCTCTAACACTTATACAATTTGCGTTCCTTCAATGTGCAATCGGTTACAATAACTGAAATGAAACGTTTCAGCTTCTACAATGATTACAACTGACAGTTTCTAGAAAAAATGTTTCATGATCCCTACAGATTCCTCTGACACTCTAACTCCTTCTTCTTCCGCATTCGGTTTGAAGTGTCACTCATAATATTTCAAATATAATTTCATTTATCCATACTTTCATTAAACATTTGGGAATAATATATTTGTAATAAAAATAATTCCCAAATATTTTTCTATCCTGTAGAATTAAATTTTCATAATTTAATTCATGCCCGTGGTTTTTAAGACCATGTATTGTTTTCCCAATTCACCATTTCATTGTAAAAACATTTACTTTTACCATCTCCCTATGAAAAACATTTACTGTGTAATGTCTTAACAATTTACCGTTTTATTGTGGAAAAACATTTACTGTGTGTTTTTTCCAGTTTACCGTCTTTGGTAAAATACCTTTTATCTTCTTCTTTTACTTCTTAATACCTTTGGATAAAGAATTATCCAAGTCTTCATTCACATGAATCTTCCCATTTAAGTCTTTTTCATGGAAATTAGTCTCCTTGATTTGTAAAATGTAAATTTTACCTCTGTAAAACAATTTCACAGCGAGGAAGAATTTCTTTTATTGGAAATCCCATAATCATTATTGAAATGCACTCCTGGAAAAATGCCGCACATAAAACATATGATAAATTCTTTCATTTATTATATCGGTATTGGGCTAAAGTGGTTTAAATCAACTTCTTTTACCTCTGATGTGCTCTACGTAAAAACATGTGTCCACCAAAGAAATCATAGTAGTATTCCTTGACCCGCCTTCACAAAATTAACCTTCTCGCTACATCAATCCCCAACATGTACGTGCGCCCTCCATCCAACCTTTGACTTTTCCACATTATAAATTGATATTCATGCCCATGATTTAAACCCGGGAATTTTTCCCTGATCCGCCCCTTGTCGACTAATTCTTGCGCTACTTAGATCGCTGAATTGTACCTCGGTCATTGATCCGGGTTGTTTCAAGATCTATGGTCAGCGTCTTGCCCGACAACTTTGACATTAGAGGTTGAAAAAGGTGGTTTTTGTCAGATAGACCTCCTTTTCGATATACTTCTAAGGGCACCATGTGTGCACAAACAAAACCATAATGGTTTCCCCGGACCGCCTTCGAATAATTATCTTTCGTGTTGCTTCATTCCCCGATATGTGCCTTAGCCATTGATCCAGGCTTCTTCAAGATCGACGGTCTACTGAGTTATACCTTTTGCGCCTCCGCTATATTTTTCTATATGTCTCTAAATATAGCCCGATCCCCCAAACTATCATACTTCCATAATGATATAGCATTTCTCTAAATTTCCGAAATTTGGATCCTGATATGAAAATTGTTATGGTGATAACATTGGCTCCAACTGGGGATGTTATCCTCCCTATGAGGTAGAAAACAACTCATAGATCTGGTGCTTGATCCATTGGGCTTCTCCCAAAACATGTGTGTGTACCCTTCT
>JASDQU010099859.1:214822-264804 GCA_032191745.1 Picea mariana
ATTGTATTGACAAGTCGACCTTATTGTGCCTAGACAAGTCCAAAGTAAATTAGCAAGATAAAGTGGATAGGCCAGCCCTGACCTAATTAATGGGGGCGAACAACTTGTATTTATAAGAGTCCTAGCACCTCATTTGTACACACACTCATAAAGATCTCTCTATGAAGTGCGCAAGTCTGAGAGTGATGCAACTACAAGGAGAAGTGACACAACTACAATAAAGAGTATCTCAGTAAAGGGGAAGGTCATCTTGGTGAAGGACTATATTGGTCTAAGTGGTGCACTACTCTGTTCTGGTTAGGTTTCTAGTGGATCTTATGTTTGGTGAGATATATCTTGTGAGAGACACTGTACTTGGTTATTGAATCTATATTAAAGAAGTGTTGCTAGGTTTTCTTCCCCTTGAGGGTTTCCTATAATAAATGCTCGTGTACTCTGTGATAATGTTTCTTTCAGTAAGATCCTTATTATGTTGTTGTTATAATCAAGATTAATAATAACACATTAAGAAAGAAACTTTAACAAACTTTTCATACTCGGTCATATTCATGTTTCTTATGTTCTCTTTCAATACCATCTTTCGATTCTCATTCGAACTTTGGTACAGCTTGGTCAAACATGCCCACATTTCATTGACATTATTCTTTCCTAAACTGTGCACAACGAGGTGATCTTTGACTGAATCCAACATTAATCTCTTGGAATTAACATTCTTCTTGTTATATGCATCCAACTAAGTAGGATTTGTAGGAATGGAAATAGGTGTAGTGGCGGTATGGTGCATAATATCCCACAACACTTGTTCTTCCAAAAACAATGCAATCCTCTCCTTCCATGGACTAAAGTTCATTTTCCCATCCAATATATCTTCAAACCTAAATAAAAAATCCATGATATTATCAATTGAAACTCAACTCTTCCCCTTCCTTCTTCCAAGAAAAAACCCCCCACACTCACTGCAAATCAAGTGTCAAATATCTAGTCTGTTGAACGTGAGAGCTCTAGCTCTAATACCATGTTGAAAATATTATTTTAAACACTTAAAAAATGTTAGATTTAAACCTCCTTTAGTTATTCACCAAGAAAGAAAGGGTACCACTTGCATTTACTGTAACTATAATAATAAACAAAAGAGACTAAGAAATCTAAAAATATAGCAAAGGAAATATAAATGAACAATAAAAAAATTCACACATTGAACACAAGAAATTTATGGGCAATGCCCTTGGAGAAACCCACAAGGGGAAAACACATATAAGAGAGATTTTCCTTACTGAGCTAGGAGGAAATTTTCGAGTTTAGAATAACATCATTTTCAACATTAAATGTACAACAATAACTAGTAAACAATACCAACAAACCTCCTCGAAATCTGTGTCAAAGATCCTCAGAAAATGAATGAGAATTCAACCTCTAAATATGTGCCCATATTTATGTTGTATAGATGTATTGTATGGCCTTCTTGTTGTAGTTGAATCCCCCTATGGACAAGTGGATTCCCGCTTGGTCTCTAGACTCCTAAGGCCAAGACAAAAAGTTCTTAACATGGACACTGACTTCATTTTAGATCTAATCAAGCTAATGAATGAAAGAGAAGAAGAAAGATATGTACCTTATAAGCAACGTTTGTCCTTGAAAATTCTTGGCTGAGCTCCGATCCTGAGCTCCCTAGTAGGTCCTGTCAAACAAACAAAGGTACAAAAGACTTCCTACTCTACTGAGATTATCTTAAACATAGATCCATCTATTGCATACAGACTCATATGGAACAAACATAAGTTTGAAATAAACAAGCCAAGCATTGATTATTATTGAGAACAAGTAAAAATACTTACAATCCTTTGAATGAATATGCAACAACTTCTTCCAGTTCTCCTTGTCCAACCCCTTTTCTCAATCAATCTCCACTGATTGCTTTGATGACATCTCACTCATCAGATCATAAGTTTGATGTAATTCTCAATTGTCATTCCTTTGTCAATACCACTTATAGGATCATAAGTTTGGTATCAACCTCTAGTCTCTACTGTTCGTACCACATACAGAATCATAAGTTTGGTATCAATCTCTAGCCTCTCTCCATTTACCTTTCACCATGAGAAAGCCTCCTTATATAACCTTAGAGAGGTCCAACCACTTATTGCGGATAAAGATAAAATATATTTATTATTGATTAGATCAATCCCCTTTTGTGGATTGATCATGTCGGTCATTGTAATTGACCAAATCCCCTTTTGTGGATTGGTCAAACCCTAATTGTAATAGGCTAAATAAGAAGTCGGACCCAGTATATATTAAAGAGGCCTCAAAATATATTAAAGGTGGTTATAACCACCTAGAAGAAGAAGTCGGCCCTACCAGTGAAGAGACACTTCCACACATGCCATAATTGTATAAATAAGAGAGGCCAACGCCTCATTTGAACACACACTCAACTCACTGAACTAGTGCACAAGTTTTGAAGGAAGTTGCAGTTGTCGGTTGCCAGAAGAAGGAAGAGAGAGAGGCATGTTGCTCATTGTTGGATATTCTCTGTTGTCTCGTTCATTATCTTGGCATTGTATTAGTTATCTATATTAAGGAAGTTTTGTTGGGTTTTCTTCCCCTTGAGGGTTTCCCAGGATAAATGCTTGTGTACTCTTGTGATTTTGTTTCTCTCAGTGATACTGTCTATGCTATTGTTATATAGTAAATTGAAAGTAACCTAATAATAGAAAAAACTGTAACATGGTTTCAGAGATAAGATGAAGAGAGAATCTTTCACAGGAAAATGAAAAATGTCACTGTTGTCGTACATGAAAATTAGGGTTTTTTTTTTATTGAAGAAGGTTTTCAGCCCCAAATCCATCTAGAAAGGTGTGCCCGACCTCAAGGAACATTTTGGCATCTTCATCGCACATTTTCAGTGGCTAGATCTCCTGGAAAGTGAAACCCTAGTTTTCACAAAGTACTAGAAGTACCAAAAAACCAGAGTACCAGAAGTACCAGAAGTACCAGAGTACCAGAAGTACCAGAAGTACCAGAAAACTAGAGTACCATAAGTACTAGAAGTACCAGAGTACCAAAAGTACCAAAAAACCAGAAACACCAGTCCATAAATCCGCAGATCAAGTTTGAAGGGGTAAAATTTGGATTTTCAGAAATCTGACTGTACCGGCATACTCGCCTCAGTCCAACGCATCTTTTGGTGAGTTCAGTTTCAAGATCCAAGAAATTTTATTTTTTTATTATTTCTATAGCCTGAAGGGCTAGGGTTTCTATTGCAAAAAATAATGGCTACCAACATGAGGGTAGAAGACAGGATGGAAGAATCTAGAAACTTCAGATCTTTGAAGCATAGGTTGCAGATGATTCTAGATGAGAATGATCTCCTAGAACATGTTACAATAGGTGTATGAGAACCAGATGAAGCAGAGAAAAAGACCAAGCATAAGAAGAATGAAAAGAAAGAAAAGAGAATCGTGTCAGATTCAGTAAAGGATCACTTGATCCCTCATATATCAAAACTATAGACATCAAGGAAAATGTATGAAGCACTTAGCAGGTTATATGAAAGCAAAGACATCAGTCGGAATCTTACCTTAAGAAATCAGTTTCGTAATATGAAGATGGAAAACTCAGAATTTGTCACATCCTACCTTATGAGAGTTTCTCAGATCAGAGATCAGCTTGCATCTATTGGAGATGTCATTAGTGACAAGGAGCTTGTAACCACAACCCTAAATGGGTTTCCAACATTTTGGATTCCTTTTTTACAAGGAGTGTGTGCAAGAATCAAGTTACCCAAGTTTGATAAGTTATGGGCAGATTGCACACACGAAGAATCTAGACTTGCAAACCAATAGAAGAGATTAATTGTTGATGAAGAGGAAGATCTTACAGTTCAAAAGAATAAAAGAAGTTCCTTCAGAAGGAACAATAAAGAAGATAACTCTGTAAGAGTTCCAGATATAAAGAAATATGTTTCAAATATCAGATGCTACGACTGTCAAAAGTTGGGACACTTTTCCTATCACTGTCCTCAAGGAAGAGGGAAAAGAAAGCATCAAACACATGTGGTAGAGGAAGAGGAATCTCCTCCCTCAAAGAAAGATTTAGCAGAAATTAAGGATTATGCACTTTAAGTTGAAGATAGTTGATTTGAAGAAAGATAGAAAATGGTGGAGTCCGTGGAGCCTCCCCACACAAAAACAAAAGATAAGTATTCATGTTTATTTATAGTATCTTGTTTACTTTAATAACTTATCATTACAAGTTATATTTTTGTGAGAATGTGAATTAACCTCGTTTTATTTCAGTGTCTATGCAGACTTTTCAAAGAAAAGGATAAAGAGATAAAATATTTATTTTAGCTATGATCACTCATGAGAGTGACAAAGAAATCATATTGTAAGTAAGTTTACAAGTCTCGGAAGAAAGAGCTTATGCCGTGACTTGCAGACAACATGAGAAGGATGTATGATATGCTAACAATCAATAAAGACCAGACAATATCCGATATTCATATAGGAGCAGGACGCTCCTAAAGATGCAGAACAAAAATATTCAAGACGAATAAAAAGATGAATAGTCAAATATAGTGGATGAGATGCAGGTAACTACAGGTTGCTCCAGTACCATTCTGATAGATGTAGAGGGAGCAGGTTGATCTAGTATGAAGTCATAAAGAAATGTTCAAACTCAATAAGGCACCCATGATATTAGAAAAGAAAACTTCAAGGATGATGACTAGAAGCTATTAGCTTGGTGCAAGAGGGATCCATGTCTCCGAGTTTGAAATGAAGGATCGTGATTTGATGCAGTTAGAAAAGTAGATGGATGGTGCCCACATATTTTGATCAAGATGAAATCTATCCAATAGATGGATGGTGCCCAACATATGGGTAGCATGGTATTATACCATTGAAATATTTGGTACCATAAGAGATTCTTTTAGATCCCATAGCTAGACCTTCGTAGAGAAGGAATGAGAAATCCCATAGGTAGACCTTCGTAGAGAAGGAAGAGACCTTCGTAGAAAAGGGGAATGAGAAATTTTCCAAGGTTGGCCTTTGTCCAAGTGTTGAGTTTTGGATACTCTAGGGACATGCTAGAATACCCTCATAGAGAGGGGTGTGATGACCCTCATAGAGAGGAATGTGGATGTTTCTCCAAGGAGCAGCGGGAAGATACTCTCCTCTAGCCGAGGATTGAGTAGCCTAGAACAAAAACCTTGACCATGTGGAATGGTTAGTTGGCTATTGAGGTTTGTGTTGTGATCCTGCACAGATCATGGAAAGAGAGTCTAGTCTTGCCCAGGCTAGCATCTTAGCTTCTCTAGTTCATGTGAGATGACTAGGAGTGCAGCTATGGTAGTAGTCCTCCCCAGTGGATGGGGAAGATAGATGACTACAAGAGAAGGGATAACATAAAAGGAATGGAAAAACTCATAGGAAATCATCCGTGTGAAGATAAGAAAGAAGTATCTTCTACATGAAGATGAAAGAAGGAAAGAGTATCTTCTGCCCGAAGATAAAGAGAACAAAACTTCCGATGATTTATAGATATGTTAGCCAGTGATCATGATTCCATATGACCAAGTGGAAGATATCGATGCCTCATGTTATATAGTTGATGATGTTGCCTAGTTGATTATGTTTCCCAGTTGATGATGCTATCTAGTGGATGCCGCTACCTAGTTGATGTTGACATCCAGTGACTTGTCAAAAGATAAATAATATCCTTCTTGTTAAGAGGGAGTGTTAAAATATTGTGTAAATGAAAAGAATATTCTTATCCCCTTTTGTGGATAAAGATAAAATATATTTATTATTGATTAGATCAATCCCCTTTTGTGGATTGATCATGTCGGTCATTGTAATTGACCAAATCCCCTTTTGTGGATTGTTCAAACCCTAATTGTAATAGGCTAAATAAGAAGTCAGCCCCAGTATATATTAAAGAGGCCCCAAAATATATTAAAGGTGGTTATAACCACCCAGAAGAAGAAGTCGGCCCTACCAGTGAAGATACACTTCCACACGTGCGAGAATTGTATAAATAAGAGAGGCCAACGCCTCATTTGAACACACACTCAGATCACTCATCTAGTGCGCAAGCTTTGAAGGAAGTTGCAGTTGTCGATTGTCGAAAGAAGGAAGAGAAAGAGGCGTGTTGCTCAGTGTTGGATATTCTCTGTTGTCTGGTTCATTATCTTGGAATTGTATTGGCTATCTATATTAAGGAATTTTTGTTGAGTTTTCTTACTCTTGAGGGTTTCCCAAGATAAATGCTTGTGTACTATTTTGATTGTGTTTCTCTCAGTGATCATGTCTATGCTATTGTTATCTAGTAAATTGAAAGTAACCTAATAATAGTAGAAACTTTAACACCATTTACCTTTCACCATGAGAAGGCCTCCTTATATAACCTTGGAGAGGTCCAACCACTTGAGAGATCTTTGGGATGATTTGAGGATTTTTCTCCTTCAGTTGAGGATCTCCCCTAAGATCATTCCTTGACCATCTATTTGAATCCAACTACCTTTAGGAATTGAGGTATTCTTCCTTGAATTGCCTCAACAAACCCAAAATTTTCTCAGAAAAGGGTAGTGCTCCTCCAAAAGGGTGAACAGGGCACTCAAGCACACCCCCAAAGAGGCTCAGGGAGCACCATCACTCCTTAATAGTGGGTAGGGGAGCGCTCCTCTCCAAAATTCAGTTTTTTAGTGGTTTTTCCAATGGCAAAAGGCTTGTACTTCCTGTCAAGTGATTTCTCTTCTTCCAATCTAACCTTTGAGGTGTTTTAAGTGCCTTTGTGATGTCAATAGAGGCACAACATGGGAAATAAGGAAATATGATGTTTGTGACACTTGCAACACTTGTATTCAAGATGCGACACTTGCAGACAAGATGCGACACTTATAGCACTTGTAATGATGACACTTGTGACACTATCAAAGTGAGTAATTTTGAGGTGTAATAGATTGCCCCCCAAAGTATGAAGTTAGAAGATGATGATGACTAAAGTACTTTGTAGACTTTTTTGAGCAAGGATATGGATGTAGATAAAATGAAAAAAGATGCACAGAACCATCAAACAAATATTATGACATGCTTCAAACCCAAGGCAAACATACCTATGCTTGAGTGATAAATACTTTTTAGGTATGGCCGCCATAAAATACACTGCGGATCCATAATTATATTGACAGAAAGGTATGGCCACTAAAAATACAATGTGGATCTATACTCCTATGACCTGAACTGATTGTAGCCATGAACAATACACAGTGGGTCTACGATATATGTAACAGTTGATATATGTAACAGTATAAGTGTCATGGCTCAAAAGTAATCCTTCTCAACCTGGGAAAAGTGTACATAAGAGTGAAAACTCAACCCAGGGTCTTCTTACTGAACCCGATGTAGTACGAATCTAACCATGTAAATAGATGTACTGATGTCGAACATGGCAGAAACCACTTGATTACTGGTCAATGATGTAAACTGTTAACAAGTGCAAGGGAGATCACCATTGATGTCAATGATTCCCAAGGTACTCTAGTACATAGAGACGAATGTGAATGAATGAGATGAATTCGAACATCCATGGAATCATCCGATCAGGCGTCAATGATGTAAACCCATTGTCAGACACGAGGAGGCCTTCCATTGAGGCATTTAGGTCCCAAGGTACTAACTGGTTTCTAAGTCTAGTTCCTAGATAATGTGTTAAAGTCGACAGGAATAGACTCATCGAACGAGGGCCTTGATGTATTCCCCATCAACGACATGAAACTGACACAGAGATGTAATTGGTAGATCAAATTAACCTAGACTGACACGGGTACTGAAATACGATATTTGTGATGGCTGACTCTTGAAGCAGATACTTCCCTTGAACACTAAGGCACATTAGAAGAAACTTGACATGGACCAAAACTTGATGATGTAGTGGATGTTGTGACTTTCTTCAGGTGACCCAAAGGAGTAAAATAAACTCAGAGGATTTTCTCAGTGAAGAGGTTTAGCAGATTAAAATGCGTGCAAAGACAAAGTGTCATGTTCAAGGGCGACCGTAAGAGTTACTGGTAGTGTTCTCAAAAAACTGCTTGGCTTGCTTCTTTCAATTTTTCCCCCACCTAGATAGATGAGTACCTCTTTTTAATTTAACGAGATCGAGGAGGGAAACACATGCTCGATATGACTCACCTTCGATAAGTCCCTCTTCCTTCGTCTAACGAACTAGAAGAAGTAAGCATTCGGTCTTGTATGGGACCTTCAATGTATGATCGTTTAACGAGTCCAGAGAAGGTAAACTCGATGGTTTTTCATATTTTAGAGAGTCTGAAAACAACTTAAAGATGACTCCAATGTTGTCCTTTTTCATAATTTTAGTCTCACGAGGCCGAAAAAGAGATAAATTATCACTCGAAAGATGCCCTTTCAAACCTTTTAACGAGAGGGAAAGGAAGCAAGATCGCTCGACAATATTTTCATGTTTAGAGAGTCTGAAAAGAGCTCAAAGATGACTCCAAGGGATTCCTTTTTCGTATATCCATGCAAGTCTGAAAAAGTGATAAAAGTATACTCGGTTATATTCTCATGTTTTTTCGAGCATGAGAAAGAACAAAGACTAAGCTTGGTATGCCCCCAGCTTGAAAGCTAGTGGCTTAACTCTAGAATGATCATGAAAAGCTAGAGACATGCCCTCCAAGCTTCAATTCATTCACCGACTTTGAGGTTGTCACCAATTTCTGTACTAGATGGAGAAAAAGGATACAGGTGGATGAAATGAAGGTTCAAATATGAGAACTAACGAAAGACTCGACTCGACATCTACGAGATTTGGCGAAAGACGTTACCTAATAGGAGAGGTGACTGTTTCATTTTTTAATGAGCTTGACACAAGAAAAGAACTATGCTCAGGGCTCCAGGTTCAATCCCCAGATTGTTGTTTCATTTTTTAATGAGCTTCCTACAGAGAGGAAAACTATGCTCATGACCTCTATTTCATTTTTTAATGAGCTTGCCACAGAGAAGAGAAACTATGCTCATGGATCCTCCTTGATCATGGATTCCAAGAGAATAACGCTTTGGAAGGACACCATGTCAAGGGAAAAAACTCGGTCATGGCTTGCAAGAGATATTCACTAGATGGAAGAAAATCACTCTGGAAGGAACACATGTCGAGGGCTGCAACATGGGTAAGGAGACCAGGCTCCAATATCCCTACCGAAGAGAACACCATGTAAACTACCATATCCAAATCATCAGGAGTCGAAGTCATGGGAGACAACGCCACATAATTGACATGCAGTGGGGGCGATACTGTCGTCATATAAGAACCATTCAGGGAGGTAATCCAGTCAGGACTGATGAAGGAAAGTTGATTAATAGTCACAATTATTCCATCATGTGGGAAATATATCACATAAAAAAGAGTGGACACAATATCTTCCATGGCATAGACATAATCCCACCCAAGGAGTAAAGAAAAATCCAAGGGGTCTTGAACTACCATGACATCAATAAAGACAGTTTTCCCTCCCAAAGTTATCGGAAACTGAGGAAGGGTCCCTAAAGTTTGACTAGTTCTTTTGTTAAAAGATAAGAAATTTCGTGTAACCGACGCAAGTTGAGGACAACCAAAAGCATGCCAAGCAACAGAGAACAAAATACTAATGGATGCACCTTCATCTATCAACATTTGAGGAACATCCTGACCACAAACCTATACTGTAATATGGAAAGGAATGTGAGAGGGAAGACAAGGTCCAGTTAGCGCACACCAATAAAAAAGGATGGCCTCATTGCTTGGAACGGGTTTCGTGGGAGAAGGAGGAATGCCCCCGAGCACAGTAGATTCTGGATCAATGAGAAAAATGTGGGAAGTATCAGGTTTAATCTCTAGAGAGAGAGTAGGATCGACCGATGATGGGATCGGATCGACCATGCAATCACTCTTCAGAGGAAGAGTGGGACTCATCGAGGAAGGGACTGGATCAGCCACTTTGGCACTTGTCAAAGGAGGAGTGGGATCGACCGATGACAAAACTGAATCGACCACTTGGGTTTCATTCTCCAAGGGGAGAATGGGGTTGACGGGTGGAAACGGATCGACCGCTTTAGTGTCACTCTCTAAAGAGAGAGTGGGGTCAGCCGAGGATGAAAACATATCGACTACTTGGGTTACACTCTTTTGATGAAGAGTAGGGTTGATCGATGACAGAACCAGATCAACTACTTTGGTGAGTGGTTCAACTGAGGATGAAACTAGATTGACCACCTAATCAACCAGATTGACTGGGGATGGAACCAGATTGATTAGTCCATCAACTAACGATGGGTTGGGAGAAAGATTACGATAACCTTTTTGAATTTGAAGTTTTTCCAAAAGAGAAGAAGCCTCATCCATACGAGGACAAAGGTGAGAATAATGATCACCTTTTCATAACATGCAAGGGAATTTGGCAGTTGTCTTCTTCTTACCAACCTTAACGTAACTAGTTGATGGGGTATCATCAGCATGAACGATAGAGGCCGATGATGTGGAGGACCACATTTCTAAGACCTTGGAAATACTAAGGCAATCCCTCAGAAAGTGGTCACCCTTACAAAGACTGCAAGGGAATTTGGGTTTCAGATTCTTTATTTTCATCTTGTTGCCTCATCAACAGTCCCAGTACTATTAACAGTAGCTGGTTGCTGGGATTAAACATCTAATGTTGCTGGAGCCTTTTTCCTTTTCAGGTTCTTCTTCTTCTTCTCTTTTCGTTTCTTCTTCTTCTGATCAACCTGGCTACTTGATTTAGAGCTTTCACTAGGCAAAGAAGGAGAAATGGAAGGAGACTTAATGGGTGAAGAAGGTGAAAAGTCGACATGAGGTTGATGTGTGGGTGGTGTATTGACATCTAAGGTATTAGGTGTAGTTGAATCACTAGGAGGATTTGAGATTGCGAGAGTGTGAAACAACCAAACTGGTAATCTGATGGTGAGTCCCAAAAGACTTAGTGTGGCAATGTACGAAGGACCAAAGTTTCCAAAAGAAGGAAAGGTATATGGTTCCCTAGGAGAAGGGGTTCCTCCATCGGTACTCTCAGGATTTGATGCGATTAACACTAACTTGACCTAAGGTCCACTAAGTAACACAACCAACACACACTATGAATATGAGAAGAAAATAATCAAACAAAACCTTCCCATAATGAAACCACTAGGTGGTGATGAAATCCAACATTGTGAGATCAAAATAGGAAGGGGTGAGGATAGATCGAGTGGATAAGTTACGTTGGTGACCTTATTAATGGACTTACGCATTGGTGCAATATTCCACGCAGTAATTGTGGATTTACCCTCCAAGGAGCTCGAGTGAGTTTGAGCAACGTCTGTTCCAGGTATAGTGAGACTTCCCTTTACTGTCACCTTGTGTGAGACCCTAAAGATTATGGCTACTAAGGTCACCAATTCAAATTCAGCCCCTAGGTGGGTACAGTTGACAGTCCTATCCAAACATATGGGCAAGATAACAAGTCTGAAATCAACTCAAGAGGCTCCCACACATAATTTTGGGTATACCCTCAAGTGACCCCCAATATACGATCTGACCACTACAAACAGTTGAACCACAGAGGGATAATCTCGGTAACTCACCCAAATGTGACCTTGTGTGTAACCCCTATGTAAGAGGGGGATCCCAAAAAACCTATACGAAAATTGGATTTGTTCTCCCTATCACAATATGCTAAGTTTGTTTGATAGCTTTGGAAAGTTATCCTTTCAACATGTTCCAAAGCCCTACACCTTAAACTAATGTAGGTTTGCTAACAAAGATGTAAAAAAGTCTGATAAATTTTAGTTAATCGTTGATTTTAGTAGATTTTGTTTACTTAGAGGTGTATGAGAGTGAAAACTGATGATATTATGACTCAGTTCCCAAAACATGCATAAGAAATGATAAGCAATCTTTTCTTTCAATAAATGTCTAATTAAGGGAAGGAGAAGGATTTTCCTTTCACTGTCAAACACTAAGATGCAATGACCTCATGCAATATTCCTCAATAAGGAATCAAATGCAATGCTAAAATGTTTATATGTGACTGATAATCATTAGATTTAAAGGTTCCTATGCTAATTGGACATCAAGAGTTGCGAGATTTAAGCAATTTGGAAGCAAACTTCACATAAACCAAAAGACACCCTTGTTGTGATCAAACAAGAAACAGAAAGCCAAAAAATGAAAAGGAAGGAGAAATACCTTGGACAAGATGACTCAAATATCAGAAATAAAAGTACAAAATACATTTGAAACTCCTTACAAAGTTTTCACTCATTCAGATAAACAAGAAGATAACGACAAATTGACTTCAAATTGTGAAGGACAAAGAGTTATTGCAAAGTAAGGACAAATATCAAAAAATCCAAACAAAAGAGGATGAATCCTTAGAAAACATGGGTTTGAAGGCCAATACTAAGATGGGCTGAGAGTATGAGACGCTGAGCAAGCGCAAAGGAAAAAAATTGAACCAAGAAAATTGAAAAACTAGAAGGTTTTTCACTAAAAATGGGATAATGCTCTGGTGTAAGGGGTACCAGAGCACTCCAACACTTTGTGCAAGGCCACCAGGGAGTGTTGGTGCTTTGCTAGAAAGGGAAGGGGAGCTCTCTACTACAAAATCTCAGAAAAGTTCCCAGAAACTCAAAAATTCAAGAAAATTCAGTCAATCAAGGTGATCATGATGACATAAAGAGGCAATCAAACCAATCTAAGAATAAAAAAGACAATATGGATAAGATCAAATCAGTGGGAAAAGGGATAAAACAAGATCTGGGAATGGAAAAAAAAATCAGAGTATCCTCTCGAGTGGATTCACCAATTTCTGTTGTAGGTGAATCCCCCTGTGGACAAATGGATTCCCTCTTGGTCTCTAGACTCCTAAGGCCAAGACAGAAAGTGATTAACATGGAAAATGAATTCCTTTTATATCTAATCAAGCTAATGAATGAAAGATAAGAAGAAAGATATGTACTTTATCAGTGACGTTTGTCCTGGCAAAGTCCTGGCTAAGCTCCGATCCTGAGCTCCCTGATAGGTCTTGTCAAACAAACAAAGGTACAAAAGACTTCCTACTCTACTGATATTAGCTTAAACATAGATCCATCTACTGCATGCAAACTCATATGGAATAAACATAAGTTTGAAAGAAACAGGCCAAGCATTGATTATTAATGAGAACAAGTAAAAGTACTTACAATCCTTTGAATGAAGATGCAACGAATTCTTCCAGTTCTCCTTTTACAACCCCTTTGCTCAATCAATCTCCATTGATTGCTTTGATGACATCTCACTCATGAGATCATAATTTTGATTTAATTCTCAATTGTCATTCCTCTGTCAATACCACTTATAGGATCATAAGTTTTGTATCAACCACTAATCTCTATTGTTCATACCACTTACAGAATCATAAGTTTGGTATCAATCTCTAGTCTCTCTCCATGTACCTTTTTCCATGACAATGCCTCCTTATATAACCTTGGAGAGGTCTAACCACTTGATATATCTTTGGGATGAGTGGAGGATTCCTCTCCTTCAGTTGAGGATCTCCCCTAAGATCATGCCTTGACCATCTATTCAAATTCGACTACCTTCAAGAATTGAGGGATTCTTCTCTGATTTGCCTCAACAAACCCAAAATTTTCTCAGAAAAGGGTATCTCTCCCCCAAAAGGGTGCATAGGGCACTCAAGCACTCCCCCAAAGAGGCTCAGGAAGCGCCAGCACTCCATGATAGTGGGTCGGGGAGCGCTCCTCTCCAAAATTCAGTTTTTTAGTGGTTTTTCCAATGGAAAAAGGCTTGTACTTCCTGTAAAGTGATTTCTCTTCTTCCAAACTAACCTTTGAGGTGTCTTAAGTGTATTTGTGATGTTGTTATAGGCACAACATGGGCAATATGGAAATATGATGTTTTTGACACTTGCAACACTTGTAGTCAAGATGCGACACTTGCGGACAAGATGCGACACTTATAACACTTGTAATGACGACATTTGCGACACTATCAAAGTGAGTAATTTTGAGGTGTAACACTTCTTCTGAAAAAAAAAAAGTCCTCGATTCATTTTCTTAACTGCTGCACCTATATGTATGTATCTCTATCTACTAGAGCCTTGAAAATCATTCATATCTTCAATAAAAAGGCTTCCTCGATTTCAGTGTCCAACTCTAGTTGTATGGACCTCCTTTAATTCTAAAATTACTTGGATGTGTGCCTCCTTCCCTCCTTGGGACTCATGCCTCTACCTTTTGTTGCTACTCTTTCCTCTATCTCGACTCTCTATAAATTTGTGTCTCTTCAATTTCCTCTCTCACTCTCCTCAAAAGGTGTGCCCCATCTCTCCTCTAGTGTTCCTTTTATTACTCATTAATGAGTAACTCATCTAATGCTTGGTATCCCTTGAGTAAATCTCCACCTTCCCTTGAGATCAATGGTCATGACTTAATTGATCATTGAGTTCACTTAAATCACTTAAGTGACCCACTTTTCATAAAGTCACTTTTACCCATTAAATATTAAAAGGCTCAACTTGACTTTATAAAATCTCTTTATGAAATCACTTCATAAAGTAACTAGAGAAAGTTATTTGCACAATAGATGCAAAGTACCAAAATCTAACATGTAACTATGTGTGTTTTGTGTGCACTTATAAGTTCATATAGTTGTACTTGTACATAATTCTCTACCCCCTTCTATCAAATTGGTATCAGAGTCGAATAGGAAGGCCACATAGGTAGAGAGGAGGATGGAGGATACCAATCCCATTGCAGTAAAATTCATGAGGAGGCTATGGATAGTCAGGAGATAGAAAGAAATCATGGATTAAGGGTTTCAGAGCCAAGAGAGCCATCCTCGATTCGCTAAAGGGATAAGAAATCCACCTCCATTCACTGGAGAGTCGCTCAGATCCATTGATTTTTTTTCAAACAGTAAGGTTTCTTTTCTTGGGAGTCATTTCAACTGTACTTTGACCCCCTAGATTCATTTTCCCACTGGTTTGAGGTTTGAATCACAGTGCGAGTGATTTAAATTTTTGGAGCATCGATTTATATCGTTCCTTGTCTGGTAAATATTTAATTTAACATGAGTCGCTTTGCAGGGCTTTGTGTAGAACATTTTAGGGCACATTTTGAGCCCATTGAATGACTTTTGGTTTGATCCTTTTAAAATATCGGAAGAGTACCCTCTCTTGTATTTCAGAGGATACAATGATCAAGTTTAGTTAATGAGAGCATAACAGAAGGAAACTCTAGAGGCCCACATTATCAAAATTGACATTATAGGGATAAAGAAGTAGAACATTAATATTGAGTTCAAGAGAAAATGCTTACCATGGGCAGGGAATAGCAGACGAAGAAGAAGCCACGAGCCACCAAGGGTTTGAAATATCTCACCACACCAAAGGAAGGGAGATTCATCATTCTACTTACCATTGAAGGGAAGTGATGTCAAAGAAGTGCCACCATAGCCCGTTGCTCATTGATATGGACATCCAAGGGTCGAGATCAAAGTGAGGTGCATAATGTTCTCTAGCAACAAACCAAAATTTTGAACTGAATTGATTTCTTTTTTGGAAAACCTTATGTTCAAAATTTTCTTTCAATTTTGAAGTTTACTTAAGACTTTTTTCTACACATATGGGATGGGGCATATTATAACAAGATACAAGTTTGTTTTTTTGGTCATTTGGAATTTGAGCTTATGCTTGTGAGTCATCCATGAGTGCATTGTTATATTTGAGAGGATTTTGTTCCATGTAATTTTTTTTTGTGGGTTCTTAGAAACATTATTGTTTTTTAAGTTAGCTTAAAGATATGTGTATCTTACTTTAAAGTAGAAAATTTAGTTTGTTAAAAAAAAGAGCGGGAATGGAATTTAGCAACGACAGGTAAAAATTATGGAGTTTGATCCATCAAGATGAGAAAATTTGTTCGTTCTCAAGATTGTTGGGATATAGTTGTAAATGGGTTCACAAAACCAGATCAAGTAGCCATATAATCTATGTCAAATGCTAAAAACTATCAATTAATTGAAAACAAAAAGAAGGATTCAAAGGCTCTATGGTTTATTTCAGCGCGGAATAGAAGATCAAGTTTTTCCAAAAGTTGCAACAAAAATTTATGCCAAGAAAGCATGGGACACTTTAGAGATTACCAATTAAGGTGTTCGGTTGTTCACGCTTGCGCACGTCCTTCTTAATAATAGGGGGGTTGAGGACCCAGGGTTCGTCCAAAGTTGACCAATAAAAACCCCAAGGAATCGACATATCAATATTCAGGAAAAAACTGAAGAAGGTCTCACCTTATATGCCATGAGGATCATAGAAACCATTTGGTCTTGTCTCGATGATGAATGACTAATTACATAGAAATCGATTTGGGTTTTCATTCATATTATCCATTGCAGACTACTTAACTACTAACAATATACAACAAGAAAACACACATTCAATAGACACATCATCAACACATCATAAGGATAGAATCACTACAATTTTATTATCTTAATTCAAACATCACAAAAATACATTAAACAACTCACCAATCGACAACAACTGAGCTTTTCTCTCTTCTGTATTTTCCCAGTGTTACATTATATAGCAACATGTTCTTCCTTTTAGACTCTACAAATATGATAGACTCGGACTTACAACAAAAGAAATTACAAAGTGTAGCCTTAGAGAGAGCTCAAGGACATTGATTAAAGAAAACAATAATACCCACAACTATCAACTAACAAACAACTCACTAACTCTATTTCTATTTCCATTTCTTCATTTTATCTACTTCTTCGCTCTGGCGCTATGTCACTTTTAGTTCTACCTCACTCGCTCCTGTGACTGCCATTCATGCATGTTTCTATCAAATGCATGCATTTGACGTAGCCTCTTTGGAATCATGACAATTTTAACTACCTTTCCATATCATCTTCTTATTGCTCCATGATCCCTCGCGCTGCATGTAGTAATCATTCAGGGAGATTTCCTGAAGATTCTTTTCTTGATTTTGGCATTCATGTGTTGTCTTCTTAATTTTCAGAATGCATCACAAAACTCATACCGACAACCATTGACAAAAATTGAACTAACACCCATTAACAAAACTTGATCTGGTGCACTCGCCTCATGTCACCCATCGTGCTACTACTTTGACTGCACACAATACTAGAATAGGCACACACAACTTCATTTGTGCATGCACACAATATTTTCCCAAAAATTTAGGTTCCAAAAGGGCCCCGCCACTATTATTTAGCTCTTCCTTGAGCTAAGTGCCTCATGAATTAACTAATGCAACAGATGGAACTATCTTCATGAGTTATTGAACAAACTCCTTGAATTTTTTATCAGGCTCATTGAGGTTTCTATGAACTTCCAGGGTGAGCCAAACAATTACATATTCATCGATTGTTGAGATCTAAGGGTCTATCAGGCTCATTGTTTCATTTTCTTGATTAAGGGGATGGCAAAAACCTATACTTATGTCAACTAGGTATAAACGATTAAGGATTTATCAATTGCAGTAGTGATTAGTCATGATGTGTTTTTCCACTCATCTCAGATGGCAACAATCTCCTTAGTTTTAGATGTAATAAATTCCATCAAAGTCGAGCGCTCACCCAAGGATAGAGAGGCCAAGATACTATTCTATTCTCCCTCAGCCTCAGCTACACGAACTCTATCATTAATATAAGTTAGTTATGGGGGAGTTTGAAAATGGTCCACATGATGAAGCTATGATCAACCACCCCCAAAAATTCGTTCCACTTGCTCAGGATGTCCCGATCAGTTGCTTCATCCAATGAAACATTCTTCTGTAACTTTTTCTCCTCCAAAGTTAACTATTGAATCCACATGAAAAGTTATTTATTATGATATTCCAGGAGATAAATACACTCGGTAACCACTCTATGTTTTTGTGGTGCCTAGATCTTTGGTTGTACCTACTTTTTCTTACAAACCTGTGAGTAAGCCTCATCGAGGGAAGTGAGTACTTCAGTCTGAGTGGCTAGAATGGATTCATACTAGGCCTTATTTTCTATGTGCACAACAACCTTATTAAGGTACAAGGCCTAGAGGTCATGTCGATAAGCTTCAATTTCCTATCATGCACTTGGTTCCTACTACAACTGGGACTTGGTGTGCACATAAATTAAGAGTTATTGGTCAAGTTGAAGGTGTATATGGGCATCCTCATAGGTGAGATTTTGGTTTCTATCCCCAAGCTCATAGAACATGGTAATGACAAAATTTTCTAGCTTGATAGTAGGGACCTGTGAAAGGTCGATTTTTGTCTTGACTGAGTCAGAGGGAAATTTGAAAGTGGAATAAGGCTCAAAATTATTATTTGGGTTGTTCCTGAAGCATTGATGGATTGGGTTTTCAACAGAAAATATTATGCTTATGAGGGTAAAGAAGTTTGTTGACTCAGGGTGTCAAACTTCCTCACCATATCATTCTAGAACGCTTGTTGTCTAAACAATTAGCATGAAGCTCTTTCATCAATTTGGCTATGTGTTGATTGTCCTGTGGTGTTGTAGATCTGACCTCTAACTACTTCATGGTAGTTGCACTAGTACATTTGGGTCAAATTTTGACATTGCATTCGATGCAATTGCCACATTATATTGTTGGGAGAATGACAAACAAGGGACCCCCACAAACGTCATTTCACATGATGTCGCTTTTTTGATGACATAGATTTTGTCTTTATTGCCATGTCTGGAATGCGGAAATACCAACATCTTGGATGTGGCAAGAGAGACAGCTTGGAAGTGGCAAGAGAGACGTCTTGGACGTGGCCAAAGAGACATCTTGCAGGTGGAAAGAGAGGCATATTGAAGGTGGCAAGAGTGACGTATTGAAGGTGGCAAGAGAGACATCTTGGACATGGCAAGAGTGATGTCTTGGAGCTGACAAGAGATATGTTTTGGAGGTGGCAAGAGCGGCGTTAAGAGGTATCAGCTCCAACGTGGTTTCTATGGGAGAGACAATCTTGGAGGTGGCAAGAGCAACGTCTTGGAGGTGGAAAGAGAGATGCCTTGTAGGTGGCAAGAGAGACATATGGGATGTGGAAAGAGAGACGTCTGGGATGTGGCAAGAGCAACATTAAGAGTTATCATCTCCAACATGGTTGCTATGGGAGCGACACTCCAAGACATTGCAATAGCGACTGTGTTGTAGTTATTTAAAAAACAAATACAATATCAATACTGAGAGGGCTCTTGCATTAACCTTTGATAAGATACTATCCATATCAATATTTAAATCTATATCATCGGTCTTAGGCAAGGTTGGTTGAGGAGGAGGACTAACTTCCAATGGTAAAGGGGGTCTTGTCTAATGAGGTTTAGGATCAATAGGATATGTCTCGGGTGTGTTATCACACGAACTCGCAATTGTTGAGCTAAAGTATGAAATCTCAAGTGAAATCATGCATAACTTAGAGGGAAGGCCCCTGTCACCTCACGAACCCTATTTCACTTCAAGCCATCTTTCCTCCGACTGAAGGGGGTTTCCCTCAATTAAGATTGTGAGGACTTAGGGAAAGTAATCTCAATGTGGAGAGTGAAGTATGAGAAAAATGCATTTCGGTAGCTTTAGATTATTGAAAAAAGTTTTGGGAGGTCTGAAGATGCCATCCTATAAAGTATCGCCCATTCAATCGCCATCCTTTAGACTATTGACGAAAGTACATGTTGAAGAGAGCGGTTCTTTGAATTTGGTAACTATGTTTTTAAAACATAGTTACCAAATTTTGCGTGCTTAAAAATAGTGTTAATTTCTCTTTTATATATCTAATATTACAACATATGAAATGAAATGATAATCATATTACATCATACCAAAGTGAACATATGATAATAAAATATCAAATAAGTTACAACTAAGATGTCATTCCAATGATATAAAACATTAAACAATTCTAATAAACATTAGTAAATACCATAAAAACATTATATTCCTAGCCTTGCCTTGACATGCCATGCCTTTCCTTGACATTCCTTTCCTTTCCTTGCCTTGCCATGCCTTTCCCTAACATGCCTTTCCTTGACAATCCATGCCTTGCATTTCCTTGCAATGCCTTGCCTTGACACGTCTTTCCTTTCCTTGGCATGCCTTGCCTTGACAAGCCATGTGATGCCTTTCCTTGACATGTCTTACCTTTCCTTGACCTACCATGCCTTGACTTGACACACCTTTCCTTGATCTGGCATTCCTTTCCATGACATGCCATGCATTGCCTTGACATTCCTTGCCTTCCCTTGTCATGCCTTTCCCTGACATGCCTTGCCTTGAATTAACATGCCTTTCCTTGGAAGACCTTGCTTTACATTAACATGCCTTGAATTGACATGGCATGCCTTGCATTGATAGGCCTTGCATTGATATGTCTTTCCTTGACATTCCATGCCTTTCATTGAGATGCCTTGCCTTGACATGCCATGCCTATCCTAGCCATGCCTTTTTTTGACAAGCCATGCCTTGCCTTGACATGTCTTTCCTTGCCTTGACATGCCATGCCTTGACTTGACAAGACTTTCCTTGCTTTGGCATGCCTTTCATTGACATGCCATGCCTTGCCTTGACGTTCCTTTCCTTCCCTTGCCATGCCTTTCCCCAACATGCCTTGCCTTGAATTAACATGCCTTTCCTTGGCAGACCTTTCTTTGAATTGACATGCCTTTCCTTGACATGCCATGTCTTGCATTGATATGTCTTTCCTTGACATTCCATGCCTTGCATTGACATGCCATGCCTAGCCTAGCCATGCCTTGCCTTGACAAGCCATGCCTTGCCTTGACATGTCTTTCCTTGCCTTTTCATGCCTTGCCTTGACAAGCCATGCCTTTCCTTGACAAGATATGTCTTGCCTTGACATGTCTTTACTTGACATGCCATGATTTTCCATGCGTTGTCATGCCTTACCATGACATGCCTTGCAATGCCTTACCTTGCCATGCATTCCCTTTCCTTTCCTTTCCATGCCTTGCATTGACATGCCATGACTTGCCTTGATATTCCTTTCCTTGCCTTGCCCTGATATGCCTTGCTTTTCATTGACATTCCTTGCCTTGCATTGACATGCATTTCCTTAACATGCCTTGCATTCACAGACCCTACCTTGAGTTTCCTTGACATGTGATGCAACTTAAATGAGATAGAGGAGGAATGGGATGAATCCCTTGAATGGAAGAGCCTAGTAGAGGCCAATATCGACAAGGAAGAGTAAGTACAGAGCAATGAAAATGATTTGGAGCAACAACTTTATAACTTGTAGAAAAAATTCCAAATCATGACAATGTAGTCCATTGACAAAAAGAGACAACTTGAGGTAGAAAATAGTTCCTTGAAGGAGGAGCTAGCAAAAAATAGAAAAAAATTAGCTATCCATACTGAGAGATTGGAGATAATGGAAGCATTTATCTCCAATATAGCCTAGATAGTAGACGAAATGATTAATTGTTGATAGCTATCAAAATTGTATAGTCTCTTCCTCAAATTGGCATGCACAACAAACATCTACTCTTAGACTTGTGAAAAACTCGATAACTCATCCACAAGATGATATCTCAATTGTTTTTTGCATATTATATATCTTATTAGTTGAAAATGAAATTGGCATGGCTGTTTGGTTCATTTACACACTTTTCTATATCGTCGACGGGCATGGGGAGTGGTTCGAGATCTAGTATGTTCATGGCTCTTCACCCTTTGAATTGAGACATGAAATTAAATTGTTCATTCCTCATAACCAACACTAATATTCATGAATGATATTGAGGTCAAAATTAACATTGGAGCAACCACGGAAAATCATTACAATTTAATTAAAATGAGTGTCGATAAGACCCCTTGGTTTTTGGCCTTAAAAAATCTATAACTCTTCATTTTGACATCAATTTGTCGAACCTTTTGTTGCTAAGCATAATATCCACCTAGATATTTATAATGAGTGGTTCGAGTCCTTATTTTGACCTCATCTTGGCAGTTTTCATAATCTAGGAAGAAAAATCTGCCTTATTTGTAAGAAATATTTTTAATCAGCATTTTCATAGTTTTGGGCCTCATAAATGAATTTTGTGACTTGTGTTTGAGTTGGTATTCCTAAAAAATGTCAACATATCCCCTTTTGGAATTTAAAGCTAAACTTGAATCCCCTTGAATCTAAAAAATGTCAACATATCCCCTTTTTCTATCTCAAACTATATGAATATACTTCTCTGAAGATCAACACTAAAGAAGCTAGCCTAAATTGTGAAGCAGGCAGCGGTGTTAGAATTTTTATTGTTCCAAAGATAGAAAAAAGGGACCTAGATTTGGGTATAGATGAAGAGTTTGAGGGGTGTACAAATTTTCTCCAGTTGAATCCAACTTCATATTTCATGAGTTTTGAAAATATTCCTCTCTATGACAGTTATGACCATGAAGATCAAGGGGATAGAACTATTGATGTGCATGGTGATAGTGAGAACGTCACTCTTTTGGGAGAAAAAGGGTATCAATCTGATAACATTTTTGTTCCTTTCTTGGTTGATGAGAACCACAATGCAGGTTTGGTGTTTTATGAAGAAGGTAAAGTATGCAACATTACCCCTGCTATCCAAAAGGAACAACTACATATCAACTACGATGACTATGATATTCCCAAGCTAGAAGAAGCATGGTTCAAGTATGGCATCCAAGATGACAAAGAAGTGGATGTTTTTTCCTCTAATTTTTTCTGGACAGAGAATGATAGAATCATGAGTATTCATGTATTATATTATGAAATCAATGAGGAAGTCATCAATATGCAAGTGGATCAGTGCAGAATTTACACTTTTATTTTTGATGGACCTATTTATGATATGGAGGATGGTCATAAACAACTGCACACTTTTACTATTAATTGAACCATAATGACAAAATTATTTCTTGTTCTTCCTGTAATGAGCAATCATGTTGTTCCCACAACACAAGTAACAAAGTTGTTCCTATTTATGGACCTATTGTTGTTGCATGGACTTTACAGTTTTATTTTTGATCGACCTATTTATGATATTATAGAATTATGTGGGTTAAATCTACTGCTAAAGTCTGTAGTCTTAATTTGTGATTAAACCTGCTATCAACTGAAAATTGACAGCGAAAGCCTTTTATTGATATGCACCTCAAAGTATTTACACTATTCTTCTATATTTATGTTCTGTTTGCAACATAAGTTAATGCATCTATTAGACAAACTGGCTCTAGTTATGTCAATATTGTTGTAATAAAGAGATTTTGCTTGAAAGAACCCAATTGGTCCTCAGAAAGATCTATGTGGAAAAACAATGCATAATCCAACACTAATAAATTCTTTCCATAACATTCCCAAATTCATTATCAGGAAGGACATAGCCACTGATGTGCCACTTATTCTAAAAAAACATCAGAATGCATTTCATGCCTATTATTTTTCATAGACTCGCATTAAATTGTACATTGAAACTAATAATACCAAATTATTAATCTTCACAGCTGAAGTGAGTCTATGTACTTAGATATATCTAGTAACATTATCTATTATATTAAATGAAAAGTAACAAAAGTAGCTTAATAGGATAAACATCTGTAGTAATAAGTATTATGAAACCATATATAAGAAGAATGTATGTTGATCACATGCAGACTTCTTCACAATGATGAGTCCCATTTTAACCATGTTAATGATACATGTTGTAACATAAGCCCTTTATAGCGAGAAAAATACCCCACTTTTGTTCACCTTGTGAAGTCCTCTTTAGTTTCGCCTCCCACCCATCAATAATTGATGTATAATCTTCCTGCAAACATTTTAACAAGTGGATCTTATGTCAAAGTTGATTTCTGTTAGGATAATAATCACAAACAATTCATTGATTTTGGCAATTCTACTCATCATTGACTACTAGACTCCATCATAAGTTAGCAGTACTCTTTACCTACAATTGATAGGTTAGAATTAAGACTTACATATAAGAAATCACGAATAAAAGAATCATTAACCTTCTCTGCAGAAGAAAGATCTTTCTACAGTATTTTTATGAACTGCAAACCACACAAATTATTAAATTTCTTACTGTGTTCCTATAATTAGTTTTTTAAGATAAACTGTACAAAACCAAACTTCACAACAAAACCATAAAGTGGTCTCAAATACATGATCTGTGTGATCTTTAGTGACAACATCATCAAATCCAACATCCTTGAGCATTTGGTTCATATATAGGATATTGTAAGATTTTAAATGACAATCAAAAACATGTATCACCCAATAAAATAGTACATAGTTAAAGGAAGACAAAATAAATTTCCACATTTTCAAATAAAAATATAAAACCACCCAAATACAGATGAGTACAAAATCCAGCCTCCATGGAAAGCCACTTAATAGGAACTGGCCAATGACATCCCAGTGCCCACATTACCATGTGAATAAACCAATATGCCTCAATGGACAATACCAATTGCAGCCACTGCCTTGAACTAAACTACAATGTAAGTATAAACTCAAGTTATGAAAGTTCAGTATTCAAAATTTATAAAGTTCTATTTAAAAAAATATTATTTATGAAAGTCAAAATGACACTCGTCAGGTCACTAATCAACATAGAATGATGGCCTACAGGTTGACAACTGGTCATATGGCAGTGCATAATACATATAGCATGACATCCAACTGTGATTTGTAAAGATATATGGCATGAGGACTAAAACTGTAACAAAAATCTTATCTTGCAGACTTTGGCTTAAAACATCAACCTTGTAAAAAATTCCCTTAAGACATAAATGTTTGACAACATTTATATTTCTATGGTACACAATTGACTCGCTATTCATGTCATGTTGTTGTTGTGAAAAGCATCATGCCAAAAGGTTTGCAATGTTTTCACCAAACAGATCCCTTTAAATATTATCACATAACCAGAGTACCTACAGCAGACAGAAGCAATCTCTATCTAGCAGTTATTTGTTTTCAGAAGATGCATTTGTTTCCTTGAAGAGGTGATCTTCTCCTCTTTTCTTTCATTTTTTCTTAAAAACATATATATAGTCTAATGAAAAATTTTAGGGTCTTATATCATTTTGCTGGCATATTTATAACAAACAATATATAATATTTTGGACTACGGTAAATTTAGATGACATGAAAAATTATGATTCAAATATAGAAGGAAACTAAATTATAGAGATTTACTTCGATTATCAATTTAAAAGATAAAGCTGTTGAAAAATATTTCTAGTACTATAATCATAGAAGATACAAATTAAAATTCATAAAAATGGTTCATACATATATCCAAGAAATTTCAATGTTTATCTCTTAAACAACATAAACCATGACTAACACTCAAGTTTATAGGTGGAAGCTAGGGGTTATCAATCTTTAATTTCTATATTTTTTAATGTTCAATTTTCCCTTGGGTCCATGAAGCCTGGGGAAACATAGATCACAATATTGGCCATCAACAAATTGTCCATGTGTTGTTCAAAATTTTAAAGATAACAACTGGCATTGAAACAAATCCTAGTGACTCCAACGATACTATGGATTTATTTTCACTCAATCTCAGAGTGACCTAGTTGCACAATGACATTGATCTATTACACAATATCTGACTTTTTTCAATGTTTTTGTGAGGAACCAACTTCTAGCAACCATATTGCACGTGATACATCGGAATTCCAGTGGCATACCTGACCATATGCATCTACATCATGTAAATCATATCCACCCTATTTAATGTATGCATGAAATTCCAAGGAAGTTGTTCCATTTTCTTTGTAGTAATCATTGATGGGCAATCTACCTCCAGGCTTCAACCATTTGTAAAATTTCTGAAATAAAGCTGGCTTATTCTAAAAATTTTTAAATTAATTTAGCATGTGTGATAACCACAAGGTAAAACACATACCAGAGTTGTAATATTCCTTCACTGAACCCAAATGTAAATATAATCCAAGTATATTTAAGCTGGTGAGCTGTTTAGACATCATTTTGTAATACAACTTTCATGGCATGGTGCACACATATAATGCGCAGTAAAAGGATGTAATGTGCACATTTCTGAATACTGCGCGCAGTAACTAGGGTGCACACAACCTTAGAGATAGAGGATACAACACGTAGTAACTAAGTGCACGCAATATTAAGGTCATCGAACCTTTGTGTATATAATATGCATTATAGGCTGGTGAGCCAGTATTATAAGCCGGAATGCTTATGTCTTGGAATTAGGTCAGTGCACCTAGATGTTAAAGCGCCAATGCGCCTACTTTGTACATGAACTCATGATTAATATAAAATACATCACTGCACGCAGACCGACCAAGATAAAGAGATGGGGGACTGAACTTCACCAGTTAGGGAAAGGGAGGGCCAAAAGTCAAGAGAATATTATATTAATATTTCCCAAAACATAAAGTATGGATAATTTTATCCTAAGTTCTAAAGTTGGGGACAAGTGGAAAAAATTAACTTTCGATACGACAAGTGTCAAGTTGAAGACATGGATTCATATCATGGGGAATCTTAGTTGAGGGGGCTTCTCTCTCATAGAGATAGCTTACGAACAGAAGGGGGGAAGGGAAAACCATCAGGCTAACCATCGTTTTGACAAAGAGTTCACAGTGATCCCAAAACACACTCAGTTATCGAGTCAATGGCTCCATGACCATTTCACTCTTACATTTTGTTATCCTTGAGACATCCATTCCACCTTTCCAAAACCTGTTTCCCCTTCCCTTTTGGTTGGTGTAACTAGTTAGCTTGGAGCGAGATCGAAGAAGCGGGTTGTCAGGCCCATGAGTAGTTCTTTGAGCGAGAGAATTGTTGGGGATTGATTTTCGTAGGTGCTAAACTACAACTAGAGCACTCTGAGACATCAAGTCCATCCTGTTGCTAAAGCCCTGGAAGGGAAGTGGGGCAGCCGAGGGACTGTTGAGCAGAGAAGCGGCACACTTCCTTGGGTGGGATAAGCTTGTGGGGAATGAGAAGTTGTAGGATGAAACCCTGAGACTTCCTGATGCAAGAGCATCGCCAGCTGGAAACAAGCACGTGTGGATGTGGAGGACAACTGGAAAAGCACCAAGAACATTTTTTTTGAAAATGTTTTGAGATATTAATGAAGTCATTAAAGTGGAGGCATGCTTGTATTATTGTAAAAGGACCTTGAGTGACCCGCTCTCGTCCATAGTAGATAGGAGGCATTTATGTGTAATGAATGTAGGTAGATAGAATTTAATGCTTAGATTAGAAAGTTAGAGCGCAAGAGGGAAACAGGATATAGACACCCTCATTGTATAGTTGTATAGTTATTGTCAAGAGAGTAGAGAGCTGTAATTGAAAAACACCCATGTACAGAAGTTATGGATTAATACCAAGAGCTTTGACTCAGATTCATGGTGTTGTGATTATCTCTGTGTATCCATAGTTGAATGTTATGCTCAGGAATGTTTTACTCTTTCTGTCATGCATTTCCTGTTTATGCTATGTGTGTATGATTTCTTATTAAATGTCTAAAATCTAAGAGAGAGAGAGAGAGTAAGGGAAATGAGTTTCAATTGTTTCTCTATATGAGCAAGAGTTCCTACAAGGAGTGTAGTTGAATTGTCCGCAAGGAGTGTGTTGACAAGAATTCAGAGTTTTATCTCTGAAAGCTCAGAAGGGTTAGCTTTTGTTCTCATTTCCTTAGAAGTGCAGTTAGGCACAGGAGCCATGCAAAGTGTGTGCATAGGCTGAGTAAAGTCTCAGAAGTTGTGAACCTGAGAAATTGTTGAAGGACTGCTGCTGGAAGGGGTGCACAGAGTGGAAGGACTTCAATTCTTTGGAGTAATTGAAGGATTTGCTGCAAGGAGTGCATGCAAGAGTCTTATTTAAGACTCGGAGTTGGAGAAAGCTCAGGAAGGATAGGGTCTTCACAGTTGTCAAAGGAAAGCTCAAGAAGTTTAGTGCCTTGAAGTATTGGAAGAAGGTGCAATGACACCGTTTCACGGGTGGACAAGTTTTGCAAAAGAACACTTCGTTCATTTCACATAAATCATCAAGGAGGAAAATTGACGGTTAGAATCCTCCGTGGAGGAGTCGCGAAGTAGTGGGAGCCATCAGATCTCACAGAGGAGAAGAGAAGTTACAGTCGGGAGAAATTAGAGCTGTTGGATCACCCACATATTTCGCATCTCGAGGTTTCAGGAGTTGAAAGGTCAAAATCTTTGCATCAATATTAGCGAGGTCGCGAAAGGTGAAGCCCTGAAATAGCAAAAGGATATGAGCCATCCGATTGGAAGGACATGTGTTGTGAGATCACTTGTATCAGGGTTTCACGGGTTGAGGAGCTGAAGGCTTAGCATCCGGATTCGTGAAGTCGTGAAGTCCGAGAGCTCCAAAAAAGCGGGAAGTTCCATCGTGGGACCCGCGTAGAAGACGTGTCGAAATTTCGCCATCTTGGCATATCGAAGGTTAAGGGGTCGAGGCTTTCATCCCAAAAGACCCAAAGCACCGAGTAGCAAAGTCGTGAAATAATCATAGCCATCCGTTAGGAGAAGGACAGATGGCAGAGATCTAGGGATCTCGTGAATTCGGGGTTTCGCAAGGTGAAAGCTCAAAGTTTGAGTGCCCCAAGTCGCAAAAGGCGAAGTCACAAAGTGTCAATGTTGCACATAAGAGACACGTGGTAGAACCACACAGTGGACCCTGGAAATAATCAGTCAGACACACATCATGCATTTGGAGGATTCAACACCCCATTGACCTCTCGTGTCTCGGGAACACGGGAAATAAGGGAACGAAAGTTTGAGCCTTCGACTCGCGAAGTCGTGAGAAGTGAAGAACGAGAGGAGAAAAGTCAAATCTTGCCTCTCAGGGGTTCGATAAAGAAGGTGCCAAAGGTTAAATCTTTGAACTCGCGAAGTCACAAGAGGCGAAAGGCACTAGTTCTTAGCCTAGCCAGTGGTCGTGCAGGGAAGGTGTTGATGGAGAAGGAGCCATAATCATTTCGTGATCTCGGCATCGCAAATTCGGAGGAGGAAGAGTCGGAGTCTCAACTCGCGAACTCGCGATATTGTGAGTTGCCGAAAAGGACCCGTGGATCGATAATTTTGCAGATTCTAGTGGGAATCAAAAGAGCCGATCCGGCTGAAGGGAATATAGAACGATCCTGTGAGTGGATCTTGGCCTGAGGATAGATAGGTCTACATCATCTAGTATCAGAGCCTGATTCTTGTTTGTATATTTCAGGTGGGAAAAGCGAGAAGGAATTTCAACCATGTCGCCGAGGAGAAGAGATAGACTAACACTCGATCTGCCAGAAGATAGGGAGGTCTCAAGAGAAAGAGGTAGGCAGGTGCAAAATCCATAAGTGGAAAGAGATCTTCATGACATGGAAAGAGATCTGCAAGACTCATGGACATGGAAATAAACCAAAGGCGCAGAGCTGATATTGGAGATGTCAGTCAGTCTGAAAGAAAAGATGAAGCTGGACATGGAGAAGAAGAAGTCACAGTAGAAGATGCAGCACATGAATGCCTGATTAGAGTTGTTGCAAGAATGAGTGCAAGAGCCAAAATGGATATTCCATTTTATGAGGGAAACTTGGATGCTGAAGAGCTTCTAGACTGGATTAGAGCTCTGGACACATATTTTGACTATGAAGATGTCAAAGAAGACAAAAAGGTCAAACATGCTATCACAAGACTTAAAGGACATGCAACATTATGGTGGGATGAACTTCAAGCTGACAGACGCTGCCAAGGTAAGCAAAAAATCAAGATTTGGGATAGGATTATTGCAAAGATGAAAGCGAAATTCATTCCCAGGGATTATCAAATTACTTTGTTTCGAAGGATGCAGAACTTGAGAAAGAAGTTGATGACGGTGAAGGAATACACTAAAGAGTTCTACAGGCTGAACATCAAAGCAGTTCATCTTGAAAGTAATGATGAAAAGGTTGCCAGGTATATGAATGGCCTAAGATACGAAATTCTGGATGAGATGAGCATGATGACCATCCGAACGGTGGAAAATTCTTATCAAATGGCTCTAAAGGCGGAAGAGAAGCTAAGCCGAAAACAAGGTCAAAGAGGCCGAGGCAGAGGTCAAGCCAGAGGCAAATCAGTTGTCCAAGATAGAAATCAAAAGCCTAAGGAAGACTGGAAGAAACCTCAACCTTATATTGAGAGAGGTGGAAGCTTTCAAAGATAGCAATATGCTGGACAGAGAAGGCAGTATGTTGATCAGAGAGGAGAGTATGCTGATAACGATATTTTTCCTCGTACTAGAAGTAGAGGAAGAGGAAGAGGTGGAGTGATAACATACTTCACATGCGGAAAGATCGGACACAAGTCTTATGAATGTCTAGACAAGAAGAAAGAGGAAGGAGAGACTCACATTGCCAAAGCACAAAGGCAAAATGTTGAGGCAGAGGATGCTAAAGGCAAAAGATCACTGATGATGTGAAAAGCTCTTTTGACACCAGAGAAGGAGGTGGAGAGTTCAGTCCAAAGAAACAGACTTTTTCGGACTGCTTGCAAAACCAAGGATAGGAAATGTAAAGTTATTGTAGATAGTGGTAGCATAGACAATCTCATTTCAACAGAGATGGTAGAAAAGCTGGAGCTAGAGACGATTGATCATCCAAGCCCATATAGAGTTTCGTGGTTGCAAAAAGGACATCAAGTAAATGTCACTAAGCAATGTTTAGTTGAGTTTAAAATAGGAGGGTATAAAGATGAAATACTCTGTGATGTTATTCCTATGTATGTTTGTCATCTATTCCTGGGTAGACCATGGTAATATGACAAGAATGTGATTCATGATGGGAGAATGAACACATACACCCTAGAGAAGAATGGGAGAACTCACATGTTGTTGTCGATTAAGGATAAGGAAGTGAAGCCTAAAGTAAGTAACACTGTACTTCTCATGAGTGGGATGGAACTTCTTACATAGGTTAAGAAGAAGGAGGAACCGCAATTTATTGTGGTCGGGAAGCCAAATATTGTTTTAACCAGCACAAGGGTAGATGATTTACCAGAAGAGGTTCAAGAACTGCTGGAAGAGTTTGCTGACATAATAGTGGACGAACTACCTCGTTCGTTGCCACCGATCAGAAGTGTGAGTCATCACATTGATCTCATACCTGGATCTATTTTTCCAAACAAAGTAGCGTATAGATTGATGCCGCAAGAGAATGAAGAGGTCAAAAGACAAGTTCAGGATTTGTTGGACAAAGGTTTGGTCAGAGAAAGGTTGAGTCTGTGTGTTGTTCCGACAGTACTCAGTCCGAAGAAAGATGGAGGCTGGAGGATGTGTATTGACTCAAGGAAAATCAACAAAATAACCATCAGGTACAAATTTCCATTGCCAAGGATGGATGATCTAATGGATTGCTTGAGTCGGGCCAATTTTTTTTCGAAGATTGACTTGAAGAGTGGTTATCACCAAATTCGCATGAGAGAAGGTGACGAATGGAAGACAACATTCAAAACCAATGAAGGGTTATATGAATGGCTTGTTATGCCATTTAGTCTAACAAATGCACCGAGTACTTTCATGAGGTTGATGAACGAAGTCCTGAAATATTTCATCGAAAAATTTGTTATTGTGTACCTTGATGACATACTGATTTTCAGTAAAACAAAGGCAGAGCATCTGAAACATTTGGCTACAGTGATGCAGAGGTTACAACAAGAGAAGATGTTGATAAACATGAAGAAGTCCTCATTCATGAAGACAAAGCTCATTTACTTGGGTTTTGTTATTTTTGCAGATAAATTGAGGACGAATCCAGATAAGGTGGAGGTAATTAAGAATTGTCCATCACCGAAGAGTATATTTGAGGTGAGAAGTTTTCATGGATTGGCTAGTTTCTACCGAAAGTTCATTAGGAATTTTAGTGGAATTAGTGCACTGATGATGGGCACAGTGAAGAAGAGACACAAATCTTTTCACTGGACAGAAGAGGCTGAAAAGAGTTTTAATTTGTTGAAAAGGAAAATCATGGAACAACCAATTTTGGTGTTGCCTGATTTCCAAAAGACATTTCAAGTGAAATGTGATGCAAGTGGATTTGCAATAGGGGCAGTCTTGAGTCAAGAAGACAGGCCGATAGCATACTTCAGCGAGAAGCTGAATGAAGTGAAAGTGAAATACTCCACTTATGACAAGGAGTTCTATGCTATTATCCAGGCATTGAAGAAATGGAGACATTACTTAATTCCTAAAGAGTTTGTCTTATACAGTGATAATCATGCATTGCAATTTGTGACTCAATAAGAGAAGTTGAATCAAAGACATGTTAAATGGGTTGAATATATGCAAAATTTCACTTTTTTGATTAAACATATTTCTGGTACTGCTAACAAAGTTGTGGATGCTTTGAGCAGGAAATGTTTGCTATTGCAGGAGTTCAGAGTCAAAACATTAGGTTTTGATGATCTCAGGGACATGTACAGAGATGATCCAGATTTTAAAGAGGCGTACGAAGCAACTGAGAATCCAATTCTCAGGGATAGAGGTCAATGGATAGAATACATGATCCAGGATGGATTCTTATTCAAGGGCAATCAGTTATGTATTCCAAAATGCTCCATGAGGGAGAATTTACTGAAGGAAAAACATAGTGGAGGATTGGCCGGACATTTCAGTCATGAAAAGACATTTACAAAGTTGAATGAGTCATATTTTTGGCCAGGAATGTGAGTAGACGTCAGAAGATTCGTGGACAGATGTAGAATTTGTCAGCATTCAAAGGAAAGAGGTAGAACACAAGATTTTATCAACCGTTACCCATACCTGATAGGCCGTGGGATGCAGTCAGCGTGGACTTCATATTGCGGTTGCCAAGAACACAAAGAGGGTTTGACTCAATCTTTGTGGTGGTGGATAGATTTTCCAAAATGGCACATTTCATTCCATGTTAGAAAACCAATGACGCAACTCACATTGCGAACCTGTTTTTCAAAGAAGTCATTCGACTTCATGGCTTGCCAAGGAGCATAGTTTTAGATCGAGACACTAAGTTTGTAGGACACTTGTGGAGAACCTTATGGAAGAAGCTGGGAACAAAATTGTCATTTAGTTTATCTTATTATCCTCAGACAGATGGACAGACACAAGTCGTGAACAGGAGTCGAGGAGACTTGCTGCGGAGCTTGGTGACAGAACACCACAGCCAGTGGGACAATATATTACCACAGGCGGAGTTTTCTTATAATGACTCGCTTAATAGGAGCACATGATAGAGTCCATTTCAGATTGTCTATGGCATGCAAATGAGAGGAATTTTTGAGCTGAGGGATTCAAAATAGACTGCAACTAGGAGTGCTAGTGCAAAAGATTTCACAGAGGCGATGAAGGAGCTTCACAGCCAGGTGAAGGAGCGATTGCAACATTCGAGCCAAGAATATAAATGAAGGGAAGATCAATGCAAGAGAGAACTTGAGTTCGAAGTTGGCGATTTGGTCCTCGCACATTTGAGAAAGGAAAGGTTTCTAAGGGGAACATATCATAAACTCAAGATGAAGAAAATCGGACCATGTAAGGTCTTGAAGAAATTTTGGGCGAATGCATATGAGATTGAATTACCCGATGGGATCGAAGTTTCTCTGATATTCAATATCTCAGATTTGTTCCCTTATAAAATTGAGGAAGCAGAAGCAAGAAATGAACAGCCAGAGGTTCAGTGGACAAAACAAATGCCAATTGTAGAAAAGCCGCAGATGGAGTGCATACTAGACAAAAGAGTTGGTAAGAAGACCAAGCGAAAGCAATACTTTGAATACTTGGTCAAGTGGAAGGGCCATCCAGTTGAAGATGCCAGCTGGGAGAACGAAGCCGTAATACAGAAGCATGGACACACCGTGCGCAAGCTCATGGACAGGAGCCCATGAAAATTTTCAAGTGAGGGAGTATGATGCAGGAGCATCGTCAGTAGGAAACAAGCGCACGCGGATGTGGAGGACAACTGGAAAAGTATCAAGCACATTTTTTTTGAAAATGTTTTGAGATATTAATGAAGTCATTAAAGTAAAGACATGCTTGTATTATTGTAAAAGGATCTTGAGTGACCCACTCTCGTCCATAGTAGATAGGAGGCATTTATGTGTAATGAATGTAGGTAGATAGAATTTAATTCTTAGATTAGACAGTTAGAGCGCAAGAGGGAAACGGTATATAGACACCCTCATTGTATAGTTGTATAGTTATTGTCAAGAGAAGAGCATAGAGAAGAGAGCAGAGAGATGTAGTTGAAAAACACCCATGTACAGAACTTCTGGATTAATACAAAGAGCTTTGACTTAGATTCATGGTGTTGTGATATTCTCTGTGTATTCATAGTTGAATGTTATGCTCAGGAATGTTTTACTCTTTCTTTCATGCATTTGTTGTTTATGATATGTGTGTATGATTTCTTGTTAAATGTATGAAATCTAAGAGAGAGAGAGAGAGAGTAAGGGAAATGAGTTTCAATTGTTTCTCTATCTGAGCAAGAGTTCCTGCAAGGAGTGTAGTTGAATTGTCTGCAAGGAGTGTGTTGACAAGAATTCATAGTTTTATCTCTGAAAGCTCAGAATGGTTATCTTTTGTTCTCATTTCCTCAGAAGTGCAGTTAGGCACAAGAGCCATACAAAGTGTGTGCATAGGCCGAGTAAATTCTCAGAGTTTGTGAACCTGAGAAATTATTGAAGGACTACTGCTGCAAAGGGTGCGTAGAGTCAAAGGACTTCAATTCTTTGGAGTAATTGAAGGATTTGCCGCAAGGAGTGAATGCAGGAGTCTTCTTTAAGACTCCAAGTTGGAGAAAGCTCAGGAAGGATAGGGTCTTTGCAGTTGTCGAAGGAAATCTCAGGAAGTTTAGTGCCTTGAAGTATTGGAAGAAGGCGCAGTGACACTGTTTCACGGGTGGACAAGTTTTGCGAAAGAACACTTGGTTCATTTCGCAGAAATCGTCAAGGAGGAAAATTGACGGTTAGAATCCTCTGTGGAGGATTTGCGAAGCAGCAGGAGGTGTCAGATCTCGTAGAGGAGTAGAGAAGGTATGGTCGAGAGAATTTAGAGCCGTTGGATAACCTACATATTTCGCATCTCGGGGTTTCGGGAGTTGGAAGGTCAAAATCTTTGCATCAATATTCACGAGGTCACGAAAGGCGAAGTCCTGAAATAGCGAAAGGATCTGAGTCATCCGATTAGAAGGAAACGTGTCGCGATATCACCCGTATCTGGGTTTCGCAGGTTGAGGAGTTGAAGGCTTAGTATCTGGATTCATGAACTCACGAAGTCCGAGAACTCCAAAAAAGAGGGAAGTTCCATTGTGGGACCCGCGTAGAAGACGTGTCGGAATTTTTCCATCTCGGCATATTGGAGGTTAAGGGGTCGAGGCTTTCATCTCAAAAGTCCCGAAGCGGCGAGTAGTGAAGTTGTGAAATAATCACATCCGTCCGTTAGGAGAAGGACAGGTGGCAGAGATCTAGGGATCTCGCGAATTCAGGGTTTTGCAAGGTGAAAGCTCAAAGTTTGAGTGCCCCAAGTCATGAAAGGTGAAGTTGTGAGGTGTCGAGGTTGCACATAAGAGACACATGGTAGAACCACACAGTGGGCCCGGGAAATAATCAGTCGGACACACATCATGCATTTGGAGGAGTCAACACCCTGTTGAACTCTCACGTCTCGGGAACTCAGGAAATAAGGGAACGAAAGTTTGAGCCTTTGACTCACAAAGTCACAAGAAGCAAAGAACGAGAGGAGAAAAGTCAAATATCACCTCTCGGGGGTTCGGGAAAGAAGGTGCCAAAGGTTAAATATTTGAACTCGCAAAGGCGCGAGAGGCGAAAGGCACTAGTGCGTAGCCTAGCCAGTGGTCGTGCAGGGAAGGTGATAACGAAGAAGGAGCCATAATCATTTCACGATATTGAGCATCGTGGATTTGGAGGAGGAAGATTTGGAGTCTCAACTCGCAAACTCGTGAAATTACGAGTTGCCAAAAAGGACCTGTGGATCGATAATTTTTTAGATTCCAGTGGGAATCAAAATAGCCGATCCAACTCAAAAAAATATAGAATGATCCTTTGAGCGGATCTCGGCCTGAGGGCCGATAGGTCTGCATCACTTCCGGTCGGGCCTGTTGCTGAAGCCCTAAAAGGGAAGTGGGGCAGCCGAGGGACTGTTGAGAAGAGAAGGGGAACACTTCCTTGGGTGGGACAGGCATGTGGGGAAGCTATCAGTTGAGTGAGCACCCGAGATGGAGTCTTTCCAGTTGTCCATGAACCTTAGCCTGGATAGGAATCCCTTTACCCTGGGTGGAGTTCAGTCCCAGCTCGAGGGTGATTGACTATTGAGAGTGATGAATAGTGCAATCTATGGCTAGGAGGTTCATGGACGGTCTGCAAGCAGTTGGTGACAGTATTTCTAAGATAAGTACCAATTGTATGAAATATGGATATGTTGTTTTGTTATTTACATACCCATGTTACGATTTTATCATATATGTGATTACGATTGCTGGTGTGCATATGGGTAATTTCCTATAAATGATGCATATTGGTAATTACTGTTACTTTAATATAAAAATTGTATGTTACAGAAAGTAATTGTTTGTTATGTTAGATGTAAAGCTTCCACGAGCGGGATATATGTATATGTTTTAGTTGCATGTCGTTTAAAGAGTAAATTTAGGTGGCATTACTTAGTTGACTACTGGGTATGCTACTGTATGTTCCACAATATGGGAACGAAAGTTGTTCCCTAGAGTAGCATGTTTTGGCATGGTGGCTGGGAATGTTACCGAATGGCATAAGAGCATGAGTGGTTGCTCTGGAGTGGCGTACCCCGGCCTTAGGATGGTCGAGGGGATTGTTACAATTTGGTATCAGAGCCTTAGTTCAACACTAATTTTGGATGGACCAGAAGGGTGGAATCAAAGTGAATATTCATAGAAAAGTAACTTCGAAGTGACCAGAATTAGATTCATAGAGTGTCCTTGGAAAAGGTTGGTGTACTGGTGTGCATGGTAAATTTGGCACCGCGGGAAATTGTGGCATGCCAGTGTGCGTGGTAAATTTGGTACCGCGTGGGAAACCGTAGCGTTCCAGTGTGTGCGGTAAATTGTGGCGCTGCACGGAAGATTATTACGTGTGAGATGCATGCGTTGAAATTAGCCTTGCACGATAAGCACACCCATAGTAAGGTGCACATGGGGTGCACAAGTTTTTCTTAATGCAGAGGAGTTTTGTTGGTACGCACATAAGTATGAGTATAAATTGTTTTGTGATGGTGTATTCAGTAGTATGCACAGATAATTGAGCGTGAAGGAATATGTTAAACTTGACATGGGGCATGCATAGGATGAAAATGCATGTGGAATATCAGTGTGCAGTATCAAAACCATGCGTAGTAGATATTAGCGCACAATGTCAGAGTAGTGCGTGTAAGTAGTCGGTACGATGAAGAAGAAATGCACAGTAGAATTAGGTGCGCAGAGAAGCGTTTACCTTGTAATATTGTTATGCACGATAATATAAATGAACAGGACAAGTTAATGCGTGTTAAGTCACTTGGAAGGCGAGGCATCTGAGTTTAAAGTGCATAATAATAAAAGAAAAATAAACACATAACCGCATTGAAGAATTAATTAAAAAGAATTCCAAATTTTAATTTCTTCCAATTTAGACAGATGAAAATAATATAAGATTACAAGAAAAAATTATTATAAAAGAAAACAAGAGTCATAACATCACCAAATTCAAATTGTAATAAAACAGTCTAAAATCCGTGTCTGTATTTATATAATCATATTAATCACAAAATTGCAAAAGGGTGATGGCAACAATTAGCCTGTTGTAGAAAAGACCATTGAAGAACATGCCTATCATATCTTGTACTTCTACCTACGCTACAGGTTGTTCAAAATTCACTGAGACATTCTTATCTTAGTTGAAGACTTACTTCATCTTAGCGATCTCTACCTTTAAAGAAGGGTCTAACTAGACCGCTTGATTTTCTCCAACAGTTTCAATGGCTTCAATCGTAGATTCCTCCTTCTTATGCCTATTACTCCTTTTATTCTTAGCGGCTAGCCTGTTGATGAATAAATCCTTTATAATGGGATTCAATTTGACTTCCATTTGAGAGTCTATAACCGGCTCTATGTGGAACTTAGTCACTAGAAGGTGCGTAAGGACCCTTCCCTCATTATTCGCAGGAAAGCCTAGCATGTTTCTTGAATAACCAGTCTCACTCGACTTAGCTTTGTCCATGTATCTCAGGTTGGGGATACCGAAATGTGTCTCTACAGAGAGCAGGAAGTTGAGCAACTTTGAGATTACTACGATTATGGATATGCAGATATATTCATACTTGGGGAGTGTTAATTATAGAACTCCATTTGTGAATCGTGGACAGATTACGTACAAAGAGCGTTGGGTTTCCATACTCGGCCAATCCATTTCGAATGATTATATTTTTAATTTGTTACATGGCGGAGTTCATCTGACGTCATATGGCTGCAAAGTATTGAACAAATGAAGCACTGTGATCTGACTAACTGTCGCTCGTTCCATGAGTGGTGGATTTGACATGATTGAGACATGTAACACCGTGTCCTGGTGAAAGTGGTTTTGACAAAACCACCATTTTGTACAAGTGTATCTCAGAAGGAATTGCACGTTAGCATTCTCAAGACTTGGGTCTTATCTAGAATTGTCGTGGTGATAACACCAGGAAACTGGAAGTGATAATGTTGATGTGTATGTTGGATCGAAATGGTGCATATTCTTGTGAATTGTTGATTTGTTAATCTGATTAGTTTCGATGGCTGGACGTTTTGCAAAATTAACAACAACTCGGTCAGGTCAGACCAGTGCAGAGTCCATAGGAATGGAAGAGGCATAGGAGAATTATAGTCATCTAGAGAAGAGCAGAGGGATTGATGTCCATTTTGGCATGGAAGGAACGAACTCCAATGGACATGGAGAAGAAAGGAATGAAGATATGAATATGGCTGAGACCATTAAGAATTTGCAGAAGGATGTCCAAAGACATAAATATGATAATGAAAGGATTATGAAATCCAAAGAGTAGCAGGATGACTTCTGTTAGCACTCTGTAAATCTGTCCAGCTGAATAGACAAACGACAGAGGTAACTATTTCAACAAACTTTAGAGTTGAGGCACTAGCCTGCTCAACTCAGAGAGGGCTCTCTCCTGTCACTTGATATTTCTTTTGGAAATTGGTGGCTACATTTAGTTTGTTTTGGGGGTTTTAATAAAGTTTGTTGGCCAAGACGAGGAGGGACACATAGGGCTATGGAGTCAAAATTCTGAAATTGAATGAAAACAATGATCAACCGATAGAACTCTCCAGAGGATAAAGGCTAAATGAGGCAATGAATTTGAGTTGTAACTTAAAATAAATTAGAGTGGTAAGTGGAAACGGGAAACAAATAATTGCATCAGGGCATTACGTAAATGAATTCTGAATTAGCTAAGAAGAAACATACACAGTTTAAATTTCTTAGGGCGAGAGCATCACACGATGAATTATGGGCCTTTAAATCTCCAATTTAAACAGAATACAGAGTAAATGGAATTAAAGAAACACAGGAAATACACACTAAGAAAGAAGACATAACTCATATCACAACCAATTAGAATCTTTTCATAAACACTTCCAAATGCTTCTGCATATGTATTCAATTCAGTCCCAAAAAAATTACAATAGAGTCCAAAACCACCAGAATTTTGCCCTTGCCCTTATGCCCCCTAAACCTCTAACACTTATACAATTTGCGTTCCTTCAATGTGCAATCGGTTACAATAACTGAAATGAAACGTTTCAGCTTCTACAATGATTACAACTGACAGTTTCTAGAAAAAATGTTTCATGATCCCTACAGATTCCTCTGACACTCTAACTCCTTCTTCTTCCGCATTCGGTTTGAAGTGTCACTCATAATATTTCAAATATAATTTCATTTATCCATACTTTCATTAAACATTTGGGAATAATATATTTGAAATAAAAATAATTCCCAAATATTTTTCTATCCTGTAGAATTAAATTTTCATAATTTAATTCATGCCTGTGGTTTTTAAGACCATGTATTGTTTTCCCAATTCACCATTTCATTGTAAAAACATTTACTTTTACCATCTCCCTATGAAAAACATTTACTGTGTAATGTCTTAACAATTTACCGTTTTATTGTGGAAAAACATTTACTGTGTGTTTTTTCCAGTTTACCGTCTTTGGTAAAATACCTTTTATCTTCTTCTTTTACTTCTTAATACCTTTGGATAAAGAATTATCCAAGTCTTCATTCACATGAATCTTCCCATTTAAGTCTTTTTCATGGAAATTAGTCTCCTTGATTTGTAAAATGTAAATTTTACCTCTGTAAAACAATTTCACAGCGAGGAAGAATTTCTTTTATTGGAAATCCCATAATCATTATTGAAATGCACTCCTGGAAAAATGCCGCACATAAAACATATGATAAATTCTTTCATTTATTATATCGGTATTGGGCTAAAGTGGTTTAAATCAACTTCTTTTACCTCTGATGTGCTCTACGTAAAAACATGTGTCCACCAAAGAAATCATAGTAGTATTCCTTGACCCGCCTTCACAAAATTAACCTTCTCGCTACATCAATCCCCAACATGTACGTGCGCCCTCCATCCAACCTTTGACTTTTCCACATTATAAATTGATATTCATGCCCATGATTTAAACCCGGGAATTTTTCCCTGATCCGCCCCTTGTCGACTAATTCTTGCGCTACTTAGATCGCTGAATTGTACCTCGGTCATTGATCCGGGTTGTTTCAAGATCTATGGTCAGCGTCTTGCCCGACAACTTTGACATTAGAGGTTGAAAAAGGTGGTTTTTGTCAGATAGACCTCCTTTTCGATATACTTCTAAGGGCACCATGTGTGCACAAACAAAACCATAATGGTTTCCCCGGACCGCCTTCGAATAATTATCTTTCGTGTTGCTTCATTCCCCGATATGTGCCTTAGCCATTGATCCAGGCTTCTTCAAGATCGACGGTCTACTGAGTTATACCTTTTGCGCCTCCGCTATATTTTTCTATATGTCTCTAAATATAGCCCGATCCCCCAAACTATCATACTTCCATAATGATATAGCATTTCTCTAAATTTCCGAAATTTGGATCCTGATATGAAAATTGTTATGGTGATAACATTGGCTCCAACTGGGGATGTTATCCTCCCTATGAGGTAGAAAACAACTCATAGATCTGGTGCTTGATCCATTGGGCTTCTCCCAAAACATGTGTGTGTACCCTTCTYTGTCCTGTCAGCAGTGTCTGCTGAAAACCAAACTCTGCACACTGCTCTCAACTGGATACTGAACACTGGATACACTGCTAAAATATCACTGTACATACTACTGAAAATCCAAATTGAAAAATGCTTGACCAACAAGCTTATTATCACACTCCTACCTACTCTAAAACTGCTGAAATGAATACTCAATCAAGTAATGCTAAAGTGCCAATGCAACCAATCAAGCAATTGGCTTCCTGATTTTTCTCCGCTCACATCTTTCTTAAACATGCAGACAGATGTAAAAGATGGCAACTGAAAGAAAAAATTGAATCCAAAATCTGAGCTTGTGAATGAAATAATCTCCTCCTTCAATGATGACTATAATAGGATGGCCACAGGATCTTGAAAAAACATTTTTTCTTGATGAGCAAAAACAAAAAGAAAAGTCTCTTTCATAAGTGTTTGTTGCTCTTGCTCTATTTCTTTTGATTTGAGAACATTTTCAAATGAAATGGCAGCAATAGGTTTTTATACTCTTCCATGCATATCAACGAAAACATTCATACATTCTTAAACATATTCAAATGTGACAGACATATTATGTGCATCCTCTTGTTCATCAAACAATTTTGATTTGGTTTCATTAAACTTCTGGAAATGTGTTTGAGGACTGTCATTTTGACTTTCAAATGAATGAATGGAAATAAGTTCCTGCTCATAATCTTCTTGTAAATGTGAAAAGATAACAACATGCACTATTTCACAGTCTAGAGTTCCCATGGATATATTTTCAAAATCATGATTTTCCAGTGAGTCAAATAAAACCACTGCCTCTTTATTATCTTTCTGTATTTCTGATTGGAAAGTGGCATACACTGTTTTGTTGCTTTCCTGAAACTCCATGTCATATGTTTGTTCATTGCTTGAAGTTTCCATAGATGCAGTTTCAAAATCCTCATCCATGTCTAGGCCAATTAGAATTTGAACAACAACATCATTCATATGGGAAGAAAGACAACCCTGAAACACTTTGTCTTTCTGAAAATCTTGTTGAATATATTCATCAAGTTCAAGAGAAGAAAAATGAATTTCAACAACAATTTCTTGATCAACTTCATCTTCAACCAAAGGAGGGGCTACTATTTGTGGTTCGGCTGAATATTCATAAAAGGATTCTATGATTTCATCATTCATACACTCTTCATCACCAAAAACAATTTTAAGGTACTTAATGAAATGTTCACAAAACTCACAACAATCTTCAAACACCAAGGATGAAGGATTAGATTCTCCATAATGCTTAAGGAATGTTATATTGAAATCTTTAAGAGAGTATAAGCTACCTGGTTTTAAACCTTCATACCATAATCTTGATTTCCCCTCTAAATTAGCCATAAACATTTTCATCAAACAATCCTCATGAAATTTAACCCCCAACTTCCATATGTGCATGTGAAATCTAATCAAGTGCAAGGCAACATCATTTCCTTTCCCATCTTCGAATTTAGGAAACTAATTTTGCCAATTTATGTGAGGAATATGATTTGGAAAGCCAGTAATATGAGATTGATTCATTGGAGCATACCTTGCATATATTGAACTCATATTCAGACAGTGGAGTCGCCAATGATGTTTTGGAAGCTAGATTCTGCATTGAGAGTGGAGTCGCCAGTGAAAATTTAAATTTATGGATTCTTCTACCAGTGGAATCACCTTCAAACTTTTTTTTTTTTTAATGTGTGAAGTCACCAGAGCATGAATATAGTCAATCTTTGCCTAAGTGTCTACTTCTCTCAGACCTCAGAACTCAACCATGTTGTTCTTCCTAGCGAAAATTTTTCAATTTCATCCCAGACAATGGCACCAAAATGTTAGCACTGTGTAAATCTGTCCGGATGAATAGACAAACAAAAGAGGTAACTGTTTCAACCAACTTTAGAGCTGAGGCACTAGCCTACGCAACTCAGAGAGGGCTCTCTCATGTCACTTGATATTTCTTTTGGAAATTGGTGGCTAGATTTGGTTTGTTTTGGGGGTTTTAATAAAGTTTGTTGGCCAAGAAGAGGAGGGACACACTGGGCTATGGTGTCAAAATTATGAAATTGAATGAAAATAATGATCAGCCGATAGAACTCTCCAGATGATAAAGGCTAAATGAGGCAATGAATTTGAGTTGTAACTTAAAATAAATCAGAGTGGTAAGAGGAAAGGGGAAACAAATAATTTCATCAGATCATTATGTAAATGAATTCTGAATTAGCTAAGAAGAAACATACACAGTTTAAATTGCTTAGGTTGAGAGCATCACAAGACGAATTCTGGGCCTTTAACACTCCAATTTAAACAAAAGACAGTGTAAATGGAATTAAAGAAACACAAGAAATACACACTATGAAATAAGACATAACTCATATCACAGCCAATTAGAATCTTTTCATAAACAGTTCCAAATGCTTCTGCATATGTATTCAATTCAGCCCCAGAAAAATTACAATAGAGTCCAGAACCACCATAATTGAGCCCTTTCCCTTATACCCCCTAAACCTCTAACACTTATACAATTCCAGTTCCTTCAATGTGCAACCGGTTACAATAACTGGAATGAAACGTTTCAGCTTCTACAATGATTACAACTAACAGTTTCCAGAAAAAAACATTTCATGATCCCTACAGATTCCTCTGACACTCCATATCCTTCTTCTGCCACGTTCTCTTTGAAGTGTCGCTCATAAGCTTTCAAATATAATTTCATTTATCCATACTTTCATTAAACATTTTGGAATAATATATTTGAAATAAAAATAATTCCCAAATATTTTTCTATCTTGTAGAATTAAATTTTCATAATTTAATTCATGCCCATGGTTTTTAAGACCATGCCTTGTTTTCCCAATTCACCATTTCATTGTAAAAACATTTACTTTTACCATCTCCCTGTGAAAAACATATATTGTGTAATGTTTTAACAACTTACTGTTTCACAGTGGAAAAACATTTACTGTGTGTTTTTTCCAGTTTATCATCTTTGGTAAAATACCTTTTACCTTCTTCTTTGACTTCTTAATACCTTTGGATAAAGAATTATCCAAGTATTCGTTCACATGAATCTTCCCATTTAAATCTTTTTCATGGAAATTAATCTCTTTGATTTGTAAAATGTGAATTTTACCTCTGTAAAACAATTTCACGGCGAGGAATAATTTCTTTTATTGGAAATCCCATAATCATTATTGAAATGAACTCCTAGAAAAATGCCGCCCATAAAACATATGATAAATTCTTTCATTTATTATATTAGGATTGGGATAAATTGGTTTAAATCAACTGCTTTTACCTCCGATGTTCTCTACGTAAAAACATGTGTCCACCAAAGAAACCATGGTAGTATTCCCCGACTCGCTTTCAAAAAATTAACCTTCTCTCTACTTCAATCCCTGACATGTACGTGTGCCCTCCATCCAACCTTTGAATTTTCCACATTATAAATTGAGATTCATGCCCATGATTTAAATCAGGGCAGTTTTCCCCGGTCTGCCCCTTGTCGGCTAATTCTCGCACTACTTTGATCACCGAATTGTACCTCGGTTGTTGATCCAGGTCGTTTCAAGATCTACAGTCAATGTCTTGCCCAACGAATTTGACATCGGAGGTTGAAAAAGGTGGTTTTGGTCAGAAAACCCTCCTTTCCGATATACTTCTAAGGGTGACACACATCCATGAATGAAACCATAATGGTTTCCCCGGCCCACCTTCGAATAATTATCTTTCGTGTTGCTTCATTCCCTGATATGTGCCTTAGTCGTTGATCCAGGATTCTTCAAGATCGACGGTCCGCCGAGTTATACCTTTTGTTCCTCCACTATATTTTTCTATATGCTGTTGGATATAGCCCGATCCCCCAAACTATCATACTTCCACAGTGATATAGAATTTCGCTAAATTTCCGAAATTTGGATCCTGATCTGAAAATTGTTATGGTGATAACAACTTCAACATGAAGCTATTGGAAGGTTTGAATAGAATAGAGAAGAAATTGGTTAAGGAGAGTGACTCAAGAAGATCTGAGAGTCACAAATCTTTAGAGGAGAAGAGAGAAGTAAAAAGTGCTAGTAGACATCACCATCATCCCCATAGGCATTCCCATAAGAGAGCAGGAAACAACTCAAGTCTATCCCCTATCAAAAGGTATAAGAGATCTGGGGTGGATGAGATGTGAGGATAAATGAACAAAATCAAACCTCCTACATTTGATGGTGAGCACAAGAAGGATGAAGATGCAGAAACATGGTTGTTAGGCATGAGGAAGTATTTTCAATTGCATAATTATTCTTCTTATGCTGAAGGTAGAATTGCTATCTATCACCTAAAAGGAAAGGCCTCCATGTAGTGGGATCAACTTGTGCAGGTAAAACACATTGTCGAGAAAAGTGTTACTTGGAGAGAATTCAAGAAGTATTTTGAGAAGAAGTACTTGACCAAGAGATACTATGACAAGAAAATGAAATATTTCTTTGAACTCAAGCTTGGAAGTACTACCATAGATGAATATGAGAGAAGGTTTTTGGAACTATTGAAGTATGTATCTTTCATTAAGGATGAGGCAATCAAGATTCAACGGTACTTAAGTGGATTTCCATCGTTCATCAGTGAAAAAATACAGTATGATGATCCCAAGACATTAGAGGAGACCATAAGGAGAGATAAATGCTTATATGACCAGCTGAAAGCAAGACCAACTTTCCAAAGGGCTTGGGAAGACAATAAGAAATTCAAAATGGATCAGAGGAAGAAGGGAGCTAAGCCACCATTCTTCAGAAATAATCCACAATGGAAGCAAACTCATAAGGAAACTAGAGTGATTGACACAGGGAGTCAAGGGCCAAGACAACCACCTATGCAATGTTGGGGTTGCAAAGGAGACCATAGGTTCAAAGATTGTCTTCACAAAGGCAGAAAAGGTAGGACTGTTTACAATGTACAACGAGATGAGACAATAGAGGACATGGGAAGAAATGTGACAAGGATTTATGCAACCCTGGACAATAAGCAAGTAGAGTATCAGTCCCACATGATTGAAGTGGAAGGTATGATCAACAACCAAACCCTTGCTATTTTAATTGATTCAGCATCTAGCCATAGTTATATAGACCCTAATATGGTGGAAAGTTTGCAATTGCCAAGAAGAAAGCATGGAAAATCCTGGTTGGTGCAACTGGCTACAGGACCCAAAAGAAAAGTTAATGAGATGGTTAAGTCCTGCCTCATAGACATGAATGGACTAAATACCAGAGAAGATTTGAACATCTTACCCTTAGGTTTCTATGACTGTTTAATTGGGATGGATTGGCTGGACCCACATCATGCTCTATTGGATTGTCATAACAAAGAATTCACTTGCTTGGATGAAGAAGGGAACCAAAGGAAAGTACAGGGAATTCCCAGGGCAGTAACCGTTAGAGAAATTTCAGCATTGCAGTTGAAGAAATGTTATAAAAGAGGATGTCAAATATTTGCAACTCATATGGAGGAGACACCTAAGGACAAGATACCAAATTTGGAGGATCATGCTGTCCTGAAAGAGTTTGAAGATGTATTCAAGGAAGTATTAGGAATACCCCTAAGGAGAGACATTGATTTCTCTATAGATTTGATGCCTGGAGCAGCACCAGTATCAAAGACTCCTTACATAATGAGTACACCATAATTGAAGGAGTTGCAAATGCATCTTGAAGAACTTCTGGAGAAGGGGTATATATGACCAAGTGTATCACCTTTGGGTTCCCCAGTCTTGTTTGTGAAAAATAAAGATGGAACGTTAAGATTGTGCATTGACTTCAGACAATTGAATAAAGTGACTGTTAAGAACAAATATCCTCTACCAAGGATTGATCACCTCTTTGATCAATTGAAGGATGCAAGGATATTTTCAAAGATAGATCTCAGATCATGATACCATCAAGTAAGAATTAAGGAGGAGGATATCAACAAGGTCACCTTCCGGACAAGGTATGGTCATTATGAGTTCATAGTGGTACCATTTGGATTGTCAAATGCACCAGTTGTTTTCATGTGCTTAATGAATGGTGTTTTCCAAGAGTATTTGGACAAGTTTGTCATTGTCGTTTTGGATGACATTCTTATGTATTCCAAGTTAGAGGAAGAACATTAACATGAGTTGAGGATGGTGTTGCAAGTATTAAGGGAACATCAGTTGTATGACAAATTGAGCAAGTGCTCATTTTATCAGAAACAAATTCATTATTTGGGGCATATCATCTTAAAAATGGGATAGCAGTGGACCCTAAGAAGGTAGAAACCATTAGAGAATGATCAGCACCAAAGAATGTGACAGAGGTCATATCTTTCATGGGCCTTGCAGGATACTAAAGGAGACTCATTGGAGGATTCTCGAAGATAGCACACCCAATCACTTCTTTGCAAAGAAAAGGTATGACGTTTCAGTGGACATCGTATTGTGAAAGGAGTTTCCAACATTTGAAACAATTATTGACAAGTGCTCCAATACTAAGGATTGCAGACCAAAATGAAGATTTCATTGTATGCACAGATGCATGTAATGAAGGATTGGGTGGAGTCCTCAGTCAAGATGGATTTGTGATATGTTATGAATTAAGGAAGTTGAAGGAGCATGAAATAAACTATGCCACTCATGATTTGGAGTTGGCATCCATAGTGCATGCCCTGAGGAAATGGAGACACTATCTCATGGGAAAAAGGTTTGAGTTAAGAACAGACTACAATGGTTTGAAATATTTATTTGATCAGCCAAATCTAAATGTTAGGAAAAGCAGATGGTTAGAATTTCTAACAGAATATAACTTTGATATAAAGCATATCAAAGGGAAGGAAAATAAAATCGCTGATGCACTCAGCAGGAGAGTGCATGAGCTTCATGCTACAACCATCAGCATGTATCAGACTGATGTTAAAAGAAAATATATGGAGGCTGCAAATACAAAAATACAGTACAGAGAATTGATAACAAAACTACAACAAGGTAAGACACCACAAAAGATGGATATTTATAAGTTGGGAGTAGATGGAATACTATTGCATAAGAACACAATTTTTGTACCAAATGTCCAGGACTTGAAATGTATAATTTTGCATGAGATGCATAATGATTCTTATGCAGGGCACCCTGGATATCAAAAAACCGTAACAATGGTCAAGAGCCAATACTTTTGGCCAGATATGAAGAGAGAAATTGCAGAATACATCGCTAGGTGTATGGAATGCGAGAAAGTTAAAATAGAGCATAGGCACCCAACATGATTGTTGCAACCTTTGCCCATTCCTGAATGGAAGTGGGAAGTGGTGACAATGGATTTTATTATGGGATTTCCCAAAATAGGCAAGCTACATGATTCGATTATGGTAGTGGTGGACAAGCTTACAAAAGCTATTGTTAAGAACCAAATATCAATATAGCATAGAAAAACCTCAGAAAAAGTACTCAACGCCTTGAAAAAGAGATAGTTTTAGATAATAAGCCTCTTCGAGGGGGAAAACTCCTTTTACCCCACTTAAATGTTCAAGTACAAGATGATTCCAAATGAAAATGTATCCTTGGTATATATAGGAGACTAGGAGGTATAATTACAACTAATGGAATAAAGCCGACATAAATAAAATAACATTACTAATGTAATATCCCCAATTAAGGGGTAATGAGCCAATATTAGGTCTTAACATGCCCCTCCCCTTGAGACAAGTGTTGTCCGCAATGGTTGAGTAACTTTGGATGCTTCTGTATAAAAGACTCATCTTCCCAAGTGGAATCTTCAACCTGTAGTTTCCTCCATTTAATGAGATACTCTGAAATGGATCTATTTCTCAACTAGCGAATTCTTGTGTCAGTGATGGCTTCAGGCTCCAATATGATTTTTCCTTCCTCGTCAAGTTCTGGCAATATAGTTTGAACTGGGATCTTGTCGCCTATAACCTTCTTTAAGCATGAAACATGGAAAACTGGGTGTACTCGTGAAGATGCAGGCAACTCCAATTTGTATGCCATAGTACCACTCTTTTGTAACACTTTATAAGGGCCATAGTACTTTGGTGATAATTTATTATCCTTCTTGGCTTGCTTGAGGGACATCTGTTTGTATGGTTGTATTCTTAAAAACACCCAATTCCCTACTTCAAAACTTCTTTCACTATGATGTTGATCTGCTTGTTGTTTCATGTGATTATGTGCCATGGTCAGGTTGTCCTTTAAGGTTTGGAGAACTTGTTCTTGATTCTTGATTGGATATTCCACGGCTTGAACCTTATATTTTTATTTTAGAGAAGTGATGGAAGGAGGGTGGTATCCATAAAGTGCCATAAATGGTGTCATTTTTGTTGAAGTATGAAAGGAACTGTTATACCACCATTCTGCCAAGGGTAACCATTTGAACCATTGTGTTTGTTTATCAGAGACAAAGCAATGAAGGTAGCCTTATAGAAATGTGTTCACTATCTCAGTTTTTCCATCAGATTGAGGATGATAGAATGAGCTATGAGCCAATTGAGTACCCAAACAAGAAAATAATTCTGTCCAAAAATGTCCAGTGAAGATGGGATCTCTGTCACTTACAATAATCTTTGGGCTGCCATGTAGATTTTGAACTGTCTCCATGAATGTGGTGG